>CM024702.1:19222065-19647065 GCA_014182845.1 Corymbia calophylla | reverse complement strand
ACTCATCCAAAAACACGAACAAGACGAATGAAACCAGAGACAAGTTGTCGACGCTGCAAACTCATGACTCAAGTTTTGACAGATCAGCAAAGGTCCATGGTGGGTACAAGCAATTCAAATCGGCGACTGATACAAGTGACCGTCATATATGAGAATGAATTAGTAAAGACCAAAAGTCGACATACAATAAAAGGATGACCGATTACTCGATCGATGAAAGATGCAGAAACAGAGAGCCAAATTGTAACCACCTACGGATAAAAAAAGTGCAGTTATAAACAAATCAATTCGAAGCTTAAAATCTGGGGAGTAGCTAAAGTTTGTAATTTGAATGATAGTCGCACTCGACAATTACACTTCGTAAAAGATTAATAAAGCCGACTACAGTAACTTTTAAAAAATGCCAAATCAATCACAATTATCAATCTTTTTCTACAAACTTACTTCATCGAATTTTTATTGACAAGTCTTTTAATCTTTATCTTGTCACTGGTAGTTCATCCAAACGCAATTTACTTTAAAAAAACAAAAAAAAGAGGTGAATTCTTTCCTGACAATCATTCTGGGCGAAATATCTTTTTTAAAGTGAAATTCTATTCACTCGAATATAGATCCAATTCGTACATAGAACCAGAAACTAAACCCACAAGTTCATTTCATAAAACAAGAAAACGCGCTACAGCTACATCACAAACTATATCTAAGAACCCCCCGATCAGAAGACCCAAGCAACGTCCTCAGCCGCCGAAGCCGTACAGGGTCCTGCCCTGCCTCTTGAGCGCGTACACGACGTCCATGGCGGTCACCGTCTTCCGCCGCGCGTGCTCCGTGTAGGTCACGGCGTCACGGATGACGTTCTCCAGGAAGATCTTCAGCACGCCGCGCGTCTCCTCGTAGATCAGCCCGCTGATACGCTTCACCCCGCCACGGCGGGCCAGGCGCCGGATCGCCGGCTTCGTGATGCCCTGGATGTTGTCGCGAAGGACCTTCCGATGCCTCTTCGCGCCGCCCTTGCCCAGCCCCTTGCCTCCCTTCCCGCGGCCCGACATTTTCCCTAACCTCGAAGCTGCAGAGGATCCGAAGAAGAAGAAGAAGAAGTGGACGGAGATTTTCTGGTTTTCGGTTTTGTAGTGACGATGATGGTCGATCTTTAGAACCAGGGGGGACTTATAGAGGTGTTGATGGAGGGAGCGCGAGGACAAGTGGAGGGTAGATACGAGGCGTCGGATCAGGAACTCATCGACGGCTGTCATTAGCGATCCGCGTGACTGCGAGATGTCGAATCTGGGTCGTTGATAGGGAAATATCCACGGTCGAGAGGGATGGCTTGAGCCGGACACGGATTACCGGGCTGCGGGACATGTGCTTTCCTTTGGCGGGATATCTAAATCCGGGCTGCGGGCTTTTTTAATTTTTCGGCCTCTTTTGCTAGACCCGCGCTTTCGTCATCTTAAATGATTTGACTTTAATCAGTTTGGATAGTATTATTTACCAGATAATTTTGTCAAGCTATAGCTACCAAAAAAAAAAAAATCCTTACAAAATCATAAATAAATGCGGACGGATTTGATGTAAATGGAAAACTCTATTTCTCTGGAGCCAAAAGAGCAACACACTATTTTCTCAATGGAGAAATAGAGCTTTTTGTCTCGGCCTCTTGTTCGCCTTCGTGATGCTTGAATACTCATTCGTCCCAGCTCAGGACGATGAAACCCGAAGAATGAGTGAATATGGAACCGATCTTCGGGCTCGGAGGAGGAAGAGAAGGCCTTGTAGTGAAGATGAGGCCGTGAGCGAAGGATCGAGGACGGGACCTCGCGTTAAAATCGCATCGAGAACAAGCTTTGAACATTTTTCAATTGTGATCTCTCTTCATTCTCTATGATTGATTTAAATATCTCCACCAACTACAAGTAAGCCGGTTTCCTTGCTCATGAGGAGTCGCTTGACTATTCTAAACTTTTATTTTGGCTGACAATAACAAATTATTAACCTCCGTCTTGGCTTTGTTGAGACGATCATAAGCCGCTTCTCCCACTTCTAGTTTTCATTGCAAATTTGATAAGGTGAACTCGCTCTAGTTTGAGGAATTGGGATTAGGGTTCTTGAAGAACACTCCTTACTTGTCCCCAATTCCTTCGTTTAGGGCAGACAGATCCCTAGGTTATTTTACCACGAACAACGATGCACATTATGTAATAAATTAATGACATTTCGAAGTTTCTAACCAGATAAATTGCCGATAACACTTAAGTGATTAATACTCAGCAACTATGATATTTAACTAATCACTCGAAAAGTTTTGACATTGAAATAAACATTATACGAAGGTCATGACACCGATGTTCTTATCTCAACTTATAAGTATGTATGCTGCTTTGCTTGAAAACTCGATGTAGCATGCTAAGGAAATCAAACATAATTTGGAAGTTGAATCATTTTCAATTGTATTTCTATGGTGGGCAGACAAGTCTATTGATGTGGGAGCATCAAAACATAAATCTTTCAATGATTACATAGTCAACCTAACTCAAGTTTATCAATCCATTAAGTCAACTCGTCAATCATCAAAGCACATAACAAATTTGTCCTCCCCATGGTCCAATGGGTCCAAGGCACACAAGATAGCATTTGATGATGATTTGTAGCATAAATGCAAGGTTGAAAAAGTAATGGATGTGCTCTCTTTGTCTGGTGTGCTTTGTTTGTCTTCTTGTGTCTTAATTTCTTTAGTGTGCTCAATTTATCTTCTTACATTAGAGAGTTTTTTATACAAAGCTAGAATATCAAAGAATATTTATTACAAGTTTGAAAGAATGGAGAGCTAGTCTTCATTACTAGGTTGAAGTATAAGAAAGTAGAGTGCGCCGACATTTATTATTAGAGTCTTAGTACAATGTCTTAGCATGGCTATAAATAGAGATGTAATTTCGTATTGAAGGTAAATCTGATTTGCAATATATGATATTTATTCTCGAAGTGAGTCATTTATTTAAATCTCGATTATTTATCCATTTGTATGGTGGTGAGCCTTAGGTTTTTCATCCTTAGCTTGTGGGTTGTTCCTTTAGGCCTTAATAGTAAGTTATATCTATTCCAGCTTCATTTTCATTCGTAATACACTCCATTTGGCCACCAATCCATAATTCCAGCAAGTTTCAATTTAATAGAAAATAATAACACATTCAATCCTCTACATCCAAATAAACGTTTATCCACACACTTTTTTCGTGAGATACTATAAAAAAAATGAATTTCTCGCCTCTTTATTCCCGTCATGCATCATTTGTGAATATTTTTGTAATTTATCGAAAGGGGTCATAGGATTGAATTATTTCAATGAAATTATGAAGTTTTTCTTAAGCTCGTGGAAGGTAGTATTATATCCATCAAGAGATTAATTAATTTCATAAACAACATCTAAGCCATCATGTTTTATGGACATAATCCGAAAATTGCTATTTTCATTATTAGGGAAATTACCACAAAAATCAAGAAAAGCCAATCAGGCCCATCCCAGCCAGACACGCAAGCGAGCTATGTCCGTTTTCTCTAACCACCAATTTGGTCTTTGCTCGCTATATAGATTGTCACACATAAGTATAATATGATATTTGGAATTTTTAAATCATTCAATATAATTTGTGAACTTTTTATTTGGACTTTGATGCATATTTAATTTATTAAACGTGCTATACTAATATGTTTAATATTGTCATTCCACCAATTCAAGTTCAGGGATAACATTATACATTTTATATGATTCGGTGATTAAATCGAGAACATTTTCATATAATTGATGGATTACAATGATCATATACCAAAAATTCATTGATTACATCGAATAAAGTAAAAATTCATGAATCACATTGCATGTTGGGTCAAAGTTCATCAATCATATTGAACAAGTTATAAGTTTAAGGATCATATTGCATATTAAGGGGAGAATTGCCGAAAAAGTCCTAAACCTTGCGGTTGTCTTGGGTTAGTCCTAAACCTTTTTTTTTTTATCGATTCGATCCCTAAACCTTTTGCGATGTCTTGGGTTGAGTCCATCCGGCCAAATTTGGCGGCCGGAGCGACGTGGACGCCGGCGGCGCCGGCGACAATTTTTTAATAATTTTTTAATAATTTTTGATTTTTTTGATTTTTTTTCCGAATTTTTATTATTTTTTATTATTTTTCTTTTTTTTTTTTCTTTTTTTTTTTCTCCCCTTCCCCCACGCCGGCGGTAGTGGCCGGCCAGCTCCGACGAGGCCGCCGGCCACTGCGCGCGAGGGCCTCGAGGCCCTCGCCGGCGGCCGGCGAGGGTCGCGGCCCCGTCAGGCCAGGCCACCCTCGCCGGCGGCCTCGCCGGACCGGGGCGAGGCACAGGGGCCGCGGCGAGCGGCCTCGCCATGGCCTCGCCCGGCGCGGGCGAGCCGCCTTCGCCCGGCCGCGGGCGAGGCCGCCTCCGCCGGCCGCGGGCGGCGCCTCGCCGCCCCGGCCGAGCCATGGCGGCCGGCCTCGCCGCGGCCCGGCCTCGCCCGGATCTGGCGAAGCCGCCTCGCCGGGCCGGCCTCGCCCGATCTGGCGAAGCGCCCTCGCCGCGGCCGGCCTCGCCCGGATGTCTGGCGAGCGCCTCGCCGCGGCGGCGCCGCCGCCCGATCTGGGCGAAGGCGCCTCGCCGCGGCCGGCCTCGCCCGGATCTGGGCGAAAGCGCCTCGCCGCGGCCGGCCTCGCCAGGATCTGGCGGCCGGGCCGCGACCCTCGCCGCGGCCCCCGGATCTGGCGAGCCGCCTCGCCGCGGCCGGCCTCGCCAGATCTGGGCGAAGGCGCGCCGCGGCCGGGCGCCGCTTCGCCCGATCCGGGCGAAGGCGCCTCGCCGCGGCCGCCTCGCCCGGATCCGGGCGAAGCGGGCCGCGACCCTCGCCGGCGCCCCCAGTGTCAGGCGAATGCTGGGCGGGGTCGCCGGCGAGGGCTCCGCGGCCCTCGCGCGGTGGCGGCCTGCCTCGTCGGCGCTGGCCGCCCACTGCCGCCACGGCGGGGAGGGGAGGGGAGAAAAAAAAAAAAATTAAAAAAAAAAAAAAAAAAATTCGAAAAAAATCAAAAATTATTAAAAAATTATTAAAAAATTGTCGCCGGCGGCCGGCGGCCCACGTCGGCTTCCGGCCGGCCAAATTTGGCGGATGGACTCAACCCAAGACAATCGCAATAGGTTTAGGACTTTTTCGGCCAAAAAAAAAGGTTTAGGGCTAACCCAAGACAATCGAAGGTTTATGACTTTTTCGGCAATTCTCCCCATATTAAGTCATAATTTTTGGATCATTTGTTTTTTTTCTAATAAAATGAGCTAGGAACAATATATATATATATATATATATATATATATAATATATTTTCACTTATAGGAACAGTGGTTAAGGGGAAGGAGAAAATTACGAATTGTAAATTTCACGAAGAGAATATTGACTCCAAATTACCCCCCAAAGAAAAAGTCGAGAAGAACCCTTTGCGAAACTAAATTATCTCGGTGAAGCATATTCCTTCGGGAGCCATGCTGGCGGATTTGATTTTGATCCCGCGACACCATGCACGTACCCCGAGAAACGAGAGGACAAAGTCACGTTCATGATTCGCACGTTGGAGCTTAGAAAGGCGAGAAAATATTGGGTGCACTAGTGATTTACACCTAAGCAAAAAATTAGTTCATTCAACATGCGACACGTGTCCCGTAGGTCCCATATTTATGATTTTCCCCAAAATTTCCTCACTTGTCTTCTTCGCTCTCTCTTCCTCCGCCTCTCTGCTCCGTCCCTTCCTTCAAAAACAGAGGCCGAGATCTCGGCCTTAGTCGACCGGCCGGCCATGGAGGCCGAGATCTTGATGCAGGGGAGGAAGGCGGTGGCGTCTCGAGGTTGAGCTTCTTGCTAAGGAGCTTGCTGGGCATGGCGTCGATGAGGCCTAGCTCGTCGGCTCTGCCGTCGACCAGGAGGGGGGCGACCGCCACCCACGGCTGGTCGCCCAGGACTCTCTCCGGGGGCAAAGCGCGAGTCGGGAGGGAGAGAGAAGCGACTGTCGTTGCTGCGTTTGGGGAGGGAGAGAAGACCGTGAAGAGAGAGAGGGGAGAGAGACGCAGCAATTTCTGAAAGTTTTGGGAAAAATCAGAAAAATGGCCCATGGAACACGTGTCGCATGTTAAATGGACTAATTTTTTGCTTAGGTGTAAATCACTAGTGCACCCAATATTTTCTCAGGGGCATAACGTAGATGAACATCCCGCGTGCACAGTCAGCGTTGCACGTGACAATGCGTGCCAAATTGGAAATTTCGAGAGAAAGAAAAAGAAAAAGAAAAAGATGACCAGTCTGCCGTCCGAGTCAGACAGCTTTCCTCAGACGCAGATGACAGATTCTGCGCCCCCTCGTCGCGACAAACCTCGCCTTGCCCACCGAGTCACTCTCTCCCCCTGCCATGCATAAAAATAAGAGAAAGCGATCTTTATCTCCTTTCACTTGAAGCCTTTTACTTTAAGATCGACTTGAGCCGCGTGCGGCCTCGATTGCTCCAGCTTTTTCATAGGTAAATCTGAAAAAGATTGCACCTTTTTCTTTACAGAAACAAGCTCATGCCATTCGAAACCAGAAGAAGAAAGAAAGGTTACACAGGGAAATGCACATCCGACATCTTCACATCACCTTCAAGCTCGACACACTCACAACGCAGCACGCATCTCATGCTGGTCTTTCCTAGTAAGTAAATGCCTGTTTATTCCGACAAACCCTAGGACTAAAGCTAGACTCCACTACGCTGGACTGTGGACTTTGGGGTCGAGCTCTTGGGCGCGGCGGTCAGTGGCAGAAGATGACCTTGAGCTCGCGCGCCGAGGAGCACTCGTGCATCATAGAGGGGCTGTCGTGGGCGTACGTGAACGTGGCGGGGCACGCGTGCTTGAAGAACTCCGAGTAGCTCGATGGCCGGCACGTGTCCTTGCTGTTGTAGTGGTTCCTGCAGCAGAGCTCGTCGGTCCGGAAGGCCTCGCACCCGCTCTTGCACGCCACCACCGGGCCGTGCCCCGCCGGGGACCGCATCTGCAGCTGCGGCGGGCACGTCGCCAGCAGGTTGGCCCGGCAGCCCACGACGGGGCACACGCCCTTCCCTTCGTGCGGCGTCACCGTCATGGGGACGTTGAAGCCGTCCACGAGGCTGACGCCGTAGGAGGAGAAGTCGGCGTGGCCGTGGTGGAGGCTGAACTGGGCGAGGGTGGCGGGGGTGGCGCCGCCGAGGCCCCCGCACTCGAGGCGGCCGCCGCAGTCGCCGGTGGCGCAGGAGAACCGGCCACCGTGGCCGTGCGAGCAGTGGGTGCGGGCCCAGACGCGGCCGGACCAGGGGGCGTCGGGGGCGGGGAAGGAGCGGTGGGTGAGGGTGGGGAGGGGGAAGCCGCCGCGCTCGAGGACGGGGTGGCCGGCGTTGGGCTGGATGGCCGGCCACACCGTGAAGGGGCAGTTGTTGACCAGGGTCAGGGTGAGCGCTTGGGAGAGGGACGGGGCGTGGAGGACGAGGAGGAGAAGGAGGGAGGCGGCGGAGGCAGCCATCGACGGAGAGAGAGAAGGAGAGGAGGGCAACTGGCCAAGTGTGAGAGGGAAAGGGTGGAGGGTGAGTGACGTTTTATAGGCGGGGAAGGAGATCTTTTGGTCCTAATGGAGTGGCGGAATGACCCGTTTGCCCCCCCACCTCAGTGGCTCTTCTATTGGAGAGCTGGACCCTTTTATGTCTTTTCCGGCGAGAACCCCCTGTTTCTTTTTTTGGCTTCATGTGGCCGACGTTTATCTCGAATCAGTTGAATAACACCAGGGGTGCCAGCATTTGGGATCGGATCGAGTTTCCATTGAGGCCCGACCCGACTCCAACACGATTGCTTTATGTTTATTGCAACCCGAACCGCATAGAACCCAAATCGAAAAGAAGGGCTCACGTTACTGTTTGATATTAGGTTAATGTTTTTCTTTTTTGTGATTGCGTAGCTTGCTCTGCGTAACCATCCCATTTTCTCTCTCCTCGGTTCCTCTTTCGTCCTCTGCCACCGCATTCTAGTCGAGATATAGCCGTTTTGCCTTAGCCCCAGTGTTATAAGCGACCCCGTGGCTCACCTCTAAGCTTGACGGCAAGAACCGAGCTGCCTAGACCAACCTGATTGCACCTCTCTTCTATCCTTGATGCGGGACTGGGGTGCGCGAACATGTTCCGAGTGATAGAGAAATAGATTACAATCACTATTAAGGCATAAGGCACCACCGTTAAGAATAAAGATTAGATTGACAAATTTCACTATTGGAATTTAAAGGACAAGCCACCCGCTAAGGATAAAAGATTCCATAATAAGGGAAGCTCACCATGAAGGCTTAAAGATAAATCACCAATTAAGAATAAATGGTTCATGGGTTCACTACTAAAGAATAATAAATTTTTCAAAAATAAAAGAATCGAGATAGTTATCTGCTCATACAAAAGAAAATCTCTTGTATTATTAATATTTAAGCCTTCCTTTACAAATGAGAGTGTACCTCTACTTATAGGGGACTAAAATATGAGAATTAGCTAAACATTAGAGATATGGAAACTACTCACATACGAGAGACATGGGAATTAGAAAACATAATAAAGTCCTAGGAACTAGGAAATGCATTTAAAACGCATTGAAACTCGAACTTTGAGTCTTGAAACCTACAACATCCTTAAGACACATAAAATTATAGGACTAAATTACATATGACAAGTTGCAAAGCCATGGATGCCTCAGAACATCAACCAATGAAGATGCAAATCAACAAGAATAGCCTCTAGTTGCTAAGTCAATTAGGAGCCTTGGAGCCGACAGTAAACTCGTGAATCGACATCCTTGACCTTCACCTTCGACTGTTATGCAAATGTATCGTGTCACAAAACATGTTATGCACCCAATCATGGCGGTTCGGATTTTCGGACACGAGACATACCGCTTCCCCGATCTCTCTAGCAATTCGAATCTACAGGAACAAGGGGCGATTCGTGTTATCGGCCTTTTCAATAAAGAGGAGGCGGTGGGCTTGACCTGATCAGGGAATTCAGAACCGATTGGCATGCCGAAAATGGAGGCCAGCATGATGCACACTGGTCGCAATTCCCGGTTCGAGAAGTGGCGCGGAAACGACGACGTCTTGAGGTGCATGGGAGGGGCGCTGAATGCATGCATCAGTCCCGAGGTCGACAAACTCATCGGCGCCAGCGGATAACGCTCCCAACCCACCACACCACTAGGCCGTGTCGGCTTCCGCGCTTTTAGAAATACTGGATTTTTGTCGAAAACCGTATTCCGACAATTTTGCCTAAAATCATACAAGAGAAGCACGTAATTTCCAACAAGCTAAATGTTTTATTTTTGGGTAGTAGGATATTATTTTCTTCTAGTTGGTTAAATGGTATCGAATTAAATATGTTTAATTACAATAACAAGGGCTTTGAAGATACGACATGGCCTTTAAGGTGTTAATTGAAATAACGATATAATGAAAATACTAAAAACAACTTCACTTTTCATGCGGTCACAACCTTATTCTCCTTTACTTTTAAGAATATCACTTACCGATCTTTAAGAAAACCTCATGATTGAAGTTATACCGAATTGTCCCTCTTTAGAATTTTCAATCCTTTAAATCTTCCACGAGGCCTAGCCTTCATCGCCTACATACCGGCGTCCCTTTTATGGCTCGCCGCTATCTGTGCAAAGGCGGACATGACCGCAAAAGGCTTTTCGGCCACAGCCAATTGTGCCGGCTGAGCTTTAGGATGTCGTGTTTACATTTCGAGTCGGGTTTTAGCAGTCTGGGCGTGGTAGGAAATTTAGGACTTGGGCGGGGACATTTACGAAAATGAGATGGTGGTTCTATAAAGACAATAAGACGTGAAGATGCAAAGTGATCGACACGGGTCATGGACACTTATGGACTTAGTCCAAGCAAAAAAGTTTCTATGCATAACTAGCGTAGCGAACAATCTCGGCAACACCAAAAGTCATCATTTCAAAGGAAAACTCCTACTACTAGGGTTTGCCTTAATGATTATCCTTTCCACATGAGAAGGAGGAGGTGCGTTCAAATCTCTATATTCTCAAAGGGATTGAAGTAATGACAATTTAATTTCAGGTGTGAGTTTCAATTTTCACACCATGCAATGAAATATGACAAAAGTTTGAGAGTGAGAGTAAGAATAAAGTATAACTAAAAATAATAAAAAAGGCAAATTGCCGATTTCTAATGCATTAATTGCACCTGTTTACGTAGTCTTGGGCGGGCAATGGGAACTTTAATTTTGGCAAGAAAAAGTACATTCATTTGTACCAACATCTATAAATGAGCTCAGTGATAAACGTGGAAATTTAGTTGGGGAGACATAGGGGGATTTGAAAAATTCGAATTCAGGGCTTTTAGCTCTGATATCATATGAAATTTTGAAGGGGCTATTGTCATTCTAAAAACTTAAATTATTAGATGAATGTGTAATTTATTATTTAAATATTCTAGCACTTGTAAACAGAAACTTCTCTTGTTTCTAATTTTTCCAAGGAGATTGCTCGACTTGTTAACTGATTTTTTTGGGAAAATTAGAATCGAAAGCTCTCGGTTAGTGGGATTATCAAATTCCACTAAGTGAGGTTCCTTAAAAAAAAAATAACGAAAAAAATGACATAAGGGAACAGATAATTCTTGAGAAAAAAATTAGGGAAATCGTTGTAAGGAAAACGAAAAGAGGATGGTCCCCTTAATTTAAAAGAGCGACGGACCGATTTTAATCACAAAATTATTCCTCAGAAATCGGATTACTCGTCTATCTGATTGCATAGAAGATTTGGGCTTGTGCGGCTGTGACCTTCCATGAAATGAATATTAGTATCATAAAAAGATATAAAAGATCGAAAAAGAAGACGACTAAATAACCATAAATGAAAAGCAACCGGTTTCGTATCAAAGTAATTTCAATAATCCTTTTTTCTATCTGAAACGGGGCTTGTTCGGGACGGAGACCCATCCCGCCCACCATAACCTTAATAATTTGTCAAATGAAAATTATGCTTCAATAGGTTTTACTGAGAATAATTTTTTATTTTTGTCGTGTGGGTTGCTATTATATACTTATCAACCTCGGACTTTGGCGAATCCCAGTCGAACATTCGCGTCTCATTTCTTTGAAGCAGTAAGCATGTCCATAAGGTTCGAAGAAACAGCCCTCCCTTTGCGCTTCACGTAAATTCACCCTCGTGATTTTGAGCTAAGTTCTTGAATTTATGCGAAGTACTTGCAAGGAATATTAACTAGAAATTTCGTATGTAGAGTTTGATCTTTTACATGTTTTTATTTTTTTATTGGGGTCCTATACTAGATAGATCTCATATGGCTTTTGGTAGCCAACATTTGCAATCGTAGTAAGCTCCGGCGCCGGTAGTTACTATACTATTTTTACCCGAGATAATCGAATCGAAATCGCAACGTAATGTCTACCTTCACTATCAAAAGTTTTATAATTCCCAATCGATCTTTTTCTTCCGACTAAAAGGGAATACATAAGGCAAATGGGATCTCTCACCTCGAGTGAATCTCCCGCCTATTGCCTTTTCACTAGTTAAAAAGTTAGTCCTAGCTGTCAAATCCCGAATCTCCGTTATTTCTCGAAAATAATGGAGACACGTGTTGGCATCTCCATGAAATGATATATGGACGGAGAATGTGAAAATGGTTACCTTTTGACTTTTGAAAATCTAGGCAAACAATCCTAATTTAAATTAACATATGAGTTAATTAATAAAATTTAAATTAAATGTAAATTGCATCAACAGATCGAAAGACACCCATGGTAAGCACTTCATAAGCCATCGGCATGTATTATTATTCGTTCAAAACAAGCGGTACCTTCAATCCTAGCTTCGTACCAATCGGTTCTCGTTTTGCTTCCGGCTCGGCAGGCTCTCCATCCGGCGCCGTCCATTCGGCAGTCGTTTCGAGCACCAAGCAAAACAAGTCGAATCGAACTCGAGAACTCGAGAACGATAATCGAACTCGAGAACGATAATCGCATCAGATCGAGTCAACTCCAAATTTCGATGCTTGAGCCGGAGTTTCGAGCACCAAGCAAAACAAGTCGAATCGAACTCGAGAACGATAATCGCATCAGATCGAGTCAACTCGAGTAGATCCGCTCGACACTATGGGACCGAGTGCCCTCGATTCCAGTTCAACCTGTTTATTAAATGGCTGCCTTGACTTCGGACGTCGGGCCGGCGAGTAATTCGGATCCGGCTGAAGTTCCCGGCGGTAAGAAGTGAAACCACGGGCTGGTCATAGTCGAGTCTCGTGATGATCATGGATGCATGGCTTCTTAGTGGGCCCGCTGTCCAGCTTTTCAGGAACCAAAGTGGGCCACACCTAATTTATCTCATCAACGGCCCTCAGTTTCCGGCCTAATGCCATAACTGATGCCCTGGCCCACTGGGCCTCGATTAATAATAATGCAGTCGGGATTTCCCTTTTTTTTCTCGCCTTTAATAATGGCATGGAACAGTACAGTTGTATTGATGGCTTCGGATATAGATGGGATCGAACTATCTTTCGCATCTGTTTAAGAAGTAATGTCGAAAACCCACTTGTTTTGTATTTTAATATCGGATACGGGAGAAAGGAATTGCTAAATAAATCTATGAGGAAGGAAAAGGGTGTAGGAAATTTATATGGTTCAAATTCGAATATCGTTTACCTACTTCATATAGAGAGTTAGCTAAAAGAAAATTTACTATTAATTTGAGGAGTCACATCCAATCATTGGTTGCAGGTAAGAAATTCCCCATTGACAATAGTAATCTCGCCAAAAAAATTCAGAGATATATATAACACATGAGAAATAATAGTGGAACCCCACTCAGCATACTGATGACATGCATCCTTTTTTATAAAAATGCAAACCTGGCGTTTGGAGTTTAAAAATTGAGAAAGAGTGCAATCAAATCTCGATTTAGGACTGAGAATTATTTGAATGATCGAGTTTATTATAACTCTTCAATTCTTCAATTCCATAATGGATATCTTTGTGATTGTCTCTCCCTATAAAGTAAGTATTGATTTTTGGATCAAACTACTTAAATTTCTTGTGTCATCATTCCTTGTTGATGCCTTTGGTAATTGTTATCTCATTTAGGGTGTGTTTGTTTCGTGGAAATCGTATCATTTTTGGAAAATATTTTTTAGGAAATCATTTTTCATGAAAATGATTAGTTTTCCTGTGTTTGGTAATATGTAATTGAAAATGTTTTCAGGCGTTTGGATCGCATTTGAAAAATGAATGAATAACATTTGAACTAACAAAAATTGAAATACCTAAAGACCTCATAAAGAGGGAAAGTGTTTTCCCCTTCCCATGTATAGGAATTCATTTTCCTAAAATAATACATAATATCTATGTTAATTGGAAGACCAAATCATTTTGGAAAAAAACAAATGGAAAGTCAGAAAACACTTTTCATGAACTCCTTTCATTGAAACAAACACACCCTTAGGGTGCGTTTGTTTTAATGAAAATAGTTTTCCGGAAAGTATTTTACGACTTTCCGCTATTTGTTTTTCCAAAAACGATTTGGTCGATGGAAAATACTTTCCAGGTCAACATAAATATCACGTGTATTGTTTTAGGAAAATGAATTCGTGCTGCGTGGGAAAGGGAAAACTTTCCCTTTTTATCGAATCTTTAGATCATTCCCTTTTTAGTAGATTATGTTTGTCCTTTTCTTTTACTCTCCAAAATCTCTCTCTCTCTTTTCTTTTCTTTTTTATACTAGTGTAAATTGTTAGTTTAAATGTTATTCGATCATTTTCCAAACGCGATCCAAACGCCCGAAAACATTTTCAATTACATATCATCAAACACAAAGTTAAAACTAACCATTTTCCAATGAAAATGATTTCCTAAAACATTTTCCAAAATGATACGATTTCCGCGAAACAAACGCACCCTAAGTAATGAATTGCAAGATTT
Organism: Corymbia calophylla; assembly: GCA_014182845.1. Taxonomy (NCBI): domain Eukaryota; kingdom Viridiplantae; phylum Streptophyta; class Magnoliopsida; order Myrtales; family Myrtaceae; genus Corymbia; species Corymbia calophylla. The sequence goes on along the minus strand of CM024702.1, from coordinate 19,633,031 downwards.
GTAAATCTCGACATTATCCCATGAGAATTAGTACCAGAGCCAATGCTTGATTGACAACTCGCTCCCCAAACACATTGGTGTCTAGTAAATATCCCAAGAGAGGAAAAATCTTAGACGTGACTCCTAATCATGGGAACAAATGGTGTCCCTCAACTTTTTGCCAAGCTTGGTTGGGCTAAGGCGATGGAGGTGAAGTTCGAAAGATAGATATTGTCCCGACCAACATTTGCCAACTCGGCCAAGCCAAGGTGGAGATTCTCGAGTTAAGATAACATTGGTGTGGAAAGATAACTAAAATAATTAGGAACGAGCCTAAAGCATGTGGTTCACAGGAGCTATATAACGTGGACCGATTAGTGCATTTTAACTCAACCATAACTCATCAATTTAATCTAATTGGAGATGCCGTAGGGGTCGGGAGTTGGTTTTTCTCTTGGCGATCTTCCATGGCTGAAGATACCGGGTCCTTTCGCCTCCCGACACGGGCCGAGCATCCCTATTACACGCTTGACTAGGAAATGCGAACGAGTTCAAAATTTGAACTGTCGTGCACGACGACATTGTCCGCAAAAAGCGACAGGCGAACAAGTCCCGGTCGCGTTCCGTCAACTGTGCGCGGAGGACGCACAGCTATATCTTCGCAGGCGACCGTTGTTGCTGTTGCGTTCCCATCTATAAAGATCGAAGCTTTATCTGCCTTTGGTGGACGGCCCCTCGCGTGGGCGATGCCATCACCACCACCACCACCGATTCTCCTTTCTTTTTAGGCCAAATCCCATTCAATTCCAAGATTTTCTCCAGAAAAAACTCTCTTTCTCTCTCTGTCTCTGTCTCTGTGCGGCTTTAATGGCACACGAACTTTAGCGAAGCCATGTGACTGCGAGGCTGATTTTTTTCCAACTGTATTTCCACAACACTTTCTCCCCCACACACATCTCTTTTAACAGCCCACCTTCCACAAACGTCCCCACCTTTCCTCTATAAACTAAACAAATTCTCTCCCTTCGCCTCTTTCATCTCTTTTTTTCTCAGCAAATTTCGGTCCGTGCGTTCTCTCTTTCTTCGCCTTCGTCTCGATCCGTATCTGGGTCGAAGTGGTTGAGAATTTGGGCTGGTGGGCAAGTGTGCCTTTTGGGTTTTCTCTGCAACGGTTCTGTATTTTTTCCACAGGAGGGAAGCTTCGAGGCTTGCAAGATAACCCCAAGTTTGGATCTTGCGAGTCGTGAGCGAGGAGTTCCGAAGGTTTGGCTATTCCCCGAGGTTGTTGCTTCGTGCTCTGTGGCTTTCCAAGAGTAGATAGCAAGTGGGGTCTTTCCTGCTTTTTCCTTTGAGGAAGTCTCTACTCCGTGGTTGATATCTGTGGGCAAGTTTCGGAGTTTGATTGTTGCTTCTGCTCTGTGTTTCTGCTCAAAGTGAACTTTCATCGTTTGGGTGTTTTCGGTACTCCCTAGGAAGTCGTAATCCGAGCTGACAAGTTCGAACCATCTGAGAAAGATCATCAGTTGCTTGGGAATGTGAAATTGGAGTGAGAAAGATGGTTGTTAATGTGGGGCTTGGTATCAGCCTAGTGTTGGGTGGCATCTTCTTGACTTTTGTAGCGGAAGTGTACTATGTGCTGTGGTGGAAAAGGAGGAGAGTAGCCTCAAGCAGTATTGCAGACGTCCCAGAAGAAGAAGACTACACCAAATACGCAAAAGGATTGCTCCAATTCATCTGCTGGAAGAAGCCCTCCTCATGTCAACACCCCACCAACACCAAAAACCCCGACGAAAATCCGGCCAATGGAAAAGATTTAGGTGCCAATGGGCATGAATTGACAGACCTAGAAGTTGGAAACAGCAAGGACTCGCAGTCGATGATCGATGGAGATCAAGAGAGTCAAGAGAGTGTGGAATCGGAGCTCATGAGGCTCCACAACCTCCATGGCCCCCCAAGGTTCCTCTTCACAATCGAGGAAGAGACCAGGGAGGATTTGGAGTCTGAGGACGCGAGGTCAAGGGGCGATAAGAGCAGGAAAGGCTCAAGGACCAGGAGCTTGAGCGACATAATCTTGGCCCTTGACCAGGCCCCATTCCTCACTCCTCTGGCCTCGCCAACCCTCAAGTCGTCGTCATCCCTCAACCCCCTCGAGAGTTACGGCAAGAATGGGTTTAACAACCCCCTGTTCGAGTCCATGGCAGAGGCCGACCTGGCTTGGCCGGCGTCGTCGCCGCCGCCGAAGTTCAAGTTCCTTAGGGATGCAGAGGAGAAACTGTGGAGGAGACTCAGGGAGGAGGCGGCCAGAAGAGCAGCGGCCGGTCAAGAATGTGGCTTTGCAAAGCCCTGCGGTGGTGGTGAGGGAGACAACAAAGAAGGCCCTCTCGTGAGGATCATCGTGGGCAAGAATGGAGAGAAAAGGGAGGTTATCCAAAACGTGGTTCCGCATTTTCCTTCAAGCACTTCCCAGGTACTGCCGCTGGCGTCTTCTCCAACGGCTTTCAGACCCGAAGACAAGGACTACATCGTTCATTGATCTCCATGAACTCTCTGCCCCCATGGGTCCCTTGTTCATTCGTTCTTTTTTCAAATTTTTTCGTTTCTTGGGGATGTGATTGCTTATCGTGTCGATTCCAATTTTAATCCAAAAGGGCACTCGATTCCTTCCGAGTTAGCTGTTTCCGTTATGTGGGGATCTGGGTAGAAAGGCCTGACGACGAGTGTTCAGGATAGTCTTGGTCGTTATGAGTCATGGAGCAACAGAAGATGCATGAGAGTTTGCCTCGCGCAATTAATGCGTACTCATTGAAATCATGGCAGAGGTCATGTCGAAGCTCCAGTTGTAAGGGCGACTCCTGAGCCGAATTTACCGGCATCTTAAATCATTCAAACGTCCAGGAAAGCCTTTCGGACAAGACAGGCGAAAATCGGACAAGGGAAAAAAAAAGAAAGAAAGAGAAAACAGAGAGAGGAAGACAGGTGTACGGGGGCGGCCGCCGGAGCCTTTCTCAGCAGTTTACGAGATCGTATAGTTTTTCTTTAATTTTTCACAAGTAGGGTGTGTGTGTGGAAATGTTACCGTCGGAAAAGAAAAGATTCTCCTTTGGCTGGCTACAAGCCGATACCAGAAGAACAAAACAGCACTGTAAAATCCTTTCACTTTAGATCGTTTGGAATCACTTTACTTCTCTACTTTCCGATCCTCTCTCTTCTCCTTCTCGAAATCTGATTCTACGGTACATATGCTTAAAGGAGAGGAACGAACAACTTTTAAGTCGTGCAGACGAGTCTTTATCTTTATTCCTTTATTTTTCATGGATGCAAGACAAGTCATTATCTTCATGTAGGTAGGGAGGCCAGCGTGGGGGCTACACCAGGCAGGCCCCAGAGCAAGAAAAACAGAACAGAGAGGGGGTCGGATCATGATCATTATCATCATCATTATCGTCTGCAAATTTTCCATTTTTTTCTTTATATATCGGTTCAGTTCATGTGCTTGTCGTAAGGAGCAATATGAATAAAGAAAAAAAGAAAAAGAGGGTGGGATGCGTCCATAATACCTACTTTGTCTCAAAGAAAACAGAGGACATGAGGAGGATATCTTCTCGAGTCACGCGTCGAAACGCATCATGGTGTCCAGCTAATTAAGTATCCTCTTTAGCTAAAGCTCGATCGCCACCGTTTGAAAAAGGTGAAAAAGGTTTGAGAATTTTCCCTACTCCACGCCACCGCGAGTCATCTTTTTGTGTCTTAAAAGTCAAATCAAGGTTAAGACTTTTTGCCGTTTTCTCGGCTTGAGTTAGGATCTGAAGCGAGAGAGAAAGAGACAGAGACATGGTAGCCAGTGGTGGTCTTTGCCCAACTCGTTAGAAAAGGCAAAGTTGCAATTGGGAACATTAACGCGGGAATCGCGACGACTCCTCCAATTCAAGCCTCGGACGAAGAAGGGATCAGTCTCCGTCTCCGCTCGTCTCGTACCCTTTTAAACGGGTCGATCGATCGACTCGTTCAACATGAAAATTACACGAGAAAAGTCGCGGAAAAAAAAGGGCTAAAGATAACAAATGTCCAGCACATGTTGGGGAAATTTGAAATTAGGGGAGGGTGTTTACCGGGAGAGCAAGTCTGGTTCAGAGAAAAAAAATGGACACAGGACATGAGAAAACAGAGACCATCAGCTTTTACCTAAACAACAAGAAAACGTCGTTGTCGTTCACGCGATCCGGCCGAAAGCTTTTCCCCCACACACGCCTCCTCTCTCTCTCTCTCAAGCATCAAATTCCCTTTGCAATCCCACACTTTTTTCAGAATAAATAGTCTTCAGAAAATAAGATAAAAAAAGAAGAGATTTTGAAATAGTGGAAGAAGACCCACCAGGCAAGTGCCCATCAAGAAAGATGGCGCCTTTCCAAAGTCCCTAGAAAGTCCGAGATTGATTTATGAAACTGCTATAAGCTACGTGTGCTTTGTGAACCCCACATCCCGAACGCCAAGCCCGGAACAGTTTCGTGTTCATGCCGTCCGGCCAATCTTCGACTCGTACCCTTGTATTATCTATTGGTTTCGGTTCGCATTAAAGAAAAAAAAAGATAAGGGGGCGAGAACGGAACCGGTCGATTAGATGAAAAGGACACATACACATAACACGGCACGACGACATAGTACCGATTGTATTTTAGAAAGAGTAAAAAAGCGATCTTTCGGAATCAAACTCTTTGTTTTCTTTATCTTATGGGCACCATTTTAGGATTGGTTTAAGGCGGTGGTGGTGGGTTTTGGATTAGACAAATCCGGGGTTGGAAACGTTGTTAATAGTGAGAGACACGACAGCAGGCGCTTGGGAGCAAGACATGTTTCCATGTGAAAGCCGCCCCCATCACATTTAAAACTCTGAAAAATGGGCATCATCCGTTTATTTTCAGATCTGCCACCCCACCCTCCTCTCTCTCTCCATTCGGAATTTTGGCAGCAGCAATGAATGTTAAAAATTATCCAAAAAGTTATACTTTTATTATATTTTTGTTAATTTAATTTCAAATCTTTCGATTTTATCAATTGGATTATGAACCTTTTCAATTTTTTAATCGAGTCTATTCTGGCTAATTTTGATTGAAAATCACCGAAGTGAATCTTAGATGTTAAGTAATATAACCGACGTTGATGTGAACAATTCTACACGACACGATAATGTTGACATGTATAATTTTTAATAATGTTTTGAATTTTTTTGGTTTTTTTTTTTTTTCTTTTTTCCTTTGCCGGCCCTAACTCCAAAAATGCAAAAAAAAAAAAAAAAAAAAAAAGAAAAGAAGAAGAAAAAAAAAAATTTTTAAAAAATTTATTATAATATCGTTTAAAAATGTCTACGTTGGTATCGCCCATTCACGTAAGTAACTTCTGACCAAAATTGGTCGATTAGACTCAAATGACAAAATATGAAAATGTTTATAACTCAAATGGCAAATTTGAAAAGTTTAGGATTGAATTAACAAAAGCACAACATATTCATGACTTTTTGGACGATTTTCCTATAATGAACGTGTTCGCCCTGCTCCCGGGTATTCCTAACTAATTGCATAGACTCGTTCTTTGAATGGCATGACCGCGTGCTTTTGAAAATTCAAACAACATCGCAATCACGCATGACTCCATCCTCGCCGGGGAGGTCGGTCGGTCGTGCCCCTTCCGCCGCTCCTTCGGCCACGGATGGGCGGCAGCTGGGTTACGCCGGGAATCTTCTTCGAGAAGGCAAAAGCCCAGAAGCGTCGCCCGCACTGCAATCAACGGTTGCTTGCAAGGAAGCTCACCAGATTCGCGGCCTGTGTCCATTCCTGATTTGAAATTTTTTTTTCTTTTTGTTCATATTCCTGATTTGATTACTAGAGATGCTTTGGCTAATCTTTGCACAAAGACCATGTCATTTCCCACGTAGGCACAGAAAGAGAAAGGGAGGGGTGAGCTGTCTTGGGCAATTGCATGTGACGTTGGTAATAAAAACATATGGACTATTCCACCGCTCGTGCGGTGCGGAAAAGCTTTTTCCCCCTTCTCTTCCCTTTCTATTTTGTATCAATTAATGCAGGCCTTTTCTTTTCTTTTCGTTTCTTTTTTCTGATTTTTTCGGATTATTATTTATTGCGCTAGTCATTCGGCGTGGCGTCTCTTTTGGACGGACGGCAATTGGGATTCTAAGTTCAAATCTGCTCGAATGCGATAGGTTGCATTTAGGGGGGATAGATTGATGACAATGTCATTGTTTGGAATAATATTTCTATTTATGTCTTTGCTAGAAAGAATGACGAAAACATTAAATTGCATTAGTTCAGTACAAATTGTGATTGGGCAGCTTTGTCAGCTCGAATTTTTTATGTTAAGTGGACCTCAGTAGGCTCTTAAAATTTCCCCAGTGGAGAAGAAATTTAAGGGAGATTCATCTTGGGGTAGGAAGAAAAATATCTACAAGTCAATGAGGGGTATGAAGCATTCGGGCATCGAGACGTTAGAATAAAAAATGCAACTTGATACATCCCTTACAAGTGAGAAACCGCATAGGAAGAGAGGGAGGCCGGCTAGAACCGTTATTGCATTGCTTTTTCCCTTGTTCAGAGTTAACTACAATAGCCAATATGACGTCATGGTAGTACAAAAATAATGCACTTTAGTGATTTGACTAATTGAGTCCTTGTGTTGGAGCATTCGATAAATTAGCCTCCAACGAATTTTTGAGTTTGATAAAATTTCAAATTAGAGCCTGGAGTATCTTTATTTTCTCAAATAAGGGTATGCCGTAAACCTTCTTTTAAATAAAGCATGAATCACTCTCGTTCTCTTAAATAAGAATAAGAATTAGACTTTGTTTTAAAAAAAGAACCCAAAATATATTGTTAATCTCACTACTTGATGGAGGGTATTTTCATCATTTACTTATTTTTTAAAAATATTCTTTCCTTGTTCTTCTTTTTTCCTTTTTCTGTTTTATTTCTTTCCAAAAAAGACAAACAGATAAAAGGAAAAAGAAGAAGCTAAACTTTAAAAACTAAAAATACAAAGGGCTAACAGCCCTCCCCTGCCTGTGACTTTCGCACCATCGCTGATGGGGCGTCAACCATGGTTGATAGAGGCCTTGGCCTTGGCCAGAACTAGAACAGAGCTGTGACCCTCTCTCAAATCTGGGCCAGCCCTCGCTCAAGTCAACCAAGTTTAGTTCAGGGTCATTGGTGGCCTTGCCTACTATGGCCTTTGTCCCACTGACAAAGGGGCTGGCCAAGTCCTCCCACCTGTTTTTTTTAATTGCTATTTGCGTTTTGTTTTAAGTTTTAATTTTTTTCCCTTTTTTGAATTTGTCTTTTTTGAAAGGAAAAAGTTTTTAAAAAAAAAAAAAAAGAAAGAAAAAAAAAAGGAAAGGAAATAAAAAGAAAGAAAGTAAATGATGGAAATGCCGATCATCTTGTGAGGTTAGGCCTTTTTTAAAGAATGACATGGTGTTTTAGGCCCTTATTTGAAATAATGCTTATTTCAAATCTTTATTTGAAAAAATAAAGACACTTCGAGCCCTTATCTGGATTTTCCCTAGAATTTCCTAATTACAACTTAATTTCATCCCACTACTAAAAGAAGCGAAACCCACTCACGCATTGTCACAATTCACTTTTAAAAACCCTAATTGACTTGAGTTGAATTTTGAGATTGATTGATCATATCAGTTCGCCCTTTAAGAAATATTAATATTTTAAATTTTATTTTTTGAATCTCAACATAAGAAGCTTGTCTAGCCAAATTGAAAATTTTAAAATATAAGTTTCGTACTTAAGTTCTATTGCCCAAATGTCAATGGATTAGTTTAATAGACTAGAAACCTAAATGTAGAGGACAAATGAATCTGGACTCTAAGGAAAGCCCTCTTCAAGTCAAAAAGTATCCTATCCATCGGCTACATGATTAAACGCGATCGTTTATCACCTTTTCATATGCTAATCACAACTAATTGAGTGAGTTTCTTAATTTAAAATCAATAAAAAATTCATATTTGAAAAAGAAAAAGAGGGAATAGGTTAAAATATAGGCTTCGTACTAGGGCTATGTAAGTGAACCAGTGTTACATGGAAACTGGAGTGAATTGAATTTGAAATGGTATTATAAAGTCTAAAAACCATAACTTTTCTCTTGGCATCTTTTTCTCCTTCTCGCTTTGTATCTCTATTCTCTTCAACCTTACTTAGACATTTCATGACTCTCTCTCTCTTCGGTTGTGACTCGCCCTCCTCCTTACACTTGCAGCTTGACCTTGCTCTCTCGAACCTCGCAACCCCTGCTTGTTCCTGACTCAGCTTTACTTGCTCCCCTTGTTTATCTTTCACTTTGAACTGTTTTATTATTCATATTATTTTGTTGTAAAAAAAAAATGAAACCCAAAAAAGAAACAAAAGAAAAGCAAGTCCTTTGATAGACCCTGAAACTGAAAAACATGGTAGGTGCTGGGTTTCAAGAATTGAGAAACATTTATAACAAGGATAAATTCCAAGTTCTAGATTTAAAAACTACCCATTCAGAACCTGATCATCCATACTTGGTACGACCCAAATTAATCCAGTCCGGGCTTGTCATTCGGACCTAGAAGCCCCAGGCCCGTATGCTGCCCTTCCGGTGAGTTCATTTCTTCTTTGTTTGTTCTCCTCCTAGGATCCAATGGGCCAGAACCCCGGGTCGACTCGGGCTGGGCCTGAATGTTCGATCGGCGGTCGGACCGGAAACACTGCAGCCCGCCCGGTCCGGTCGAGCCGGATCTCCGTATTCGCCGATTTTTCTCAGACAGAAATCTCGAATCCTCGACCCTCTCGAAGCTGCAAGACCTCAAAACGGCGACTCTGCTACCTCGGCGCGAGATCGGTTCCTGTGCAGGTGCGTTCCGTTGATTCGAGCTCCTAAAGTTTGTTCCTTTTGTCGTGATTTAAGCAGAGGTTCGAGCGCAACAACGAACTCTGTATCGAATCTAAGTTTTGCTGTGAAGCGCGCTTCTTGTTTTGCTTTCGAATCTGGAATTTCCTCGGGGGGTTATGACGAAATTAGATATAGCCGAAACGGTTGTCTTCTTTAGGATCATGCCCTCTTGAGCTTTTATGGCGCTCTCGTTGCGTGCGAAAGTAAAGATTTTGCTGAATTTTGCTGGGTCCCCTTTGAATGCTGTCCTGTTGGAATCGGGGTGGGGGTTTTTGTTCCATCTTGTGTTTTTCACCAAGTGAAATGCAGATTAATTTAACAGCCTAACCTTTCTTGAGAATCGATTTTGCTGTGCTTTCTCTGTTGGATGTTGCACCCTTGAATTTCATTTGTTAGGATAGCTCACGCAGTGCCAATGCGGAGTAATTTTCACTGAAGAACCCGGCGAACCACTTGTCGAGTTAGGCTACTCCTTGTTCTAACAGGGAAGTGTTGCAAGTTATATTCAATGTGGCTTTTATTGAAAAAAAGAAGAAGAAGAAAAACTATTAGCAGATTAGCATCTGGAAATTAAAAGCGGAATGTGTAAATATGCAGAGTCAATTTTTCGAGTGCTATCGTGTATGTACAGGTTAAGGTTCTTTTGATCTAATCCTCAATGATACTGGAAATCGTTGGCGAGTCATAGATTATCTGGATTTGTTTGATACTATGCTTCTCAAGCAAACTGTATCATGAATTACTTTTTTTGAACTGTTAATTCATCTGAAAGGATTTTACAGTTTACGGATTGGTAGGGTCTTGTTCACAATACTAGAGAAGTCTGAGTGAGACCTTTAGCTTCTCTGAGCAGTTAAGGTTTAAGGAGCTTGATATTTAGAAAATGTTTACATGTGTTCTGCTTCACTATGTACACCGTGAACAGGAATTGATTTATCCTGATGTTTAAGTGTTTCTCCAGTTAAGTTATTTCTTATCAATGGCTCAGTATGGAGTTGAAATACCGCCTAGTGTGGATGTGAAGTGGAGATCATGTATAATGAAAAGTCAAGCATGAGCATTGCACCAAAGTGGTAGAGAATGGAATGTGGTAGTGTTGGTAATGAAATGTTGGTGTGGACATTCGCAGTGCTTTGATTTGGTTTTCCAATCGAATGGAGAGTTGGATGTTAGGGTGTTAGCTAGCTTTTTCCCATTTCAGATAGAACTTTCTTCCCCTTCAAAAGGAGTGGGATGGATTCTATGAACATGTTCGTTTTGGGTTTGGGTTGACTGTTTTGGTGGTTGTACTTTTCTGGATGACACAAATATCTCTGGTCAATTTGGAGTATCTATCTCCTCTTGATAAAATTGTGGTCATTAGGCATCATAATCATGTACTAGCTTCAGAATCAGTGTAGTTATAGAGCTGGTGTGTCTTTACTGGTGTGCCAAGGCCCTTTTTGGTTGCTTCCTAAATCAATGCCATACGCTGGTGTTCCTCTCTCTCTCTCGCTCGCTCCCTCTCACTCTGTAGTGCTGTGACACTTGCTTCATACACACAGTTTGGGTTGTTTGAATATATTAGAAAGGCTTAGGCAGTTGCTCATAGTTTGTCTGCCTGAAAGTGTTTCTTGAACTGTCGTGAGGGAAGTTACTACAGGAGATCTGGTTCACTCTTTCCCGCTGGTTAATCTTACTATATTTTAAGGTCTCTCATCTTTGGTTTGTCTGAAAATGACCGTTTGGATATGTGCAGTGATATTTGAAGTACAATGGGCCGAAAAGCAGGTGCACTGTACATCAACCCCAAAAAATTTGGTTCGCTTCAAAAGCCATGCATGAAGGAAATGATAACATTTCTCAACTGCTTGGCATTAAGCCAGAACAATGATGATAAATGTGTCCGGCAAAAGGAACTTTTGAGTGCTTGCATGGATGCCCAGGTTTGTTGTGCTTTTTCTTTGAGTATCCATTCTTATCATCTCTCTCTCTCTCTCTCTTGTGCATGAGTGTGAGCCCAATATCTGTATGAACCATGCTTAAGACAAATCCCCTTTTCATTTTGGGCTATTGTTTGCTTCAGAGTGGAAGAAACAGAACGGCTGGGGGAAGCATCAATTATCACCTGCAGAGGCTTAACAGGGGAAGGAAGTAGTTCAGCTGTGTAGAGCTGCTGGGTGAAATTGATAAGAGCTTCCAATTGAAGAGGCCAAGTAGAAGATGATTCAGTGCCGAGTCTGAACATTTCAGCCAAAGTCCTTGTCTGTTCTCCCTCATTTGCAAAATTTTGGAACTTGGTTCTTTTCACTTGGTTTAAGTTTCTATTTTAGGAAACTCATAGTTTGACAGGAGTACTTCATTATCAGAGTTGAGAAGTTCTATTCAGAGTGTTTCAGGTTCTTTTGCTGTTTAGAATGCGAGTTCTACACATGTAGCAGTTCATTGATTGATCCGGCAATCTTGAGGCTGTGCCTCACAACCTGTAGCAGAATTCAATTTTAAATAACGACTGTAAGGAGTTTTGTCACAGCTGGAGCGTATATTCTTGAACTTGCTACGTCATTTTCATGGGGATGTGATATATACCACAACTCTGGTCCGACCATGTCATGGAGGGACGGTGTTAAGTAGTTTGAGAATTCAACTGAATTGCGAAAGATGAACTTTTAAAAAGCTGGTCGTAGCTTACATTTAGGAAGTATGACATTGGAACAGGACTTTTGCTGTTGACACGACGTGGGACAAATTTGCAAGTGGAATGGTTCGTTCTGTAAACAGACATCTCTTCCATCAAAAAACTTTGAAGACGACGATGGTACATTTTGCTCGTATACATTATAAGCTGATGTCAGAAATATCTTAGCCTTTCCTCAATCTCCCTCCGTGCGACCTCCTTTCTCCTTTCGCCATGTTTCTTCCGATGAACTGTTAGAATGATGCAGTCCTCCTTGGCACGGGCCAACGAAAGAATTTAACTTACATGGCCAGGTGATTTTACACCTGCGACGAAGAATGAAAGCCAGCTTTCCGAAATATTTCCCAAGAAGAGAGAACAACGAAAATTTGTACGGAACAGTTAGCAATCTCTTTCAGAGAGAGGCTGCGCGTGGTGAATCTGATCATCGGCTTCAGCTTGCGCGTGAGCCTGCTTCTTCTGCTCGACATACCGGCTTATTCGCTCGAGTAATTGTGCTGCCTTTCTCTTCCCTCTATCTGTCCCATTCTGTGCCAAATCCATGAGCGGACCCATCACCCCGAGTTCTTGTGCCTTCACTAGGTGTCTCTGATCTGCGGAGCAGAGATGCGCCAGAATTGCAGCTGCATTCTCTCTGTTTCGTGGAGAACCACGGCCGATGAACTCAACGAGAACAGGCACTGCCTCGGCAGCTCCGATGGCCGCCTTTCCTTCGGAATGACTGGCGAGTATCGCTAATATGGCTAAGGCCTCATCCACCATAGTACCCTCAGGTTCGGTGAGCAGTCGCATTAGCGTGGGCACGATACTGGCCCTCACTGCCTTTCCCTTGTTGCCTTGGTATATACACAAATTGAAAAGTGCCGTTGCAGCATCTTTCTTCCCCCTTTGGCTACCTTCACTTAAAAGCGCTACTAGTGGCGGGATTGCGCCCGAAGCACCAATGGCGACTTTATATTCATCCACGACTGAAAGGCTGAAAAGGGCGGCCGCGGCATTTTCCCGCGCTTCCATGCTTCCCTTCTTCAGAACGTGAACTATACCGGGAACCGCCCTCGAAGAGACAATGGTTCCCTTATTGTTTTCGCATATGGATAAGTTTAGAAGAGCTGTTACGGCATGCTCCTGCGTGCGAGAGTCAGGTGTTAAGAGGAGACTTACTAGGAGAGGAATTGCGCCGGCTTCAGCGATGGCGACGCGATTGTCCGCATTGCGCTTTGCAAGAAGGCGGATCTCACCTGCAGCAGAGTGCTGCTCTTCAGGGATGCCAGAGATTAGTTTACGGAGAAGAACTTCAATCTTTGTACGATCTGCAGGTGAGAAGGCAGAAGTAGCTTTATTAGGGCGAGAGCTCGCAGGACGTTTGGGTGGTTCGATGCCATTTGCTTCACACCACTGAGCTATGAGGCTGCGCAAGACGTAGTTCGGGGTGAGGGAGGTGCTGGTGAGGGTTTGTTGTGTCTTTGGACATGTTCCATGCCCTTCTTCCAGCCATTTCTCAATGCAAGAGCGTTCATAGGTCTGCACCGGTAAAAAGAGGATCAATCTATGTACAGAGTAACATGTAACAGGCATATGGATATGCTATTGCAGAGATACAAATGGGGATAAGTCAAATGACTCCTACTAGTAGACACAGAGAGAGAGAGAGAGAGAGAGAGAGAGAAGAGAAAAGCGTGTCTCCCTTGTAAAATGATTGGATGTATCTTACATTTTGAATTGAATTAGAGACAGAAAAGATGATGAATTTTGTTCTGGTATGTCTCGAAATATTTCAGGTTACTCTAAGCAACAGCAATGAAATGACATGAGGAAGCAAGAGTTTCTGATATGCTCATTATAATGGCCTCAGGCAGAACGCAAAATGTGAATTTGATAAGCCAACTCTGAATGCTTGTTATTTATGGTCTCACTTAAACAGAATGAAAGAGAGTGGGACCGCCGATTGAGATTCTAAATCACCTAATTTTATGGTCCGCAATCATGCAAGCAAATTTCAGGGCATTACAGAGAGAGAGATTGTGCATCCTTTTACCTGTCCTGTCGAAACAATGACGGGATCCTTCATCAACTCTAATGATATTGGACAGCGGAAATCATCTGGTATAACAGGGGCTTTGTGGTTTCCATCAGCGGTTGCTTCTCCAGCTGAACGCAGCGGCAAACCTTCTACTTTTGCAGGAGGATCCATTTCAGGGTTCTCTGTCTGAACAAAATCTTTAATTTTCTTCAACAGCATCGACATCTTCTCAATGCTCTTCCCTGGATCTTCACCGCTGGCAGAAACCATCTCAAACAGAGCAAGAGATTCCTGTGTAAGGTCAGTTATTTCCATCAATTGCAACTTCTCAGTCAATCCCCTTAGGACAGTTGGATCTGCAGCTGCGTCGTTGCCCTCATAAAGAGACAATAGATCTTGAGATAGTTCCATGTCCGGTGGATCAGTCCGTCCTTTGGCTCTTCTGAACTGTGCAAGAACAAGCTCAACCTGGAGAAATATATCAAAGTGAATACAGCACATTAAGAGATCCACCGAAGCATTTACTAGCTGAATATCAGCAGAAGATGATCGCTGGTTTGAATGGTTGGCAATATCTATAAGGTGCATATTTGTGACATGGAGCATCACAATAAGGCCAGAGCATAAAAGAGAACTCGGGGATATATGAACTGTTGAAGCTCAAGAAATTAACGATGTTAGATGAAAGGAAAATAAGTCTGAATTGCACTCCAGTTAATGATGTCCCGCACAAAAACTACCTGCTCCTGAACTTCGTCTGATATATCAAGTTCTTCATAGGAATTGCACTCAGAGCTCGTTCTATACGGGCTGTCACTTCATCGAACTTGCTCATTAGTTGCTCCCTTTCTAGGACCTGTAAATAACAAAAGATCAAAGCTAAATAACAGGAAGAACCCAACGAGCAGAGCTTAGTAACCCCATGATGAAAGACAGAGAGCTCGCAACAGTCATAGAATGCCGTAAAATAGGAATGATTACGCTATAACCCTACGAAAGATTCAAGAACAAAGCGGCAGCAATGAAATCATTAAGTCCATTTTGTCAACAAATCATTATTAAATGGATCGAGGGCCGGGAGTACAAAAGTCCAACTCAAGTTTGGAGACTGAAGTTTATAGAGGCGGCGTGTGTTGACCAAAGCAGTTGATTCAATTTCTCGTATGTATATTTCCCTTTTCCTCTCCCAGAAATCTTTCCTACGTAAAATACTTAGATGATAGATGATGATTCGAAGAAAGCAAGCCAGTCAACCTCAGTTTGAAAACAGTGAGCAACCCGTCAGCCGGCGATTTCTATTACTAGAAATGAATGATCGGCGGAAATCCAATCTATATAGCTCCACAGGTTGCAAAAGAAGGAGAGGAGCCAGAAATTTGGATCAACTGCCACTACTTCCTTCGGTTGCCTGCAGTCATGAGATTGCTTCGGAATCGGGACCGCGAGCGACGGTGATTCAGTTGTTCGCAGGCTTCTCACCGAGTAAATCAGCAGATGCCTGAATCTAGCTGCAAGCGCTAGCTCCAGCTACCGGCATCGCCAGATTCAGCGCTCGCCTCGATTCTAAATCGAGTAAAAATCGACAGAAACGACTCCAAGAACTTACTAAGGAAGGCACGCACAGCTACAAAAACCACGCGCGCATTGATTGCGGTGCAGCATCGGAGCCGGAGAGAAGAAGAAGAAGAAGAAGAAGAAAAAGGTCACGTACAAACCATGTAAATCTTGCTCCCGTCGCTTCCGAACCGGAGCAAGTCCCTGGCCGAATCCAGCGCCTCCTTCAGCGAGGCCAGGGCTCCGGCCGCCACCTCGCCGACCGGCCGCCTCGACTCCCGGACCTCCTCGAACATCGGGACGAGGAGCTTCAGCCGCCGGGCGAGGCTGCAGTACTGCTTCTTCACCGCGCACCTGTAGTCGGAGATGGAGGCGATCTCGTTGGCCGTCTCGATGAGGCCCTCCGCGAGCGCCGCCCCGTCGGCCGCCATCGCCGGCCGCCGGCGAGATTTCTTTTCAGCCGCGCCGATCAACTGCAGCTCCGGACGATGATCCGCGAGGAGGAGGAGGAGGAGGTCCCCATGGCGAGTGCGCGCTCCATGTGAGGGAGAGAGAAATGGAGAGAGAGAGTATTTTATATCTGCTTTGCGCGAAACCAGCACGGGATGGGGTTGGCGTTATTTACGAAAATGCCATCGTCAGTTTTTTTGAATATCAGGAGTTACCTAATTTTTATTACCGTTACGCGACGTATCGAGGTGCAACGATGAATGCAAGTCCACTGGCGCGGCGCAGGGAGAGAGCTAGCTTGAGCCAGTTTGCAGAAACGTGTACGTGAGGATTTTATTTTATTTTATATGTTAACGATATCAAATATACGCGTTTAGCGATGCTATTGGCTTATGATCGATATTAAAAAAAAAAAAAGAGAGGGAGAGAAGTGGATTATTATTTAATAATTTCGCTATCTTTCTTCATTTCTGCTCTCTCTCTCTCTGTTTTTTTTTTCTTGGGGCGGGGGGGTTGAGAATAGATTAGGACGTGAGGCTGGGCATGGCTTCGGCTGCCTCGGCTCGGCTTCGGCTTCGGCTGCCTTTGGCCATGATGGACTTGTGCTAGTGGTTAAAGTCAAACGCACGGGCGATTGAGACTCAGCTCGGCGAGCACCAAGTAGCAATTCGACGCTCAATGCGCTTTTATAGTTGGCTCGGCTCGAGGGTGATGGCGTTTGCGAATTTTTTATTTTATTTCTTGGACAAAACGTTTGAGAAATTACTTGATGAATTTTTGTACTACTTTGAATCCGATCAATTAACCACTTGAGTTTACCTTTCCCACATTAGAATTGAGAGGTAAAAGGTTCGAAGTCTCACTTTCTAAGAGCATTGAGGTGCAAGTAATTTGGTTTCAAGTATAAGTTTCGATTTTCACACTCTGCAAGAAGATAAAATAAAAGTGAGAAAATTAGGGTGAGAATCGACAAAAAAAAAAAATCCGACCAATCTGACATGAGATTTATATGAAACTTATGTAAGGGTGAATCTATTTCATGAAAATAGAGTGTTTTATAAATTTTTTCAAAAATGATTGTTTTTATTATTTGAAATAATTAGTAATTGAAAGAAATATAATTTCATTAAAGATGAAAATATTTTTTATTTTATATATTTTATGAGTAATATAAATGATTATGTTTAGAAAAATATTTTTTTCGTTTTTTAGGAAATCAATTAATGAAGCCTCAAATTCACTTTTGCACTATCTAATGACATTCCATGCAATAATTTCCCTCGATGCTGGCGGCGGCGTGCACGGCATAAAGATGCTTATTGGATAATGCTTCTATAAAAGTTGCTCAATTGGACAATTAAGAAAACCGTTGATTCCCGCGTTTTCAGGAGTCAAGAAATGGACTTTAAGTAGAATCGATCTATATCCCAAACCAAAATTAATTAATTCCTCCAATTAATGACCTATAATTAATAAACCATCTGGCGACGTTACCCATCTTTTTGCAACCAGCACATAAAATTCCACTTGTAGTGTGACCCCATGATTATCCACAAGTCAATTTTCTCCTTCTTGTTACTTTTGGCATTACTTCTTTTTTCAAATCTGGCAGCGCATCAGTCCCATGCATGCTCGAGATATATTTAAAAATGCCACTTGCGTTGCTCAAATTGCATGGAGCCGAAAGTCATACTCAATTACATCAATGGGATAAATTTGAAAAGTCGATTGTACTTCTTGTGAGTTTCAAATCGTGACTACAATTTCGTTGCAAGTTTTGAGATTTTTTGTGTATAGGTATGCATGCTAAGTATGCTTGGCTCGATTTGTAGGCCTTAAAACTCTTGTGGATTGAGCGAGGTCAGAGGCTATCGGATTGGTAATCAAGTCTAGAGGTGATCATGCGAGATGGATTTCGCTCGAGAATTATTTTACCGAGTCCATCTTCCATCCCAAAAGATTTTAAGTCATCAAGGTTTTCATCTTATGTATGCTGTCGATCATGCGCGCTGTTGCTCAAATCATTGGTCAGGCACTAGATGTAGCCATTCTCCGAACATCTCCCACCGAAGAGATCTGTCCTATGCGACCACTTGGTCCACTCCCTAATAATCCAATGTGAGAACTGACCAATACCGACGCGTCATGATCAATCCCCCCTTCCATGATTGTTTTGTCAAGTGTCTTGCCGAACCACCACTTACTCCAATGCTTTTTCTGATAGACGCAAGTCAATTGTAGTCAATTCTCGACGAGACAATAATTAAACTTATGCCGACGTAGACCCTAGGAATGCACCAATTAGTGGTTTAGCTCGATCCATCTAGACCTGCATTCATGCTAACACACTCAGGCCACGACCTAGTTGGAAAGATGCAAGTTGGGACCAGATTGGTCTATTGAGTGCTCGATATCGACGTTTGGACAGGAAGAGGGTATGAAACATCAACGTAATAACGATGTTGATCCAACTGCCGCAACCAGTTGCAGCATTTATGCATGATGGATCTCGTGGGCCACGCAAGAAATGAAGAGAATGGGGCAAAGTCTCTCTTGGCCATGCTTTCGGTCATCGTCTATGACAACATAATCAATTTTGATAGGTTGTGTATATGGCGGCAGCATGATTTGAGCTGGCCTCTTCTTTCTAATTGTGCTCGGGGATGCCGTCAAGTGCATCGAACTTGAAAATTCAAATTTCATTGTAAAGTTTTTATGGAATTGCTACTAATTATTTTAAAAATTTAAGCTATTATATAAAAATGTTGTTTATTATTTAAATAATCTAACTCTTTCTCTCACACTTAGTCTAGTCTTTTGCTTAGTACTAAATGTGGAAATTTAATTGGAAAAACATATGGGGTCTTGAAAAATTTGAAGTTAAGATTAACTCTGATAACATATGAAGATTTTGTGAGATCATTGTTAACTATTCCAAAAATTTAAGTGGTTAGATGAAGTTGTGATCTATTATTGAAATATTCTAGCATTCATCGAGCTCAAGTCAACTATTGAGCCTTGTTTTGCCTAAAAACCGGCCTTGTTCTTGTTTTGAGCTTTTTGATTTTCGGAGTTAATATGACTTTGAGTTTTTCGCATTTGAGTTAGCTAGTCTTTTGTAAGGGGAACGGCCTTGCAAAGATATTGATGTAAATGTAAATAATTAAACATGTGAGATTACATCATGCATTGCAGAGTAGCCTGGATTGGAAAATCATATTCTTTTCAAAAATCATTGATCACGTAGATCTCACATGAGCCAGATGTATGGATGAAGATGAACCCGATTGGGTGGACCCGGAACCTGAGAAGAGTATTTTATCCGTTCCTTGGACGAAATGTCCGGAGAGGAGTTGTCGAGGGAAGGGGCTGTGCTGGCAAAGCGGCACACAGGAAATGCCGACCAGTCCTAAGGTGCACGGGGACCAATAATATCATTCTTCCTCCCAAATTGCAATAATCCACGCCCTCCGCGTCTCGATCGGAGTTGATCGAAGCCGTCCGTCCCTGCTCGGACCACAGGGAAATAGACCACGCCGGATCAGACCCGGAGATACACGTGGCCCACCAGGCACGTGGGGTTGGTCTCGGCTGGCGTGCGTGCTCGCTGAAAGATAGACCGTCAATTTTCTGCCAAGCCGATGGCGACTTCCGTCTCCATCATCGGCTCGAGCCGAGAGCGACGTTGGTTCCATCCGGAACGCTTTGGTTGCCTGGCTCCCAGCCGTCCGATTTTCGGACAGCCAAATGTCGACGACTGCAAGGGGAGATAGAAGAGCGCGTGGGTCCCACGTTATTTCTTACCATTCCCCAACTTCACTCTTGATAAAAAAAAAAATTAATACTAAAAAAAAAAACTTCAAATTAGTACACAAAATTAAGTTTTTTAACCATTAAAAAAATTCTAAATCAATATATTCATGATAATTTTATCCTATGTCGATTTTTGTAAATTTTATTATCAAATTATTAAATTAGATAATATGTAACATTTAACAAGTATATCGCTTTGGATTTTTAATTTTGTTATTTAATATATAATAAATTTATCATAAATATATCATTTGAGATTTTTGATGATATTTAATAATTTTAGATTTATGATAAATTTATTATAGGTGCACTAGTTTAGAAATTTGTAAAAATAAAAAATTGATTTGGGATAACTAACAGTTTCGGATTTTTATGATATTAATCTTAGAAAAATCTATGAAAAACACTCCCATCCGCTCAAATTGCAAATTTTTACTCCTTGATACTATCAATTTCAGATTTTTTTAATATTGACCCTAAAAATAAACTCAAGTTTCAGAGTTTAGTTGGGGTAATTTGTTACGGACATCATTATGTTTAAAGTGGAGGTCGAAGCCGAGTCCCGTGTTGATCTTTTTTATTTTTATTTTTTTTGTTCGAACCGTGTTGATCTTGAAGGTCGCTATAATCGATCGGAGTGCCGGAGAATCTCTAACTGAAAAATGCGGAAGGTTCATTGCCTCACGCTATTTAAAGAAAAAAAAAAAAGGAAGAAAGAAAGAAAAAAAAAAAAGGAGGTGGGTCCCACGTCGTAGTTGTTTCACGCGATTTCCCGGACAAGCGAGAGATTCGACCAGAAAGCAGAAAATATATAAAAAAAGAAAAGAAAAAGGGGACAGGCGAGTGAACCGCGGCGCTCGCACATGGCCTATGTGCTAGGGCGATGATAGTTGTCGTATCCAGCGTGGCACGATCCGGTCTTGGAGTTGGCGGAGGAATCGCCACCGTCCATTTCAGGGAGCCCAAGATGTTTACGCAGGTTCCTGTCCCAAGCCGAAAACGGGAAGTTTTAGAAAAAAAAGAAAAAGAAAAAGAAAAAAAAAAACGAGATATCCAAACGTCAATGCAAACTTGTCCCTACCAAAAACCCTTCTCTGAACTCAACCCTCCATGCTACGTATCCTCTCGAGAACACATTTTTGCTAAAAAAAAAAAGCACCTCCAATTAATTGAAAAAAAAAATAGTATTATTATTATTTTTCCTTGCATGGACTTTGTTAGGGAACAAATAAGAAAAATTAAAAAGGTTCTTATTAAGTAATTAAGTAAGAAAATTCGTCCTCTGATTAGCGGTGTTTTCTCCCTCTACGCCATGTACGAACGATTACTTGTGACTACATCTCATCGGATGCTGCCGAAAAGTCACATGGAAAAAACATTCACGTCGGCACCGAAATAGATCGGATCAGATCCACGATACCGGTACGATTCCGGGCAAAGCCGCGGGACGGGGCCCACGGGAGGTGGGATTAGCTAGCGATGATATAGCATGTGATGCGCCCGCAAGAAGACAGCTCAGCCGCTCGATGCCCGAACTAGAAGAAAACGACTGGAAATCCGCACGGGAGAGATGCTGCCCCTACGAGGAAGTTTGGTGCCCGGCTGGCTCGACGGCGATTACTTTAATCGTGCAGCCGCCGGTGACCACCCCCGACCCCTTTTCCGGCGAAGTGGGCCCCTCTCGTCTCCGTCGATGGCGTCCAACCGTCCTCTCACTTTCCCCCACCGGCCATCGAGGCCCGTCATGCGCCTTAATCATGGAGTTCATCATCATTGTCGGGGGGGAAGCCTAGAAAAGATAGATTCGGAAGGTGGTCGACCATCATCGCCAGCGAGGACGGACGCTGACGTGGCGCTCGTGGGGCCCCCCGTCCGTTCGTCCCGCGAGATTGAATTTGCGTCGTGGTGGGGAGACAGATAATGGAATGCGATGTCGAACGAAGCGTTACGTGATTTCGGACTGCGCGGATCGGATGTTCGGAACTCCAGAGCAAAAAGGAAAGGGAAAAGGGTGCTTCGAATGTGAACTTCGAGCCGAGGGTTCCGACACGAGAAGAAACTCCTGCTTTGCGCGACAAGGCCCGTGTTCTTCGGGTACTTTTGGGCCGAGTGACTTTGGGTCCGAAGGAAAATCTCATGGAGGAAAGGAGTTCGGTTCGGCCCAGTAACGTTCCGCAAATCTGGTTGAAATCTAGAAGCTCCCCATCAAAGATGGGGTAGGAACAAAACAATAACGAAGGCAAAAGAACTGTCGAGATCGATAATCTTACCGCTTTTAACTTGCCGTGATCGTCTCGCAAGAAGATAGAAAGAAAGGGTTTCCTTGTCTATTTTTCAGGTAACAGCACAAACGATCCATAACTCCAGTCCAATATGTAATGTCGTCCCCAACTTTTAATTTGTTGATATATTCCATGAATTTTGGGCCAATATACATTGTTGTTCTTAAATCTTTAATTAGTTTAATTTGATCCATAAACTATCGGTAAATGTTCAATGCGATCCATATGTTATATGAAAATGTAGAGACCATTTGGTCCATGAACATTGAATTAAAGTTTGAGAATCACATTCAACAAATTAAAAGTTAGAGGACGACATTATACATTTGACTAAAGTTCGAAGTTCATTTTTTATCATTTCTCTTTTATTTTTCTTGCAAATGAAGGGCTTAAAATGTCAATCATAGTCCAATGCTAAAACCATCCAAATCAACCAAGTTGTTTCACATGAAAAGTTCTAAACCTAAAGCGAGGAGAAGAATGAACATGGCAACGAAACTCGAGTTTAGCATGAATCTCAAAATTACTATGGGTCAATGCATCGAGCATGACTACAAAAGTTTTTACTAAAGGTTAGTGCCATTAAAATTTTCAAATTGGAACCAACCTATTGACCCATATACACCAAATTAACTTTTGTTTTGCGTAAAATCCCAAACGGATACTCTTGAGTGATATCTAACTTGTTGGATATTTGTCTAATATGTTGCTAAAATGCATAGATGATTTTAAGAAAATTTTGACATGGAGAATAATAAATGCGATGAGGAACATCCACGAATATTGATGCGTTGGCATTTCGGTGGGATATTAGACCGAATGCTGGTGGAGAGATTTGAATCGGGACTACTATCTGATAAATTTTTTGTTAGGTGAAAACTAATTTAGAATAAAAGCCCGTTTCTTCTGAAGAAAAATTATTTTCCTACCTTTCGATATTTGGACGGTGGAAAATTGACCAATTTACGAACAACGTTTTTCATGAACCGAAAGCAATAATTTTGAACTAGGAGAAAACGACTTTCGCTTTTGGTAATAGGGAGATTTTTCTAAATTATCAAATAAATGAAAATATTTTCATAAAAAATATTTTCTTTGAAAATGATTTCTGTAAAAAATATTTTCCTTTATCATGCACTTTAAAA
This sequence comes from Corymbia calophylla, assembly GCA_014182845.1. NCBI lineage: Eukaryota > Viridiplantae > Streptophyta > Magnoliopsida > Myrtales > Myrtaceae > Corymbia > Corymbia calophylla. The sequence continues at coordinate 19,610,177 of CM024702.1, read as the reverse complement.
TCAACTATAATCAACGTGGAAGACAAAGGGGAAGTCGATGAAAGTTATAGGGAAGAGCCAAATTTGTCGTGTGCGCTCCTAAAGTCATTGAAATCGACTGTTCAATGTCGAATTTAACTATTACCATCTTTGACATAACCGCATTTCTGCCAAATTTCTCGACGAATGAGATGAAAAGGGGCCCTATCCCGATCAAATCAAAAGCAAAAGTCGCATAACTTTTTCGTTGATTTTACATCGACCGTTTTCTCAATAAAAAATTAATATTTTGAAAAGTGAATTTCTTTTTACCAAACATTGACACATGGCTATGGCTAGAAAATGATAGCGAGAAATTAATTTTTGGAAGAGAAATGAATTTTTTTATTTTTATCATTAGATAAGTTTCTGAGTAAAAAAATGCGTTTAATAACGACACAAAATTTCTATTCATTCTTTTGATAATGAAAAAATTTCACTTTCTCGAGCGGCAAATGGTAGTGGCCGATGGTGATTGGCGGCGGAAGGTGGGGGTAGCGGTGACTAGTGGACAACAAAAAACTCATTCGGGTGAGAAGTAAAAAAAAGAGAAATAATTTCTGAATTCTATTCTAGAAATAGAAAATTAATTTTTTTGTTTTTAATTTTTATTCCAAACCTATTTATAGAAATATAAAAATAAAATTATTTTACCAAACGGATTTCTTCCATAAATAAGTCTAGAATAAAAAATAGTCATAGAACAAAAATAGAATAGTTATCATGCGCAACTTAGTGAATGGAGACGCACTAAAGATATGTAAGAAAGCATTCTGAGTACTTAAAGAGAGAAGAAAGAGAATTCGAGTTGCCTTTATTTCATGAAAAATAAATTATTTAGAAAACAAAAAATATTTTTAACATCCATAAAAATATTTAAATATAAATTATTATCAATAATAATAATATTTTTTATTAATTGATTATTTTAAACAATATGAATACTCATTTAATTTTTTTTTTTTGATTTATTCATTTTTGTCAAACAAACTGAGTGTTAAGATTAATCAAAGATTTCAATGGACTTGACCTCCGGCTTCTTCATCGCACCATTCTCCATGCTCGCCCTTACCTGATCCAATTTCGCATTCTCCAACAGTTGCAATTTGCGGACGAACCACCCACAGTTTTGCTTCACATGGTGCCACTGCTCTCCATTCTCCTCCTGCTCCTTGCTCTTCTCCCCACTGATCTAGATCACCAGCTTAGGAGTGAGCAGTTTTAGGTTCATTATAAGTTTGGTCTGGAACTTGAACCTACTCTTAATACAAGTTTCTCATTTTTGGGATTTGGAACTTGGGACCTACCCTATTATATGTTCTAGGGTTGGTTCAAAGTTCCAACGGGTTCTTTTTTTGACACATTTACTCTAAACTTTTTTTTTTTGTGACACCAAAAATCCCAAACTTTGCCATGTGTGATACATTTATCCCAAACTTTGCCCCATGTGACAAATTTACCCTAAACTTTTTTTTGTGACACGAAAAACCCCAAACTTTGCCTCGTGTGACACATTTACCCTAAACTATATTACTTATGACAAATTTACCCCAAAGTTTTTGAGTTTGAAGGGCATTTTCGTCATTTTAGTTATTATTATTATTATTTTTTATTGAATGGAGGAAGCCGGCGAGGATGCCTCGTCGGCGCGGAGTCGGGCGAGGGTCGCACGGGCGGCCCTCGCCGGCGTCGGGCGAGGCTGCGCGCAGCTGGGCGACCCTCGCCGGCGCGAAGGGCCGCCCTCGCCGGATCCGGCTTGGGCGTCCCTTGCCCTCGCCCTCGCACGGGTCGCCCTCGCCGGATCCGGCGAGGGCGACCTTGCTCCCAGAATCGGGCAGGGCGCCCTCGCCCGGCGAGGCTCGGGCGGCCCTCGCCCGACGCCGCGAGGGCGGCCCCCGCCGGATGACGCCCGGCGTTCCTCCGGCGGCTCCTCCGGCGAAAAAAAAAGAAAGAAAGAAAAGGGAAAAAACAGAAAAAAAAGAAAGAAAAAATAAAAAGTAAAAGACGAAAATACCCTTCAGAATAAAAGTTTGGGGTAAATGTGTCACGTAGGGCAAAGTTTGGGAAATTTTTGTGTCACAAAAAAAGTTTAGGGTAAATGTGTCACATGGGGCAAAGTTTGGGGTTTTTGGTGTCACAAAAAAAAGTTTAGCGTAAATGTGTCATGATAGGCAAGTTTGGGGTTTTTTTGGCGCATTCTCCCTTCTTTTTATTTTATCTTTAGTTAAACAAAATGAAAATAAACACAATAATAAAAATGAACAAGGATTCTAATAATGATTGTTTAAGAACGAGTGTCCATATATATCTGTCGGATAGTATTAAGAAATTTTATGGTTTTAATGAACCAATTGCTTTTGTATTATATAAAATTATTATTTTGAAAAAGTAATTGCCTAAACATAACTACATCAAATAAGTAATTAGAGCTTCCACTGGTCTCATAGTGTATGGAAATAAAATTCTCGATCATAAAATGAAAATTTAGACTAGTAGTTCTAGATTATACACTTATTATCAAATACCATGGAATACCTCAGAATCGCATAAAAACATAGATTAAGAAATGTTATAGGTTTTAAGTTCCCCAAATTTTGGAACCTAGAAGTTACCCTGCATACCTTAGAATTTATAACCTTTTTCCATCAGTACGGTTCTCAAGTTCCAGATTCTACCCTGGAACCATACTAACCCCTATACTTGCCTTCCTTTAGCTCCACTTTCACTCCTCCTTCCTTAGCCTCGGTAGATCGACCTTGAAAGGTTGGCCATTAGGATAACTTCAGTGATTAAAAGAAGATGGAAATGGAAAGCAATGTCTACATTGGATGATCATTTACCTTCTCTTGATCTCTGTATCTTTCTCTTAATCTTTTATCGAATCTGGAGCGTCCATGTGTCCTGAGATGTTAATTTATTTGGACAAGTGTACAGATAAAAACTTCAATGTACCCCTTGCAATGCTATGCATTTAGGTCCTTTTACACATAACCCCTATCTCTCTCTACCCTCACTTATGTGCACTATGAGTCACATGATTTAATAGCTGAGATAAATTAATGTGCATGCAAGATTTGCTTGGTTCCAAGACCAATTCTATATATGCCCTTTCAGGATCCAACAATATTTGGCCACTTGTCATATCGATATGTGATCTACGAGGGAAAATTCACGCGCACTCTTGTGACAAATTAAAGGCGGCCCTTGAAAGCCCTTCCCGACCTAATCCCATACAGAATAGGCCGGTTCGGGCTTCTGGCAAGCCGGCAGGGCCATTTACCCTCAAATGCATCGCTGTTTTTCCCCATTCTTTCATTTTCACTCCACAAGGATCCAAGCAAAGTGAACCATCGTAAGCTTTCCCGAACAATTCTTATATACTTTATGTCTACTATATGTTATCGCCCTAGTTTTGGCACTCTGCTCTGCTCCCTTCCGGACGCCTTTCAACTTTCGGTGCGTTGGTGGGGAAAAAGACAGTAAAAAGCGAAAGCAGGAGCAGTTAAAAACATATCCACAAGGTCCAGCCATAGACAAAAAGATCCCCTCCAGGACAAATTCCCCTTCCCTTCCCACCAAATCAATCACCACCACAGATTCCACTCACGAAGGTCAAAGAGATTCCGTTCGGCGAGAGCCGTTCCCGCACGCACAGCAAAGAATCAGGGACACCCCGTACCCCTCGCCTTCCTCCACTAGCTCCCCCGGGCTCGCCCTGGGCGGCGGGGCGACCCGGCCGTCGACGAAGAGCGAGTTCGACGGCCCGCTCTCCCGCTGGGCTAGGACGATCTCGTCCGGTCCGTACATGGTCGGGCTCTGGTCGCCGGTCCTCCTGCAATCGTCGGCGGCTTTCCTCTCCGCCGCGAGGAAATGGCCGAGCGACTGGGCGGAGGCGTTGTCCATGCTCTCCACGTCGGTGCTCACCCCCGAGCAGAGTGAGAAGAACCAGATCCTGGGCTTGGAGCTTTTCCTGTTCTTGACGGCCTCCGGTCTCCGGATCCTCGTCGATCTCCGGGAGAGCTCCAACATGGTGGAAGCGCCCATCAGGCTCCCCAGGGTGATGCTCCTGTCATGGAAGAACGATCCTGTGGACTGAATCACGGGTAGCACAGTTTGGTTAGTGACATCAAGAACGGTTCACCAGTCCAGTTTTGCTTAAAATCATGAAACTGCAAATCCTTCATTCACATAAATTTAGCAAGAATTAGCGGATTTGTCGAAGCCCGGATGAATTCCTGGGGAATCGATCGGCATAAGGATGTTCAGATGCGAGGTCTTCTAATTTTTTTCCCACAAAATGCTTTTACGGAAACTAAATACTCTGTTCATAGCAGATGGGAAATTTTTCAGTCCAACTAAGTTTGCATGACAGCCCATTTATAATCTCATCATTGCCTCACACTTTCTACTTTACGTTACTTTTCAAAATGGCCTCTTTGCTTCTACGAGGAATGCGCTCATCATAAGGTAGGGAGCAACGCCATTTTCAGGCAATTTGCCTGCAAATTTTTCACTGACCTCGGTGTCCAAATCCGAGGAAGAGTCCGTGGAAGAAGTGGGAGAGCCGGTGAGCAGAGTGTTGAAAGATATGGAACCAGCCGAGTGTTCCCTGTCGTTCCTCCCCAGCCCAGCCCTCACGTTCACCGGCTGCAACCCCAGAGGCCATCCCTCTCTCTGCAAAACATATAGATCAGAGAATCAGACCATTCGGCAGAAACAGAAAACTCCATTTCGAAAGGACGTTGCACGAACAACGTAATGTACCATCTTCGGTGTGTCGAATTAGTAAGTAGATTCGTTGTCAAAGGATCTAGACCCGGAATGAAAAGGAGAAACGAAAAGAAAGGGCGAAAACCGGTACCTGCTGAGCCATGTCCCTAGGGTGCTCTGTCTCGACTGTCTCCTTCTCGCAGTTTCAAGCCCTCGCCCGAGGCGAAACGCGAGGCATTCCCTCCAACCGTCGTTTCCTCTAGAAAAGAACAGAGCCAGGTCGATGGAACACCCAAGATGGTGGGCTATATACAGAGAGGAGGAAAACCAACTGGATCCGTGAGAGAGAGATAGAGACAGAGACAGAGACAGAGACAGGGGTCAAAAAGCAGGGGAGAAGTCGAGTCGGAGGACTGATGATTTGGGGTGGGCCCTTTTCCCTGTGCTCTTTACAACAGCCTTGTTGACCAGAAAAAAAAGAAAGGAGGAACAGAATCATTGTCTGCCTTTCCAATTAGAAAAACACGCAGGGAAGAGCTACAGGGGAAATTTAGGTTTCAATCTTCGGAAGCAGGTTTGGTTTTGCACTAGATGACAAGCATGTTCCGCCAACACCGAGCGTCGCCAAAGTGCCATAACGGTCGGGGCTCGTGCTCTTGGATGAGTATGCGGGAGGAGGGATTTTGCATATTCTTTTTACTCTCGCCCCGAAGCATGCAGAATATGAGTTTATCCATACCCTGCAACTCCCTTTGCTAAAGCAGATTCTCCATAAAAATTTTTGGCCCCCGATGTCGCGCCTCACGAGACACTATTAGGGTTCGTCGACTCATGATACACGATCAAGATATCATGTCTTGAGAGGCATGAGATCTTCGCTTCGATTCTCACTCAAGGCAATCACTTCTGATCAGATCGCAAGGTGTAACTCTTCTTGAATCTTTTAACCTTTGTTTGGATTGCCTATCATTGATTGGACCAGTCGTGAACTTGTCCGATACAAAAAAGCCGATTCAAGATATTCGAGTGGTTCCAAGTTCTGTACATGTTTCCATGAAATCTGAAACTTAATTGTTTGAACATGTTTCTTATTTTTTAAAACTTGGAGCATACTATGCATACTCTGGTCGGTTTCAGTTTTACCCACGTTCCACTTATATTATTAATAAAATGATTACAACGTATCATTATCTTTAATACATAACAATTTTTTCTGCAATTTACTAACCTCAACATATATTTAGACATATGAAAAATATAAAACAATTGACAAAGTAAAAGTTTCAATCAAAAAATGGAATATTAAATTAGTGATTTCAAATTATACACTCGTTATTGGATGTCACAAAATATCGCAGAATCACTCAAAGGTATAGACTGAGAAAAGTACAAAAACTTGTTTCAGGTTATAGGTTATAGGTTATAGGTTATAGGTTATAGGTTATAGGTTCTACCTATCTAGAACTTGAAACCTTTTCATCAAAATAGGTTCTTCAATTTTTGGAACTTGGAATTTACTCTATATATTTTGGAATTTAGAACTGGGCAAGTTCTCACATGTTCGATTATTTGGTTTCAAATTTTACGTTGAAATCATGCTCGTCCCTAATTTCACTGCTACACCAATAAAACATGCACGCCCAGACTTGGTACACTGATTGAGGATGAAAGCTAGTCAGATAATTTTTTTTTGAAAATGTGATATCCCAATAAAAGTAAGTGATGGAATAAGTATGTTATTTCTAAGGAGTTTTTGTGTCCTTCTATAGTTATCTTTTAGAGTGTTTTTTTTTTTGGTCGAATATGTTTTAGAGTTGATTAGGGTTATTTGAGCTTTATAAAAGTTCAAGAGACTAACTTTGCCAAGAGCTAATCGATATCTAACCGTGTTGAAATTTGCTGTAATGGTTTTGCTTTTTGTTGCTGCGTATTAATCGATTTTAGAGATGTGACCCAAAACCAACCCGGCCCGACCCAACCACTGGCTCCGGCAAAACTCTTTTCAGCCCTTTTTGAAGTTGTGGGCGGGCTTCGATATGGCCGTTTGGGCTTACTGGGCCCTCCGGCCCAATCATCCGTGCTTCAATTCGTCAGCCCGAACTACGAAACGGGCCTGATTACAAGTAAGCTCGTCCACGAAAACCACAATCGCACGTCCTTATTGGGCGACCCAATTCGCACTTTGGTATGCATTTCTTCGGGACAATCACGTCCAAATATATATTGCAATTGAACCATAAAACTTACAATCGCAAGTCCTCTTGAGGCTTCTCCTTAAGTTTGTTGTCGGTTTTTAGGCAAACAAAAAAATGCCACGTGACTTTTTTAAATTATCATTTTGATCTTATGTGGTCATTAACTGAGAAAAAAAGAAGAAGTCATGTAGACTTTCCATCATCTAAATTTGTACGTAGCTAACGGGATGATTAAAGTGAACTATCCCAACAAGTTGTAGGACTAAAGTACACGAAATTAAAGTTTCAGGGCTGGGGTGTAAGTATGAAGATGAGTCGTCCCAGTTTTTTCTACTAACCGTCCCCTCTCTCTTCTGTTTTTACTTTTTGACATTTGTAAAAGATCTTGCCTTAAATGATGCATTCAATCATCATCGAAACGATTGGAAATTCTCTTGCGAAGATAACATAGACAAAAGACCCTTAGCCTTTTCGGTTTGGCTAGTTGAATACATTATTTGACGCTACTAGAAAAAGTCAAAAAAGTGCTACGAACTTTTAAATTGCGTTGTTGGTTCTTGCATGGTCCGTAGCTAATCAGCCAAGCACCGAAATGAATCTTCTTTCTTTTTTTTACCTTTTAATTCCTCCGGACTACACCTACTGCACATGACTTCATATTCCGCCAAATTCATAATCCAAAACATATTATCATTTGACTTTCTGCAGGAAATAAAAAATTAGAGAGATAATGCCGCACGAAATATGTGCATCGCAATCTCAATTATCCGTCAATAAATTCGATACTAAAGAACAAGAACAAGGTATGTCTACGATAAGCCGTGATCCAAATGTCGTCTGTTCGTGATAACCCTTATCAATTCGCAGTAAATCTCTTCACGTATTTTACATTGGACGAGTGATTTTTCCGTGAACTAACGGCTTATGGTGATGAAGAATGAAGTCATTCTTTCGTGGTGAAAATGTCAAGTAAGGTTTGCCGATTTGGGTTTTACCATGGGGAAAAAAATAAAGTTTACCACTGCTTGTCACAACCATAACTTGTTCCGGGTAAAATGCAAGTTGTTCTTGATGCATGCATGCTGTTTTGGTAAAATGACTAAGTTACTGAGAGTGAATAGGGTTTGCTATTGGCAGTTCTTGATGAATACAATGTATTTGTTGTATATACAAACAAATATAACGTCTTTTACTTGATAGATACAAGTTATTCTTGATAAGTATAATCTATTCATGATGAATACGGTCTGTTTATAGTAAATATAAGTCGTTCTTAGTAGATACAAGACTAACTAGCCACCGAGCAAATAGACGTCAGACTATGTATAAATAATATTTACAAAAATTTACTTTGAACAAGTAAAGTTTATTACGAGCCTATAATATCTATTATCATCAAATAGACTCTCTTTAAATATGAAATTACTTACAATAACTACACTTTACTACATAATAAATATTATTTTTCTTTCTAAAAATAAAGATTCACAAAGAATAAGGGCTGCTCTACTTACTATGAAAACTGTTTTCTAAGTCCGATATGCTATACGAAGTAAACGATCTCATGTCACGGTGAGGTCATCTGAGCAAAGAATGGCCCCTACTATAGAATCAAGAGCCAACCCATCGTTTCACATTATTTGGACACAATAAAAAAGCAGTCGAGACATGATAGCTGGATCGGTCATGCCATCGGAGCAACCGCATTTGCAAAGCTTTCTCTCATAAACAAAAGGAAAAAAGAAAAATCCAATCCGATGATGATATAAACAATGTATGAGATTTAGAGGAAGGCCGCGTCGAGGGAAAGAAAGGAAAATGATATCAATTATATAGGATTCCAATACACGTATCGTCCCCATGATTGGCTCCATGAATAAATAAATTCTCCTCCTTTTTTTTTCTAACTTCTTTTCCGAAATTAGCAAATAAAGAATGGGCAGTGCCGGCTAAGTTAGTTTCTTTTTTTTTTTTTTGGTTGATGGCTAAGTTAGGGTTCGAACGTTAAAGATATCGAGATGAGAGAATCAAGGCTCAAAGCTTAAAAAAGGAAACCAGGGAGGTGGCAACTGGTGCAGCATTTAAAGGCCGCATTCGGCAATGGGCGGCGTGCCATCTTCAGGGAACACGAACAAGACCCTCCATCGTATCCATTAGGGTTCAAGAACCAGGAAAGATCCATTGAAAAAACAAATGGAGTATGTCTGCATCCCTCTCTGTCTCACGCCAAAAGTCAATGCAGAAACGAGGAGAGAGAGAGAGAGAGAGAGGTTGCATGTGGCGCCGGGAATGAGGGGAATCCGATGCAGACATTGTGGATGACATGTTGTTGGGTCTGCAATATCCAAACCCCACGTTATCCCAGGATTCCCAGGATCCCATCTGAATCCGAGGTCTTAATCGCCCTTGCCTCCACGACAGTTCGTTCGTTCCTCCGTCCACGTCTCTGGTTGGTGAGTCACGAGTCATGGACATCGCCCGTCGGCGCTCGTATCTGTAGCCCATCAATCGGACGATGCCCGGGGTCGGAGGAAATCGAAGACGGAGGAAAACATCGCCTCAACGAAATTATGGACTTCAGTAGTGCGAGAGGTCGGACTCATGTTGTATACCTAGACCACGGATACATCGAACTCATTTCCTTATCTGGTTCGTGCATCGGTCGAGTTTGACCCATCGGCCATTTTAAGGCCTGTTTGCAGATATTCTCGTTCAATTAAATTCGAATCAAGGAGATCATCCTCGTTAACTTACCAATTAGCATGTGAAATAGATACACTTTCATACTTCAATTCGACATCCATAATTCAGGTTCGAGTTCGACTCAACTTCAATTTTCTGGAAAGCAGTACAAGATAACCTAACTCAAGCGCCAAAAATCAAAGCTAACTCGAGCGCAAAAAATCAAAGCTTGATCTAGTCGGAGTTGAGCATTGCGGTATGAATTCCCAGTCAAGTTTGTACAGACATTATCTTCGCGATGAAGGAGAATTAAGCCCTGAATCATCTTCAAAAGGGAAGGCGGTTTGTTCACGATGAGCGCGAGGGAAATGCAGTGTTCGACCAGATAACGACATTACTAAAGATGGAAAAAGAAAGGAAATGAAGTCGGAAGAGAGAGTTTCTATTCTCGTTGAGACAGAACAGCGTAATGACAACAGCGTACGAAGGATCTCTCTTTCAAAACATCAGCAGAATAACCGGTTCCACATCGAAAGACTAATTTTACAACGTCGAACTTCAACACAACGCGGTAGCACTGCTTTCCAACTTCACTTTCTTGATCTTCCCGTACAAGTGTCGCCGGATCGCCGGCGGGAACATGGAATCGATCTCGTCCGTCAGGTCGAGCAAAGTGACTCCCGCGCTGCGGTCTTTCCTCTTCGCCGACCGGACCGCTCGAGCCTTCCTCGGCGCCGGCGGGCACTGAGCTGCCACCGGGATTTCCGCTTCCCGGCCTGAGGAGGTGGTCGTCGTCGTGGTCGTCGGGGTTGGGGTCTTGAAACCATCGTCATCTTCTTCGACGCTGCTGAGTTCTCCTGGAGATGGCAATTCTACAACCCGCTCGCTCCGTTCTTGGGCGCCAACTTCTTGGAATTCCGGCGAGGCCTTTCTGGACGAGAAGCTGTCGAGGTCTTCCATGGCGTTGAGATCTCTCTTCGGCACGACGATGACTTCTTCAGAACTCGACGCACCCATGAAAGATTACGAGCCAAACCCAAGTCAGGACGACAGATGTACCTTGGAAACAACCAGGATCGGAACCGAGAACCGAGGATTTGTAAGGACGTGCGGGGGCAAGTGCGGTGGAGCTTCGCTCGAAACAAAGCGACAAAGAAGGAGAAGGAGAAGAAAGTGGTTTGGTTTGGTTTGGGGTGGAGACGGAGAAGCCTAGGAAACAAGAAGGGAGGTGGTTATTAATATTATAGATGGATGACGTCTCAATATATATATACATATACTCGTTCAGTAAGAATCCCCATGTTTAACCCTCAATAGATCGGCCACCCTAAATAGTAATATTCCAATGAGTGCCCTTCATTCTGTGATTAGAGTCTTATCTAACATATAATGCAACAATTTTCGTGATATTGGTCAAGTCATAAAGTTCGAATGATTATATGATCAAAATTTTACGCCGTATATTAAGTTGAGATACCCTAAAGTTGTAATATAGGTATAGACTGCAATTTAACGAAAAGAACCCACAGATTTTTATCTTCTGGGTCTTTAATTAGATAAATCATTTTGCAAGATTCTTTGGATTTTAGCTGTGAAGAAGATTTGGATCATGAGAGAGAGAGAGAGAGAAGGTGGGGGGTAGGGGGGATGCAATTTCTAATGTCTAAACCCACTTCGGCGAAGGATCCGATGCAACAAATATGTGGCGACACCCACGTTAACACAAAGAACTGAGAAAAAGGAGAGTCGAATCGGGTCGGACACATGAAGCCCCAACAAGAAGAAGGGGCAAAAAATAAAATAAAAAAAGAACTAATAAAAAGATCTCCTTAAAGCTGGAGGGAGGGATTGCTTCTTTCTTCCTTTTCTTTTACATGGCTTTCTGAGTAACTTTTTGATGCATGCTGCACGTGCTCCGCTACAGGGGAAAACCCACCTGTTCTCATTGAACTAATCCGCAGTTGTTAGCCTAATATAATGCGGAAAGAACCAGTACGTCAATCAGCGATCTTAAGGCCTTTTTTCCCAGAGTATATACCGTATCTCTACAATCATCTTAAAGGTTTTGCGGTAAACTAGCATGAGAATATAGATCTCGAGTTCGATTATGTGGCTCATCTTACTCGAGGAATTTAGGGTTTTCTCTTTTGTATTATATGCGATGATTTTTTACAGTTCTTTCATTTTTACGCATCAGATTTAACGCACTTATATCCTCCTTGGCATGACAAGAATGTTTGAGTTTTTGGAATTTTGATCACGGGTAGGTAATCTTTAGGGGAAATAATCCAGAAAGTTTGACCTCCAAAGTTTTGCATGCATACTACTCTTGTCTTTCTCTCTCTCTCTATCTACTTAGAATGCATTTGGCAGAAGTTTCTAATTAAGGTCTTGGACTGCAATAGGGTATGGTCCATTATCACTAAAAAAAAAAAGAAAATAAAAGAAAGAAAACTATTAAAGTCTAAAATATCTACCACACGATACTGTAGCAGGCCTAAAATGCCTGCGGAAAGGGGTGACTGTTTAGCATATATAGACAGGCTCGTCTTGGTATTATTTAAGGTAATAATTCGTCCACTTTAGCACGTATCGTCTTTCCTATTCTCGTCGCTTGAGTACGCACGAAAGATCGATCAACGTCAGTTTTATTTCTTATTTTTATTTTTATATATGTTGTTGGGTTAGACACAATAGCCATGGCCTCGATCGATGGCTCCGCCAGAACGTGTTGATTTTGTTTCTAATGTGAATCGAATTTGATTTTGGAAGTTCACTCGTGATTCTCGTCGCGTGCAAATGGGAGTGAGGCTTTGTCTACACGTGTAGCTCTGGAAAAATTCCCGTCTCCACATTCGAATTTAAGAAAATTCAGTAAAATCCATGGCGCTCAGATTGGAGAAAATCACAAAGAAAGTCATAAACCGTTAAATCTATTATACGAAGATCAATTTAGTTTTAAACCTTTTGATTTAGCTAATCAGCCCAAAACTTTGGATAATTTGTCAATGTAATCTTTCGTGCGAATTTTAACCAACAATTGCTAATGTGGACCTTGATAATCAATCAAGTTTTTATTCAAACCTATAGAATTGCTTATTTTTTTGATTTAAGAGAAAAAGCATGAAAAGAAAAAGTTTTTTTTTATTCTATTTTTTTTGGCTATTCACGAAACGTGAGAAGGAGATGAAGAATCATCTGCTTCAGGAAGAAATTGAAGAATTTCTTGGGATTGTCGTTGACAATTTTTGATATTTTCAGAAAATTTCCTTTTTTTCTTTTATTTTTCCTACTGGCCACAACAACCGGTAGAGGAAGAATGGAAAAAGAAAAAAAAGAAAAGGAATAAAATATTCATAAAAATTAAAAAATTGTCAATGTCGGTTTCATTAGGGGTGATTGGGTTCAAAGTGGGTAGGGTCCAGACCTGGACTTTGTACCTGACCCTATTATAATCGGTTTCTCTTTTTTGAACCCTGTACCGTACCCTTTTTTACTGGACCCTGTTTTCATTGAAACCTATTTTGCAACCGTCCGATATCTTATATGGTTTTGAATTATTTTAATTCATGAAAAAACAACAACATAATCATCATAACATTATAAGACAAAGCAAAAATCTTAATAATGTATAAACATTAGCAACAAATATGGATTTAATATTAGTGTCATTTCCACAAATACTATTGATATGATCTAATGAGCTTGCTCATGTGTATGTGACGAAGCTATTATTAAAAGGAAATCTTTCTTAAGTTGGATTGATAACGCTTTAATTATAGTTGAAGGTGAGACCATTAAAAAAGAAAAACAATGTATGAACATAGTTCTTTTTAACAATTATTTGAAGACAATTCTTTCTTAACTTGATTCATATAGAGGCTTTCTTTTTTTAACAATTCTTCAAAAACAGAGAGACTCAAAAGCACTACACAGAAAGATGATTTTTTTAACATGGTAAAAACTAAGTCCAAAACTAATCCAATTTCGGGTGGGTTTTTGCTTGGATTCGGTTCTGGACCTGTTTCAACTGGTTCCCAAAAACTGGAACCGGTTTAACCGGGAACGGGTTCCCAACCCTATTTTTCGAGTGGTCCGGTTCAAGTTCCGGTTGCACACCCCTAGGTTCAGTTATGCCACGTAAAATGGCTGGTGTCTATGTTAGCAATTAATTAGTCGAAAATACTATATTAACAATTTATCCTACAAAATGAGCCCGGTATGCTTCTTTTTCCTTTTATTTTTATTTTTATTTTGGCTCTAGAGGGCAAATGATGGAACAAAAAAATAAAAATAAAAAAAAGACCCATAAGTGCTTAAAGGGGGAAATTTGCTCCTATGCCATAAGCAGAGTGTTGGATTGATGGCAAACATGTCCATTTTCAAACCCCAAGATGATTAGTCAACAACACACGTCAAACCCCATCTCGAGCACAAACATAACGATTCCTCCATCACTAGGTGTGTTGAACATAATCATATGCGTTAGGGCAAGGAGGTGGTTTTCCGGTTCATGAGGATAAACATTAAACAGTCCTTTCGGACATGGAATCATGGATCTCCCCAATGCAAGCAGCCATTATTGAGGGCTGCCCTCGGTCAATCCTTCGTATGATTGCGGTGCGCATTATGTCAAAACCTTTTCTCGATTGCTTTGTTTTCTGCACTTTGGCCATGACGAGGCTTTCTTTTTGGCGGTGGCACCATTCGGGGCCTAGGATCCCTCGATGGAAATGGATCGAGTCGAGGTTTGGTGAGGGTTCTACTCGATTGGGTTTGAATAATTATACTGGCTTTTGAATGATTATGGCTTCTCCGCTCGAAATGATGGAAAAAGGTGGGAAGGGAGGTGGGATTGATCTATCATGCAGGAGGAACTGAGGTCCATCCATTAATGCTGGTCAACTTTGTCACAAACTACATACCCTTTCTTAACATTTCTCTGTAGAATTAGGATTAGCCTACTTTATGTCAAACATTCTTCTCCTCCATAACAATCAGTAGGACCATTATCAACTGTTCTAAAATGTTAAGTTATTATATGAATGTGTTGTTTATCATTAAATATTATAATATTTCACCTCACGTTTAATCTGGTCTTTAAAAATTTAATTAGGGAGGCAAATGGAATCTGGAAAGATTTAAACTTAAAAACTTTGATATAATTTTAAATAATTTTAAAAGTTTAAATTTATGTGATTTATTATTTAAATATTTTAACATCTCTTTTCACTTTCCCTCTGCTTCCACACGGATTTGAGCTTGGATCGACCTGCTCGAGATGGAGCTCGTCAACCTCGGATCGACTAGAGAGAGAGAGTGAGAGAGAAGGGTTGCTTGGATTTCACCGCATCGTAGACATCATGAGGGGGTGCGTGGGGAGAGGACCACTTACGGCGGCTTTACACTTTTACTTTTACGTACTAACTGCTCCTGTTGATCAGTCCATGCTCTACAAATCTACGCCACTCATCAGCCAGCAATTACCGATTAGATCCGGACGGGGTATAATAAGCTGCTTTTCCAATCATGTAGATCACTGCAACAGTAGGCACGAACAACACTTCACGTGCTGATTCAGAGCAAAGGAAACTCTCTTTTGCGTTTCCAGGGAAACGTACTTTTTCCTTTCCTTTTTATAAGGCATCAGATGGACTGCGTTCGTATCTAATCGCAGTGCCAGTGCTGCTAGAGGAATTCTTCTGTAGGCTTGGTACGATCAGGAAGGTCGTATCAAGTACCCCAGTAAATTTTTAATATGTCAAAATGCAAGATCGGTTGATTCCGGACTAGACCTATCGAAATAGATCGTAGATTTATTTCTTAACTCATATTTGACAAGTTGAGTTGTTACATGTATTTGATTATATTCGGTAAATAGATTTAAAATAGTAAAATCTAAAATAACATGGGTATTAAATAAGTTTACGACTTACTTAGACCTAACTCAACTTTATGATTTTTCTTCACCCTTATTTGATTTCATGGTCACTCACTCCGTTCTCTCACCTTAATTTGGGTATTTTTTTATATTGAATTAAAAATAGAAGTGTTTAAACAATATTGTTCAGGTTGAGTCAGGTTTAAGTCACTAAATTTATATTATATGGAAATTCGTCAATTTAGGTCAAATCATTTTCGACCCGACCCGACACATCAATTTAACGGATTTAGTTTGGGCAAAACTATATTAACAAGCGAGCCGCAGATAATTTTCTTCAGAATCGAGCGAAAGATAATTTCTCCAACGCCAAAGGGATCAATCAAACGAGGCATCGAAAAGCTATTCAAGGTAATGGCCGGAACAGGATCTCTGCCTAACCCAGCATTCTCTGGGATCGCGCCTTCGTACTGCATGTGTGTGTGTTTTGTCCATTTGCAAATCAATTGTCTTAGGGAATAACCCTTTCGGCTTAATTAAAAGTCGCAAAAGCTGGGGGAACCGGGGGAAGAGATCTGATATGATGTGGGTATGATGCTGAGAAATAAGGAGGAAGGAGGGAGGGAGGGAGGGTGGGAAAAGAAAAGGGCGAACACGCACTCTCATGGCGCATCATTGCTTCTCACGCCTCATGCTTCATGATGGTTTGCTCCCCCGTTGCCGATCATGATGTCCCCATCACCAGCAATCATGCCCCTGGCGTTGTGTCTTTACACCTGCTGATCCTTTGATTATTCTAACATGTTTCGTGCAGAGAGATGCTGTTCTTTTCAATCTCCACATCTTCGGTTGCCTCTCAATCATGTGAACGAGATTTTGGAATCCGAGAGGATTCGAGTGATGGGGATGTATGCGGCAAGAGCAGCGGGATTCCTCCCTCCTTGTCTTGAGATGATTAGGGTTTGAAGCAAATTCTGCGGATGTCCGAGAGAAAAGGTTACTGTGCCAAAACATAGTTATTGCATTGGCACGATGTCGAGAATGGGTCGTCGTACTTTTGGCTAATATCCAATGTGCCGTTTGGTTCGGTCCTATTCTTTGGATCGGATTGATTTCATTCTTTCATATGATAAGGCAATACTGGTTGTCCGAGCTACTTGAATCTTTTAATGGAGGTAATGACTAGGGCTTGAGAAGCGTAACAACTTGCGAACAACGATGCTGTTTGAAGAATTGCTATTGTATGACGTGCGGGGGTGAGATAGGAACCTATCGACTTGAGGTGCGAGCGAGAGCCTCCATGCTTCGAGATCATAGAAAATGTCTAGGAAGTGGATTCAAAATCCAGCTTCTGATTACAATTTTCATCTCGTTCTTTTGATCCTTTTCACGGATGCGCGCACTTTTAATTTTGGTCACTCAATCATGGTGATCGGGGATCGCTCTCAATTCCATCTGCACGGAAAGCTAATATGGATAAAAGGGCCTCAATTAATCTGACCCGTCAATAACATCCAACTGCTTCAGTGGCCCATTGGGTTTTCCAATGAGGTGCCGTGGCTCTCAAACATGAAACTCATCAGGAGCATTTGCAAATAGGAGTATAAACGGTTTGGTTCAGTTCGGGTTTTTAGGAAAATTGAACTAAAAAGGTGCCATTCTGAATCGAATTGAACTGAAAACCCGGTTCGGTTCGATTCGATTTTTGAATTTTTGTCTTGCTTATTGGAACCAAAGCGAAGAAGAGTTAAGAAAGAAAAGAGATTTTAATTGACTGTTCAATTTTTTTTAAGAATTTGGTTTAGTTCGATCCGAATCGAAAATCAAACCGAACTAGAAAAACTAACAGTTACTTTTGGGTTATCCAAACTGAACCCAAAACACATGAAATTTCTATTCGATTTCGATTTTGGTTTAGTTCTTGACACCTCATTCGCGACGGTTATCGGTCAAGGCTCAAACACAAACAGGGCCTGTCAAAGCACCCCATATCGGTTGACCTTGCAGGCCCATCTGAAGAAGCAGCCAGAAAAGCCCATCAAAAGCGTACGCACGAAGGCCACGGGGTTTCCCTCAGCCAGTTTTAAGGAGAAGTCAAGCGAGCAGTCCAACGTCAACATAGGCCCAACGTCACTCTAGTCTGAATTGAACCGAAGTCATATTATTCCCCTGCTGTCGTTTTCAAGCGTCACGTCCTGGGGCGAAGCGCTTCCAATCCAATCACATCCGAGTGGGAGTCGTACGGTACAAAATTCAGGACGGTGCGCAGCCCTTTTGACTGGTCTCCTCCTTCTCCATTCGATCGCGTTCGTGTCGATTACGGATTCGTGCATGGCGTTTGAAAAACGTTCGACGAGTAGTACCCGCGACGCGTGACCCAAGTCGTTTTCTGGGTTTCTCGAAGCCCCCCCGGGCAATCCCCGGCCATTGACAAATCCTCCGTTGAAAAACATCCAAAGCGAAATTCCGGTCCGACACAGCCTTTGAAACTTTGAAACTTTCAATGGGAAAGCTCGTGTTTTTGCACTCGACCCTCCAATCTCCCGAAGTCTGCGAAAGAGACCCCACCCACTTTGGAGTAGGACAGGGGATGACGGATGCGTGCGCCGATGAACGAATCTTATGGGGACGATTACGGGCTATGGATAGCTCGACGCGCTTTGTTTTCGGTTGAATTAACAGCACGGCATTGGAGAATTAGAGACACGACATCGTTCGTGATGATTTCATGATGACCGAACTTCTGCGAGCACAACGTCATCGTCTTGTGATTTTTCTTACCTGAACAGATATGGAGTCGAGTTGGACCCGAATAGTGCACTTGCCCGCCATGTTCTATCAATCCAAATCTATCTTGTAACCGTACATGCACCCCCATGTAACTACTGACAATTTTAGTTTCGAGTAATTACGAAAATCTGTAACCCCATCTTCTGTCCAACGTTTTCTGTTATTAATACAGAGGCCCATATGGTGTTTTAGCATTGAATCTCCCTCGGTTTCTCCATCTCTGTCTCTGTCGTTCTTCACGCACGCATGTCTGCGCATCATTACCTAAGTCCCCATATGAAATAATTGGGGATTTAATCCGGGCAAGTACATCAACTCCTCATGAGCCCCACTGAACAGAGGATTCATTCATTTCGTCATGATGATCTCGGTTGGTCAGCTGAACCTCTTCCTTCCCCAACCAACCGCGTAGCTTTCTCCTCTCTTCCCTTCCTGTTTTATCTTCTTTTTGGTTGTAAAGAGCACGACGTCATGGAGCTCTACTTCGTTGACTTGGTTTGGCAACTTCGCGGTTGTTGCAATTTGGACCGGACCGAAACAAGGGGGAGAAAGGGAGGGGGAGTGGACCAGTCTCGGTAGTTTTCTGACTACTTCAGCGTACCCAGCGCGCCAAAAAACCTGCGGCTTTTAGGGGGGGCTGGTCAGCCTTCTGCCTTTTCGTACAACAACCACTAACGCCTCTCCCCTCCTCCTCCTCTTTCCTATCGTAAAAACCAACCCTTTTTGGCCGTTTCCCACGAATTTTTGTTTCACGAGAGTTTGATCCTTGCAGTTCTTAATTGCCCGAGTGTTCAGACGCCTTTCCTGGTCTTTTTTTCTCAAGAGCAGTCCGCGCTGGACCATAACCGAGTCTCGCCCTGTCTCAACTCTATAGGAAGCATCGAGTCTCGGAGGACGAGCGAACTCCGAGGTCTGTTGTCTTCAATTCTGCTGCTGGTCCAATGTTGAATGCTTGTCTTGTATGCCCAGTTTCTTTCTTTCGTTTCGCTTCTGGGGGGTTTAATCTTTATTGCTGAAGCACGAGGCAGAGGAGTTGAACAAACCCTTTCCGTCTCTTTTAATTTTGACTTCTGTCGCCTATTTTGCACCCCTGTATCCATTTTTGCTGCCTTAACTCTGCATGAAACAGTGAGCCTTGCCTTTCTCTATAGCAAACGGTAGAAACCCGACAGCCTTATCTTTCGTTCCTTTTTAAGTACAGAAAATCTCCAGTTGGACATGTTTAAAACAGTCTTTTGATTGGTAGTTAAAAGAGGGAAGTAGTTGAATGTCCATTGAAGTCTGTAGTCTGGTGCAGGAGCGTCTGATTAGCAGGCTAAGAATAAATTAGGCATGGGATTTCAGAGTGTTCCATATTTTTGGGAAAGAGGGTGGAGCGGTTCTCGTGTTGCTGAGGGTCGTGCTCTGTGTTTCGATCATGATAAAACTGAACTTACTTGGTGCTTGATGTTGATGATAAGGCCACAGAAATCTTTGGTGCTTTAGACTGTAATTGCAGACAGTACCGATCTCTGAGTATGGCTTGTCGGTGTACAACTCTCTGGAAAAATGCGTACTTCACTCACATAGAGTGTTCCTATGTTGATTCAGGTTCCAGCGATAAAGTAAGGCCTCATGACATGACTGTCGGTACATAGCTAAAGTGCCATTTGATTCGAGACTTTAGGTGCGCTCTTGCTTCAACCTCTCACAGATGGAAGGGGAAGTCCAGTGCAGAGATCACGGCATCCGGCTGCAGAACAGTCATCCGCGCTGGTGGGGGTTATTTCATGTCCTTGACTATCATTACTGGCATCATGTCAGGAAAGCGCTTCATGGAAAAGATCGTCGGGGAAGAAAACGCCGCGGCCTTAAGCCATGTCAGTTTGCCTCATCCTCGCTCGTTGCTTGTTTTATCGCCTATTGCATCTCATTTATCCCACTATAATAACGAAAAAAAGAGGGAAGTGAAACCTTGTCAATTCCAAGTTGTTGCTCCTATGTCGATATGTTACTGCTCTTTTGGCAATGACTAGTACTCTTCCAGAAATCCTGTTTGATATCCTGTTTCTTGACACCGTTGCTGACAATCCGATAACGAAGCTTTCCGTATCCATGGTGCAAACTTCAATAATGGAAGATGTCTAGCACCCTGAGGAATTTTTTCGCTCGAATCAATCAATGAACCAGATAACTTTAGATCATGCTACCAACTGGAATATCACATTGCTTGGGTGGCTTTAGATATCACATTCCTTTTCTGAAACACCGCATTAACTGTGGGTATCAGTGCTGTGACATTCTACGATATTGCATTAACTATGACAACTTTGGATCTCACATTCCTGTTCCATCTCTTGCAGTTCTTACCGAGTTAATTTTCCTCTGGTTTCAGGTTGTGCTACGCCGAAAACGATCTCTTTCAACTGGGGGAATGATCAAGGGCAAGATGAAGCAGAGCATCTACTGGTAAATTCGTGTCTTTAACATAGAGCATCATCTGAATTTCTGTATACACCTCTTGATTTATATTGTCGAATTGCCGGCTTTATTGGAGAATTCTCATTTCAATTACACCAGTCTTCAATCGAATGCTTTCGGTGGCAAACTTGTAACGATGAACATGGGATATCTTTTAATTCTGAGACTTTCAGCAGGAACGGCCGAGCATAGAAGCTAATTCTCTCGGCGATGTTCCCGTGAGTAGCACCAGAGAACTACGTGTAGAAGATGCGCCCGAGGGAAAGATCCATCAAGAATGGATTTTGAACTTCCTTCTACGTCGAAATCACCGCTCTGATTCCATACTCGATGAAATAGAAGCCGAATGGACGGATCCTATTATTATCCTTCATGACGGAGCCGACCGTCCAATCCCCACATTGCAAGACCTTTATTCACTGAGGACAGGGGAGGAGCTTGGTGATGGAAAGAGAGCACAGCTTTTCGAGAGAGGCGGAGAAGCGAAGCGAAAGCTGATGGACTTTGGGCAGGGCGAGAAAAGTTTGCAGCAGCATGACAAAGGTAAGGCCGAGACAGATAGACTCAAGGTAAACAAGGATTCCCTACCCAATGTCTCCCGACAGCAAGATTCACATGCCGGCATTGTGAAACAATACGACGGCCAGCGGACATCCATTAGAAAAGCAAGCTTCACAAAGTCTCGATCATTTCCGGCGGCCGATGCATTGGGCGCTAAATATCATAGGCCAAGCACTCTTAAGCACAAGCAAAGTGAAATGTGGACTTTCCCCAAGGGTGAAAAGCCGACAACAATTGCTCCGGGGCCAAGCCTTGCCTCATCCAAATTGCTGCAAAGCCACGATATACAATCAGTGCAAAGCAGTGCCATGAAGCAAGAAGATACGGCTTCTTCCTGGGGCAATTCCCACCTGATTAACAAGCGCGGATGGAATCAGACGGTCATGAATCAGATAAAACGCATCAAGCAGAGAATAAGGCGTGCATTCAAAGAAGAAAGAAAAGAAAAGGCACCGGCTGATGCTCTCCTTGACAGAATTTCTCCTAGATCTAGCTCTCCTGCCGGCACGAAAGAGATTTCTGGAAATTCCCAGTACCAGGATGGCGAAAACTGGACCACCGTGAGTAAGGAGCACCACATGGAAAGAACTTCCTCTCTACACGAGTCGCTGGATAGGTATGCTCAGTTATTCAAGAATGCTTATGGGAGGGAGCCTATCCTGCATCATTCCGAGAGCCTAAAATTGACAGACGAAGACAGGAATTCCTCGGGTGGAGATACGCGTCAATCTTTCAGAAGGAGACTCTCCCTTCCGGATCCTGAAAGCCTAACTTTCCTCCTTGGCGTGGTGTCATTGGATGCTCTTTGTTCAGACATGCGAGCGATGAAGGATGGGGATCTCCGTGCAAAAACTGAGAGTGATTCAGGCAGCAAATTCAATTCTTCAGCTATTCCTTCAAATCCTGATATAAGTGCTCCATCACATGATACTCCGGAGGTCAAGTTCCTTGAGGATATTAAAGAAGAAGAACAAGAAGGCGATGATGATGATGCAAAGACTAGTACTGAACTGCACTCCAGCGCGGTTGTAGCTTTAGATCAGAAGACTATCGAATATAGTGATGATGTTGTTGAATCAGCCGGGGAGGATAACAGTTCCCTGCATGGACGGGAGATGCCTATCGCGTGGGAAGCCGCTGGGCAAGCAGATGAACTGAGTTCGGTTTGTAGTCCCAGGCCCTCTCCAAAGGACGACGAAGCTACTACGGCAGGGCAGTTCTTGCCCTCAAAAGGTATCAACTACATCTCAAAGCCCATTTCCATTTTCGCATCATTCGCCTGGAATTGCCTGGTTTGTACTATATCAAGAGCAGGATGGAAATGGATCGGTCGTGTCCTTGAATGCGGATCTTACAATTCATATCCTCTCTAAATTGTTATATGTTTTGTCTGATCCTAGTCACTCCAAGTTCATAGCTAGACCTGCTATCGGAATGCATTTGCACTATTCATCAGTTTGTTGCTGTACTTTTCTCATGTGCAAGAGTTGGGTGTGACAAATCGATCCATTGTTGCTTCAGGTTGCATTCATCTGGAGGAGCCGGGTTCTCATGCAGAACTGCCTGGCAGCTCTGTCCTGGAAGCTTCGTCGGCATCTCGTGAGGCTTTAAATGATACCGACACTGGGATGAAAAACAGCATTGTAGAACATTTCCTAAAGCCTTTGCATTTGGATAAAAGGGATGAGGCGGACTTCAACTACGTAAGTCACCTGCTCAACCTATCCGGTATCTTCAAAAGCGAGCAATTCGAACAGTGGCAAACCGCGGAGCAACCACTGAACCCTAAGTTGTTAGACGATTTGGAGGATGGCGCAGCAGACCACGAGCTAGGATGCTCAGAAGAGGTCGTCGGTACTTACAGCAACCACCAGCTTCTGTTCGATTCAGTCAATGAAGCCCTGCTTGAGATCTTCGGGCGATCGTCCACATTCTTCCCCAAAGCCTTCTCCTTCACTGCCAGTGCTAGACCGATCCCAAAGGGTCAGCACATGCTCGAGGAGGTCTGGAAAAGAGTGAACCGGCATCGCACGGGGCCGGAGCAGGACCTAACTTTAGACGACGTGATGGTTCGAGACATGGCGAAGGGGGATGGCTGGTTGAACCTCCAATGGGAAGGGGAGTGCGTGGCGCTCGAATTGGAGGATTGGATTCTCGACGATCTTCTAGACGAAGTCCTTGAGAGTTGAGCGAGTTGGCAGGGAGAGTAAGATGTCGGATTGCATACCGTCTTTCGCTTTCTTGCGCGCCAAGTTTTGTTCATGATATGGTCGTTTTGTGCTGCATATCATGAGACCGAGATGCCTTCCCAGGTGATGCTAGATTATGTGCTAGCAAGGACTAGAACTTTAGGATTTCAGAGTTGATTTTTATGCGGCTCTGTTTGTTCTGCATCTGAATGGCAATCAGTTCGACAAGCCTGTGAAGATTTTTTTTTATTTTATTTGTTGATACAAGTCGTGAAGGATCCGAATTCATTTATCATATGTCGATAGATCCGTTATAGTATTTTTTGCTTGGTTGGATTATTATGATGGAGAATTCGTTGGGTCCACCATTTTTCTGTAATATATGTTTGAATAATTGAAATGGAATTGGGATGAGATTGGAGCAACTGATTTGCTACCTGTTGCAAGAGCTTTTTGCTAAGGTTTCCTCCGCTACATGAGACAGCTGGAATCCTATTGGCTGTCGTTTAGGAGCCACGGATCACGATCCCCGTCTCGCCACCACACTCGATCTCAGCCGTCGATTCTTCTCCTCGCCGACGGTCCAGATTACCCTCGCCAACTCTTCCTCGGAAACTCCTCGGAATTTTCGAAAATCTCCCGCCTCTTCCGACATGAAAACTCCAATTTAAATACGACGCTCGCGTCCTCTCCGTTCCCACCATCGTCATTCCTTCCTTCCTTCCTTCCTCATCTCCTCGCGAAAACCAGAGCGCGACAGAAACCCTAATTTCGTGACCGGAAATGGCTCGCACGAAGCAGACGGCGCGGAAGTCCACCGGCGGCAAGGCCCCGAGGAAGCAGCTGGCGACGAAGGCCGCCCGGAAGTCGGCCCCGGCGACCGGCGGCGTGAAGAAGCCGCACAGGTTCAGGCCCGGGACGGTGGCGCTGAGGGAGATCAGGAAGTACCAGAAGAGCACGGAGCTGCTGATCAGGAAGCTCCCGTTCCAGAGGCTGGTCCGGGAGATCGCCCAGGACTTCAAGACCGACCTTCGGTTCCAGAGCAGCGCCGTCGCGGCCCTCCAGGAGGCGGCGGAGGCGTACCTGGTCGGTCTTTTCGAGGACACGAATCTCTGCGCCATCCACGCGAAGAGGGTCACCATCATGCCCAAGGACATTCAGCTTGCTAGGAGGATTAGGGGCGAGAGGGCTTAGGAGGTGGTGGGCGGCGGTGTTGCCGTTTGTTTCTGTTCGTGTCTTAGGGTTTATAGATCTGGATTTGTGGTTTTGGAGATGATGGGTCTGGTCTTGATGTAGGTGTAACGACGAACCCAGTTGTAAATCTCTCAGTTAGATGTGATTCCTGCGTTTAGCAATGCCAATTACTGATTGGTCAATCATTCATGGCTCTCTGATTTTTTTTCTTTTTATGAGTAGAGAAAACTGTTGTTTTTATAGGTCTTGACGTGGGTCAATTGACAAAGCTAGACCAGAACAAGATGCTTTCTTCCATTTGTGACTGCAATTTGAATATCTGGGTCATTGGTCTGATTAAGCACTATCTTTTTGCTGATTGACATTGATATATCTGACTACTTCCATCATCTACCTTGGTTTTTGATCTTTCACTTCATTACATTCATCCCAAAATAGTACCTTCAAGCGCTTTGTGCCCTGAGGAATTGACATAAATGGGCAGCGGTGATTGATTCTTACGGGTCTAGCGAGATGAGTATTGAGGTTCACGAGTCATCACAGTGGCAACTGGACAACCTTATATCAAACCCAGCAGTGTGCTTTTGCTCATGTCAAGAAAAACGGCAACGAAGCTTGTTTGTGCTGTGCCAGTTCTTCAGGGTGCCCAAAGAATTGAACTTTCTGGGATAAAAATCGATTGCAATTGGTTTGAACCTTTAGCTATTTGAGCTGATAAATTTACTGTTGGCTGCAGGATTGAGATGATTTTTCTTTATGAGTGCAGAAACAAACCCTTTGTAATGATATCGAGAGTGGCTTCGACTTACTGGCAGATGCTCTAGTGTTCTTCGCGACAACAGGAATCAATGCGAAATTTTTTAATGTTTGAATAGCGCCCTCTTTTAAGGACCACAAGCAAAAAGGCAAGAGCCACTATAAAAGCGAACTCCACAATCAGGGGACGTGGGGAGTTGAAGACCCACCACCACCATTTGAGAGCCTTTTGTTTGCTTTTCGTTTCTATAGAAAGCATTTATTCGATTTCAATTCCATATCTTGGGAGCTGTTCGCCCATTCCAGGTTGCACCAGATACTGTGGAGTCTCAGCACCGCTCGACTTCTGCCAGTCAAATACGTATACAGAAAGCTTAACGACCAAATTTTTGTTACCCTTTTGCCTGCGTTGATCCAGTTATCTTCTCGTGATTCTCTCTGCTGCACATGAATTACAGAACTTCTCGACATCAAGGCGAAGAAAACAGAAGCAAATGATTTAATTCAGTCAGGAGATTGGAGCTATGTTAATACCTTTTGATGAAATTGAGCACCAATAAACTCTGCAGTGAAACTAGAAGCAAGCTCTGCGCCGAGGAATGCATATAAACATAGATTCCCCATGAGTCACCAACTGCTTCTTTTGTTTTCTTCTGGGAGGTCCTCGCAGTCGCCAATCAACTTTTGCACACGAAGAATCGTTGAATTTAGCCCTCGCAATGGTCTGATGATCCTTGCATGCCTTCATCATGGCTGCAACGACAAATTATGGCGAGATTCCTTGTATCACTGTATAATTTACTGTCATTCTTGTGGGAAAGAGAGCATGCAGACAAACTATGATTCCGGAAGCAACCAATCATGGAAGCACATTAAATGATATGTTACTGCTAATTATTCGCCAACCATGGCATACAATACTGTTAATTATTGCCTGACATAGTTATATTCTACACAAAAGTCATCATTCAAAACAATGGTGCAAAAGCAAAGAAAAAAAAAGAGAACTTTCTCTTTGGTCTGGCTCTAGTGCCTCGGGATTGATCCACGTGTATGGCAGATGTTCTGCGTCAGTTGGCTCATCGACAATATAAATAGGACTCTGGTTCATGAGCTGAGGACTCATCCTAGAATTCGATCCTGTAAGCTCAGTACATTCTAGAGAAATCATCCAAGTGACTATAAAAATGTCTTGCTGCAGTGGAAAGTGTGGATGTGGGTCGGGATGCAAATGCGGCAATGGCTGCGGCGGGTAAAGCAATCTCCATCATTTACTCTTGCGAGTGCAGTTGTTTTCATTTGGATAATCTCCTCCGCCATTATCGATTCAGTCGCCTGCTAGTCCTGAAAGTGTCGAACTAGGAGAGAGGAGATAATGGTCAATCTTTCTGCACTTCTAGGCACATGGTTATACACACAGAAAACTTAAAACACCTCTGAGTGCTGCTAATGGCTAATGACATCCTATTCCTAGTTCATCAATTGAGCTGACTTTCCATTTTCGTCTTTCTTTGTCAAATTATGGGCAGATGCGGCATGTATCCCGACGTGGTCGAGAACAGCCGTGAGACCATCGTCAGCGGCGTTGCCTCCGTGAAGATGTACGTTAGCTCAACTCCAATTACCGATTATGCAGAGTGTCATTTGACTTTCTTCTTAACGTCGTTGTCCTCGATGGCTAACGTGGGAACTTGCTGTCTTTCTCAGGTACCATGAAGAGTCTGAGATGAGCTCTTTTGGAGCAGAGAACGGTGGCTGCAAGTGCGGATCCAGCTGCTCATGTGATCCCTGCAACTGCAAATGAACAGCACGAAGTCCCCCCACACAAAGCAACCCGGTTATTCGTCATTAAGAAGTATAATCTGTAATGAAGCATATGTAACCAGTAAATAAAGCAGCCGCGGCATCTAAAAATCCTTTTTCCGGGGCTTAAAGATGCTCTAAGGCTGTGCAATAGCTTGTAATTTCATTTGCTTTGTTGTGGGTATCATCGTTTGGGAACGAGAAGACTTATTACATGTTTATGGAGTTTATTATTAGTACGTATCTATCTAAACCTATTGGAAGTCGATCTGACGTCTCTCATGGAATGGAATTGCTTGTAAGTATTTTCAATAGGGTTTTATCAACGAGTGTCTGTACTTGCTAAGTTCTGATTTTCAATGCATTGATCACATTAGATATGAAAAAGACATTGGAAATAAAAAGAAACTTTCCTTAATTGGATACTAAATGTCCGGGAGACACATTGTTAACGAAATCCTTTTCAATATTATTCAATGGAGAAGACTCGGACCTCCAAGCACGATTTTTGCAGCCTCACTGTTTGAACAATGCAAAGGCAAACTCTTGTTATCATCAATCTGTTCGCTAAACATCCGGAGAGCCACTTTCTCTCACTCACGTAAAAGAGTGAGGTGGGGCGATCTGCGCTGGTATTACCAACTGCTCACGAGATGAAAATATAAGGTTGACAATCCTATCAATGTAGCCTTATCAAGATGCTAGCAATTCGAAAGTCTCTCCACACGAGGCATGCACATCTAGTAACACAGCATGAGCCACTCAGAGGATTGACCACAAATCAAACAAGTGCCAAGAAGGACAAATAATCCCTTTACTACTAGGCCCGCCTTCTTGGTGGTATCCAGGGAACTATACTTGAACTAAACTTGCTGCTTAATGCCAATCGAATCACACAGAGCCCACTGCTGACCTCCTACTTCCCCAAAGGAACAATCTTCTTCTCTTATTGGACTCTGTATAAACCATCCATATCTCAGCAATAACAGCTGTGTAACCTATTAAAATTATCCAGTCATGCGGCTCTCCCTTTAGGAGCTAATATTTCCTCGAAAAAATGCACCAGAACCTCCTCCCTTTTTAGATACTGATATATGAATATTGCATTCATTTTACACTACCTTATGAAGGGACTTACAAGGACTTGTATTGAAGGTTTCAGCTAATTTGCAAGGTCCTCTCAAGAAAATAGGGTAACTACAATCAATCGTACAAAAGGTTCACATTAAAGTGATCGGTGGAGAATTCTGTGTAAGGAATAGTTCCATTGTAAAAATAGCTCCATAAACCTCAATAAACTTAGGGCACTAGTTTCCATATGAGAAAATGGTGATTCGGTTATTGACATCAAACTTTCAGTTGTTTTGCTTACAAGAGAGGGGCCATGAGCAGAAGAAGCATACTATGATGCTTTCTTCCTCAAAGGCAAGAAAGCATTGGGGATAGGTTGTTCCATTATTCATGTCAGATAGTTAAGGAACTCTGCAGCAGTTGCAATTGCACCTCCTGTGATGGCATCCACCACAACCCTGTCTCTGTTGTTGTTGCTAGCTGCAGATATTGTAAGGCCAGTCAAAGTACCCCCTATCATAGCATTTTTCTGCGACATATTGAAAGGTAGTGAAGGAGTTTTGGTCAAATGCTCAATCAATAAGGGAGACAGTGGTGTGTTAGGTAAATCAGTAACTAGGAAGCGGAACTCAGGAAGTTTAGTAACAAAAATGTAGCATTTTTCCAGCTAGACTTGCATACAACAGTTATTTTAGTCTTTCATGTCAGACCATCCATGTAAAAGTTCAGGTTGCATTTCTCCTAGTCAAGGAAGCGGAAGACATTGCAACAACATCATCCTTCCCACTATCGAGACTCGTAGAAAAATTTTGAACATGTAAAGAACACCTTCTTGAAGAAAGCCAAAACCAATGAAGAAATTCAAATTTCGCACAAGGCAGAGCAAGCATTACCCAGTCTCTGGTGCCACGGATTCTCTCTACCCCGTACTCCATTCCTGCATACACTCCAGCAACTGTCCCTGTTTATTCATAGGATAAATCCTTACATTATCGCTGCTCTTGTAAAGAGAAGAAATTTTAGACAGACAAATATGAGAAACTTTGTATGTATAGATTGTATCTTGATTAATGCTTACCCCAGTATGCCCCTTCTTTGCACATCTTCTTCAACTGCAATTCCAAGTAATCACATCAGCAGGACAAAATGGCCATCAATTATCTCTTATTACGACTTTGCACAATGCAAATGAATATGCCACAGAAATCACTCTTGGCAGATTCTACAATCCAGCAACTCCAAGAACCAAAATCTTCCGAGATAATTTCTGACTCGAGTAAACCAACGAAAGCATTTTATGAAGAATGGATTAGAACCTTCATGCTGATTAATCATGCAAACTGTTCATTACATTGGCAAGAAAAAGAGGATATATTTCAGCATAACAGATCAAACTGACCAGCATAGTCCAAGAACACTCACCGTGTCCTCAAAACTGTGACCCGAAAAACTCCCTGCAAAAAGCCAAACCAAATATTAGCACCATTCCAGCCAATGGACGAGACATGTTCTTCATGGCGCTGCAGGTAAAAGTCGATACACAAGAGATCTAACCGCCAACTGAACTTTTTTCGGCTGAACCGCATACTCGACATACACATTTCTCCATTCACACTAATTTGGGGGAAGGGGGGGGGGGGGGTTTCAAACACCACCAAAAAAAAAAAAAAAAAAAAATCAGCGCGGTAACTTTTGCAAATGTAGCAGCATAGAGAGCAGGCAGACGCTTACAAACGTATCATCTTTATCGTGTATTTTATTGTCCGACATCAAGTTCAAGAGGAGGTAAATCAAATTGACAAGAGAACAGCAGCGACGGAAAGAAAATAAAAGACCTTTCTTGACGATGAAGTAGGCATCTTCCGCGGCGGCTCTGGTGGCTGCGACCTGCGAGACTCAACGACCCAATGTCAATACCGACCCGATAGATTCATGGGAAAAAGATGGGCGCAAAGAAAGCAAGGAGGAAATGTAAAGAAAGGAGGTACGGTGCCGATTTTGAGGAAGCCATCGACGGTGACGTTGAGGAAGGGGTTGCCCACGTCGATGGCGACGTCCACCTTGGGGCTGGAGATCGACCCGCCGAACCTGCTCCTCGGCATCTTTTCCCCCTCACCACTCTGGCACTTCCCACTCAAAAAGTAGCTGCCAATGATTTGAATGATCGGGAGGAAGGTGAAGGTGAAGATGAAGAAGATGAAGATGAAGATGATGATATCGAGTGGCGTTGCTTTCTGTGCCACTCCCTGCCTCTCGCCCGTTTTGTCGTTATAGATACTCGTTAATAAAATATCTCACTTTGACCCAACAAAAAGAAAATATCCCACTCACCCAACGAAACTACAAGTTAGTTTCGAAAAATGAAAAAAAAAAAATTTCATTATCAATAATTATTTACATTTAAATATTTTCCTAAATGATTAAATTTTTGTTCGTATATTTATTTTCATTAAATGATAGGGATGGTTAATTTTAAAATATTTTATTTTATTTCGAATAATTTGTTTTTCGTGAAACGAATGGGATGTGTTATTTTATTTATTTATATGGTGCACTTGTGCAATTATAATATTGCTCAAAGTACTCGCTACAAGATTCTAAATCCAAATTTTTTCGATTTCCTATTTACTTTCGAAAAGTTAGCTTTCACATTAAGGTAAGTGTTAAGGCATGCAAATATTAAATTATGCTTTTGTTTAATAATGGGCAAAAGTCAAATGATGCTTGCTGTAATTCATTTACCTTAAAATTTTTGCCTTCGCAAAAATTTCAAATTTATACATATGTGGTACATTTACTTTCTGTCAGAGTTCCATCAATAAGAATGTTAAAAATTTATCTACATAGACACCAAAAATAAAAAATGATGTTAATTTGGTCGAGAAATTATCGAAATGAACTTTGGCAAAAGGAAAATGTGTCACAAAAAAAGTAGAGAATAATTGTGTCATAGTGGGTATAATTTAAAGTTTTTAACATTACAAAATAAGTTCATAATAAATGTCATAATTGATATAATTTGATAATTTTTATGACTTTATTCCCTTTGATAGTCTAAATTTTAAAATTACCGACGCATGGTATCAGAGCTAGGATGAGTGGTACATCTTCCAGCTATTCCGTTCGTTTTCCACTTTTCACCGCTTATCTCGCTAAAGTCATTCCACCAAACCTTGGTCTTGCCCATGCAAGGACAGGCACAAACAAAAGAGAGCATTTTTCTCCCAATGAAAGATGTAGGCAAAATACTCAATGAAAGGAAAAGAAAAAAAAAGAACTCTCTCATAGCAGGATGAGCAGGATCTTCCCCTCAATCTTGGATTTTGCCCCTTTGCTAGTCTTAAGGGGCCCTGAGGAGACCAGATCCACAGAAACATGCACTCCAGAATGTACAAAAACAAGAGCCGATGAAAGAAAAAGGAAAAAAAAGCTCTCTTTTGACCAAAGAAATTGCTTTCTCCACAATCCACAGATGCAGGGAAGCTTAAGCAAAGCTTGCATTGATTAACTCGTACAGAATAAGTTGAATCTGGACACACAGATCCCTAACTAAACAAACAGCATGTTCCCAGTTGGCATTATCTTGCGCATCTCACAGTCACATTCTC
Organism: Corymbia calophylla; assembly: GCA_014182845.1. NCBI lineage: Eukaryota > Viridiplantae > Streptophyta > Magnoliopsida > Myrtales > Myrtaceae > Corymbia > Corymbia calophylla. The sequence continues at coordinate 19,578,259 of CM024702.1, read as the reverse complement.
AGGAGGGTGCCAGATCTCGCACAATGCAGCAGTTCCCCCTTCCTCGTTTAGGCAATATCATTGATGTCATATGATTGAAACCTTGTCAACAGTTTGATTCTGCGTTTGAAATCCCTGAAGATGGGGCATGGCGAATGTCAAACATTCGATTGCCTGAGGAGCATCATTCTCAACTTCCATGACCAGCCCCATTCACCCAAACTTTGGTCATCACACGAGGCAGGACCAGGAACATAACTAGATTTTAGTTACTAGGTAACTCCATGTGCCATTCCAGTGGCTGTTCAGTCATCACCCAAGCCACACTCTGCCTACTTAACTCATTATAATTTCGATCAACTCAAATGTCATTGCCTTATTGCCAGCAAGCATGAGGAACTCCGAGATGTCTAAAGCCATATGCAGTAATATATACACAAAGAAGCTATTAAGGCGAAGAGACAGCAAAAACAATTATCTTAAAGCACAGCAAGAACTTGCTCATATTGGACCTGGTTCCCCTCCAACTTTGATACTAGTGCTATTGAGAAACAAGGCCTTCCTAGGCATTAAGCAGACAAGAAGTTGCAAATGTGAAGGTCTATGATGGAACGTACTCCAAATGTCATTCACAATCACATGAGACACACGTAATTGCATACTTCTGAAATTGGTAGTACTCTAGGAACTAGCAATGCAAGCGTAAATACTCAAGAGAGTTTCAAGCACAAACCTGGATGTAAAATGAACCAAGCATACTTGGAGGCAAATCAATTTATTTGAGGATAACAGCACAACTAACCCTGCAGGAGTTCATTTCACAACATAATCCATGATTCAGCTCAAGAAAGTGTGACCAAAGATAGCTAAAACAGGACATGCTACTGGTGCAATGGGTGCATGCTGAACCCTCAGATTTGGCTGGTCTTATGTAGAGGCTGCCACATCCAAGGGCTAGGATGCACTTGGTGAGCTTCATTCATGTCTTTTCCTAAAAAAGACTAATACTGTTCAACCTTTATATGACGCTCAGCAAATTCAGCCACTCAAATATCAAAGTATAAATCATAGAAGTTCCTTCTGTTTTAGAAGCAATTCCACCAAGAATGAAACTCACAAAACAAAAGTGATGTATATCCTGGTATTCCACAGAGATCATCTGTGCTGTTATCTGGTTCCAAAGGAACTCCATGGGAAGAAAAGGCAAAAGCAAAAGCAAAATCTCTTCAAGCCATCTCATGAGCTCATGTTGAACAATTTACTTCTGACAGCACAAGAAGATGAAGTCCACGAGTCCCACATCACAACATACAAAGCAAATCGCATTTACGAAGGCAATTTTTGATGTAAAACAAGGGCTGCAGTTCTTAGGATGCTAATTCATCCTTCGGAAAGCTGATACTCAACAGTTAATAGCAAAAAGTGAGAAATTGTGTCTTAGTTAAAGAACTTCAGAACGCTTTTCCATTTTCAAGAAACCACGTTCTGGTTCTTGCTCCCCCGAAAAGTGACCTAAGTAAAATATTTAAAAAGCTGTAGATAGGCCGCTCAATCGTCATGCAACAGCTTTAATGAATTACACATAAGACACCATGTCCTTTCTCTGGGAATCAGCAGGTTCAAAAGGTATCATCAGCATCAGAGACACACATCACATATTTCATGCAGTAATTCCCTTCACAAGCCACCTATCATGAAGCAAGACTAGATTTTGGCCTCATAAACCAAACAAGTACCTTATTAATCACCTTGACTGCACTCTTCAGATTAAGGAGTCTCTAAGGATATCTGAGCAGCAACAGCTATGAACATATTATCTCAACTGGCCGCAATGAGTATTTTTACAGCCTCACTCTATATTCAAATTGCCATGATGAAATTTATTAAGGAGACAAGAATCACCACCGTGGCTCCATAAATGAACCTAACAACGAACCCTTTATAAAATAAGAAACATATACCAATCCCTCAATAGCGAGAGAAGAAAACTACTCATCAGGCAAAAATCTGCACCAACTAGCACTGTCTTGCCATTCATATTAATGACGTAACTAATAGACAGATCTTCTAGTGAGCTTTCATTAACAGAATGAAAGGATGAAAAAGGTGGCTTTCTTGAAGCGAAATAACCTCATCATTTCTCATTCACACAGAAAAGTATCTGTCTATAGTTGGCACTTCAATTACATTCTAGTATAGAAAGACGTTCTACAACATAGAAGTCTTCCAATTGGCATCAGGCATCAGGCGTGGCGGCACAGCACATTCCCACTCCCAATAATTTGACTAAATAGCTGAGCACAAGTCATTACCTATATCTTAGCTAGAGTCATCCTCTTCGTGACGGTGTCTTCTGCTACTCTTGGCAGATCGCTTCCTATCCCTCCCAACACGCGAGTCATCCGAGCTACTTGCTTGGGAATCAGAAGACGCAGCTACCTTCCAGCTCTTCTGCCTGTGCCTCCTGTCAGAATCACCTGATTCATCTGAGATGGAATCATCTGTATATCTATGACTCTTCCTCCCCCTTTCATCCTTCTTCCTATGCCTTCGTCGATGCTCCTCCTCATCTGAGGACTCCTCCCAATTCATCGTCCTCCCCTTCCTTCTCTTTCTTCTAACTTCATCCTTACCCTCAGAGAGACTACTTCTTCTCCTTCCACTCTTTCGCTTCTTTGACCTCCCTCTCTTCTTTCTCTCCCCTGGATCACCATCCGAGTCATCATCTTCCGAACCATCCCCGCACTTCTTCTTCTTCTTCTTCTTTGATGAACTTTCTGTGCTACCCTTTGTGATTACCTTCTTCCCCTCACGCTTGGCAATTACCCTCTCAATCTCCGAGTCAACATCAGAATCCGAACTCTCACTTTCGTCTTCCTCCTCATTGCTGTCCTCCTCACTTTCCGCTTCAGTCTTACCATTCGCCTTGTTAGCACTCCGCTTCAAAGATGCAACCGCAGCCTGCAGTGCCTCTGCGTCCTTTTCCTCATTATCATCCTTCATATTCAGGAAGTTTCTACACTGAAACGTCAGGTGGCCAACACGGCCACACTTCTTGCATGTGCCACGGGCCTCGTCGGCATTCGACCCAGTAATACGGGCGAGAGCAAGCAGATCTTGGAAGCTCGTATACGAGTTCTCGGCTTTGACCTCTGAATTAACCGCCTTATTGGGAGCGAAGCTCTTCGTATCATCCTTGTCGGGGGCATAGGGATCATACCCGATCGCGCTCTGCCATATACCATGGGTCTGAAGGGCTGCACTGCTGTGAACCCTATTGTTCACCGGCATGCGAACCCTCCCTGCGGTGGCCGGCATCTTTCAAAGCAGACGAACCCCTCTTATGGATATAACCAAACAGACAAACTACAAACACCCTTTACCGATTCCTCAGCGACCGCAACGATATCAAAGGACAATTCGGAAACCAAACTGAGACGTCGGCTTTCGGAACTATCGAATTATACCCCCAGCCGAGATTTCGACCCAGAATTCAAGAACCCGATGCAAGAACGTGAAGCTACCTTAAAAACGAGTCGGTGCATAGGCGCGTCGCCATCTGACACCCACCGACGTCGAGATCCCACCGACGCAGACAACGAACGCTGATCAAGAATAGGAACACAGACGGCCGAACGCTTTCTATATAAGCAACGGATCCTATATTTAACCCATCCCAGGAAAAGGGAAGAAAGGGATCGGATGATAGATCATCGCGACGCGTAGACACTCCGCTATGCCGGTGCTCGCGACTCGATAAATTCGACATGGACCAGCCAGTTTCGGTCGATGGAGAGGAATTACCGGACGAACTTCGCGGCAAAGCGAGTTTCAAAATGCTGCTTGGGAACGAGAAAGGAGGAGGAGCGGTTTCAATTTCTCGGGCGGGGTTAGGTGACTACTTCCTGTTCACTGGGCTCGGGCCCACCCGGCCCAATCACGGATCCGTTTTGTACGGATCGCTTCGGCTTTTGAATTTTGAGCGTTTGGAGATATTTTCTACCCAAAAAAATTATTAAGAAATGCTTTTTGCGTGGCTTTGGAATTAAAAATATATAATTACATAATTTTTTTTTATCAAAATAAGTATATATATATACATATATATATATATATTGAAAGAAGTTATTTGTGTGCAATTTTGAGTAGTACTCGCATTTCAAGCACTAGCGGCAAAGAGCAAAATGAAAATGAAGTTAATTTATACGTTTGGTGAAAGTATGTACCACAAGAATAAACTTCAAGTGATGAAATAAAGGACCATGAATATATATTAGATTAGAAAATAAAACAATGATCGGAAATGGGAGTAGGATCCCTATTTCAAGTTTCATTTTCACCTACCAAACACGTTCTTTCAAATTAATCGAGCTTTCTATGCACTAATTATAAAATAATAAATCACTAATCTGAATGATCCATTCGGCTAATCAAGGCATCACATCCCTCGATATATTCGGGTCAGCTCGTCGATCCGAGTCTTGGGAAATTTACAAAAGAAAAGAAAAGAAAATGATTGGAAAAAGAAAAAAAAAACGAATGTGGATCCTCCTTTCCAAAAATGGGTCATGGCCAATGTCGCCAAGTGGATAATACGATCATTTCAACAACCCGGATTCGGCAAAGGGAGGACCAGCTGGTCTTACCCGAGTAGTGGTTAAAACGAACGGGATGACGATGATGTGATCCGAGCCCGACCAAGGGTGACGTACTCGTACTTTACAACTGGAATAACGCTGCTGCTGCTGCTGCTGCTGCTGCTGCTGCTGCCTCCTGCTCCGCGCGTAGTCGATATATCCGACGGCTGTCGTCTCCTCTCCGCTCCCTATCGGGCCGCCCTCATCGCTCCTCCGCTGAAGATCTCCTCCGCCGCGCGCGCGCCAACTCATGTCGACGGCGGCCCCCGAATCGCCCGGCCAGGTCCCGAACCCAAGCACGCCCGAGCCCGATCACCTCGCCGGAGCCGCGCCGCAGGATCCGCTCCTCCAGTCCGGCTGCTTCATCGATCCCGCCGCCGCCGCCGCCGATGGCGAAACCCTAGCCCCCGGCGGCGGCCGGGCGGGCCGGAGCCCCAACGGCGCCACCGCCGCAGCCGAGGAGGCGGCTCCGATCTCGAGCCGGGCCCCGGCGGGCTCCGTCGACGGGGCCGCGACCCCGCAGAGGGCGAGCTCGAACGGGGGGGAGGCGGTGCCCCCGACGCCGGAGAACGCCCACTCCGCCGATGACCCTTCGAGCCGGCGGAAGACTCGGATGGTGTTGACGGAGACGCCGGATTGGCTGCCGGCTGGTTGGTACGTGGAGGATCGGGTCAGGACGTCCGGTGTAACAGCTGGTACGAGAGATAAGGTGAACTTCGCAGCCGTTGTTGTATAGTTATCTTCAGCTATTTTCATGTCCATGGTGTGATTTTAGCTGAACTAGAATGAAGTTGAACTTGCTCTTCAATGTCCCGGTATTGTGACTTGCCTGTGCTCAGCTGAATGCAGTAGCTTAGCTGATTGCTTTTCTTTGAGGAACTGTCTTTTGCAATACCTGCTAGATGTATTGAACCTCGATACTATGGAATAGACTCTCAATGCCTATTAACAGAGTGATGAGGGAAAAACTTTGTTTAGCTTGATGATAGATTGGTTTCCCTGACACGATCTGTCTTGTAAAAAGAGGAAGTGAGTAGTGAAAGCAAGGCGTTGGTGTTATATGCTGTGAGGTAGAAGGCTAGATGTGTACATCATTTAGAGCAGATAATCTTATTGTTTTTTTTTGGTAAAGACAGATAATCTTATTGTTGCAGACTGAGAACAGTAATTTTGGGTATATGGCTGCAAAACTAGAGAAGTTGAAATTTCTGAGTAAATCACCTGTTGGGTTTTACATAGTTGCCAAAGCTAGCGATGATACCTTTTCATGTAGAAATACCCACTTGGTGGAAAGCTTGGTGACGGTGCTTAGGGAACTGCTCTAAAGCCATTGTATATAGTCAATGTGAGAATAACACATTTGACTTAATTCTCCCTCTCTTTTCTTGGAATATTCTTTTGGAGTCAAAAGCCCATGATTAGATTCTTGCCAATGATAGTATTTAATTCACATTTAGCTGTCAGGATTTGGAAGATTCATGTATTTACATTGTAGTGTGTTGTATCAGCCTTTGCATGTGCTGAAAGCAGCTTAGCTGTGTGCCTATTTTAGGGAAAAGAAGAGCTAGAACTCAATTCTCCTTTTGCCTTTCTAAATACATTTCATTCATTTGCAATCCTAAACCATATATCCTATCCAATCAATTGCTATTGCGTCACAGGCTTACTTTTCCAAATTCTAGTCTTTCAAATGAATCAAATCACTCTGACAGTATTATATTTACTTGTCATCTCTGCACCCGATATAAGTGTATTTGAGCAGTACTTTATGAGAAGGAAGACAGCTGGGTGTGACTTTAGTTACTGGCATATTCCAAAAGATCAGCTGGTTAGATTGGTGACACTAATTTATGGAATTGTATCCAGTGCTGTGGTTGGAGAGCATTGTGGAGCTCTCTGTAAGTATGGGTGAGTTCTGAGAGAATTAGGTGCCTCTGTAAAGTGTAGATGGATTTGCTTTCTCTCCACTCTATGTGCAGGTGGAATACTGCCAAGAGAAGTCAATATTTTCACACATCGCCTCGGGCATGCTATCCTGAGCATCCCTGAAGCTGTTCCCACTAAGTAGGAAAAAGGTTCTGTGGTGGTGGGTGTTTGTTTCTGTATTTTCCAGCGCATCCATCTTAATAGTGGGTTCAAATTGGTCTCAGTTAGAGTTAACCAGGAAAATTCAAGGATGGTTTTTGTCTTATTGATCTTATGTTGCTTCTCGAGATATCATTAAAAGCTCAAAGGTTGGTCTATGTTGGAAAATCATGCTCTTATAGCATGTCTTTGAGCATTTTCGAGTAAAGTTCATTATGTAGGTTTTATGTCTCTGTTGTTTTGTGCGCTCGTGTATGCATCCACCTCAAGAATTCTTTACCTTATTACCTATAGGATATGTTTGCTTCAACGATACAACATTACCAAGAGAGTTTCTCAATTCTTTGACCAGAACCTTCTCTTTTTTTCCTCCTCACATGGATACCATGATGATTTTTCTTTCTCTCAATGCTCACCCTACTAATCGTCACGCTTCCAACGTCAGTTATTGGAGAAACTTGAAGTGCCTCAAATAAACCTTCTCACGTTTTACCTCACCTTGGCTCCATAACGGTTTTTTTCTCCTCTCTCAATGGTCAGCTTCCCTTTCCCGTACTTCCATTATCTTTACTCTTCCCAATGTCAGTAGCAGAATGTCAAAAATCTCCTCACTTTTTCTCTCAATTGTACATCATGATGGCCTTCTGTCAACTGCCACAGTTCTGTGTCACTCACTTTTCCCGGGTCAGTTACATGCTTCATTTAAACCTCCTCACTTTTTAAGTTGTCTCCACACTATAACAATTGTTTTTCCCTCCTTTAACTCTGACCGACAAAGCTGCCACGTTTCCATTGTCAATTAATCTTCTGAATCAGTTACTTTTCTTTCTCCCTATAAATCACCTCTCAATTATTTTTCTCCAGTCTCCTATTATCACTTCACTGGGCTCTTGCCGCTTGCATTGGTGCGGAATTGTTTTTGTTTTGGCTGAAATGCGGAGTAGTTGAGGTCAGTACCTTTCGTCAAAACTTTCCCTGAGCTTATTCTCTTCTGTTTATCTGCTTGAAGTGTTAGTTTAAGCATCGATAGTTTTTTTCCCCATAAACGTCAAAACATAGTTATTCAATTTGCATTCTTTGCATTTGTTAAGGAACCGATTGTTTAGGATTCTTATCTATTCAGGCTACATCGTTCACTGCTATTTTCTACTGGGATGCAAGTAATTTGTCCAGAAAAAGGCAATTTCCATTTTACTTGATTTGTTTCCCTCATTCTATTTATCTGCACAGGTCCTTCATTTATTTTGGTCATTGAATATCTGATTCTCAATCTTGGTGAGTTCATTTCAAAGAAAGTGAACCCCTAGTATATATAACCTGTTTTCCTTGGTTCCTCGCCCTCCATTCAGCTGGAGCTGATGAATTCAATGATATTGCCTAACGCAACAAAAGGGATATCATTGTGATTGATGCTTTCTCCCCTTTATTGAATATCATATTTGATGACGTTTTTATTATCTCATTCACACGGATTTCAAAAAGAAAAGGTCCAGGCTTTCCATAACCCAGCCAAAGAAAAATACCCATAGGATTGTTCATGCATGAGTCATTTTTCATAGATTTCATATTTGATATCCATTAGCACTTGGCTCCTGAAACCAAAGTACGTCTATGACATGAGAAAGAGAGGACATCATAGAAGATTTTGAATTGGATCCTTTAATACAAATTGGGGGTCATGTTAAGGTGTAAACTTCTGGCAAACAGTGAATGGACATCACCAGATATAGGAACCTGGTCCAGTCCTGATGCCTTACGTAAAATTTTCAGAGGATTAAATTATTGTTGGGGTGTGCGAGGCAAGGTGATTGAACTCCTGACCTGTTGGTTGCCATTCGAAGAGCATGAACACATTAGTTGCACCCTCTCTTTGCTAGATGCGGGGAATTCGTTTTCAATCTGTATCCTGAAGTTCATTATAAAGAAAAAGCTAGATTGCTGTCAGGCGGACTTGAAGGTGCAAACTTATGGATAATAATGGGTACCTCGACCATCTCGACCATATGGAAAATCATTCTGGTGATTCCATTATATTGTAAAAATTTAACTGACTGGTCACATACCACTACCCATTCAGTTTGGTTTCTGGTACGGTTTTATAATCTTTTGTGTAGCAGTGCATTGATGGATAGCAAATACTGAGGAAATAGAAAGTTTTCATCGGGGAGTCTCCACAACATTTCATCATTAATGTCTAGTATCTGATTTACTTGTTTGTATCTAGTCATTAGTGTCGAGGATTGTTTCTATTATTTGGGTTGGGAAGGAGCATTTAAAATATCGGGTTTCACGATCACCATCATGCAAGCCACCAGGCCTACCATCTAGAGCCAGATAAATGTGTTCTCAGTAATGGTCATTTGCATCCATCGTTGCTGTCCTGGATCTTTTCCTGTTGTCTCCATCCAAGCAGTGCCACTCTGGTCTGTGATTTTCCCGGGTTACTTGGACAGATTCTGGAGACTTTGCTCCTTCATCCATTGCATAATCATAATTAAATACATAAAAATGTCTGTCTTGTTTCTCAATTTTACTGTAGGTGTGGGAAGATTAACAGTTTAAGTGCATTGGAAGTTCTGTGTAACTTCTTTATTCAGGGACTTTTCACTTGAAAAAGTATAGCAGTAATGAGAATTTGCAAACCGTCTAGTCTATCCTATCGAAGTTGCTGAAATTTTCATCCTTCCTGACATTATTTGCAACAAAATCAGAAGAAAAGTCATTGCAAATTTGAAATAGTGATCTGAAATAAAAAGAAATTATTTGAATCGGAAGTTGTCTCGGTTTGCACTAGGACTGCATTATTTTGCATTAAGAGTTCATGAATCCATTGATTCAACAGATAGTGTGACCCTGTTTGGGTTGCCTTGGTCGACTAGGGAACATGCATGATTTTCTAGTTGATTAAGCTAATATTACAGCATTGTCTACCGAGTGAAAAAAATGAGCGTCCATCTTAAGCTCTGCTACTTATAGATGCAGTTTTGGCTTTTTTGTCTTTATCCATTGTGATTGGTTGATGGACTTATCAGGACACTCAAGGCTGGGATTGGATGGTTCGCTTTTTGAGTTTATGTTATATGAACCTAAATCAGGCTGCAAAGCTTGATGACTTGTGTTGGTTATGTAATCAAGAATAATGAAGCTTAAGTTTGAATGTAATAGGCTGATAAAAAATTCGCCTTTTTAAATTTTTACAAAAGTAGTTAGATTGTTGCATCTAAAGTTGACAGAGGTCTGTGTTTATTGGAGTTGTATTTACACTCCAAGAGTAGGGTTGTGGACTATGCTGGCTAACTTAGCATTCTATTCTGCAGTATTACTGTGATCCAGTGTCACACCGTGTATTTCGCTCGAAGAAAGAGGTCCTATACTTTCTCGAAACAGGATTATCCCGGAAGAAAAGGAAGATGGAGAACGCTGACACAAATAATGACGCGGGGAACTCCAATGCTACTAAAGTGGTGAGCAGAAAACTTATTTGCATTTCTCCCTTTTCTTTTGATCATGGCTGCAAAGGGGATCTCGTCACCCTTCCCTTTGTTTCTACTCATTTGAACCTGTACACACTCACATGAAAATAATTTGACAGCAAGCAGAGAGCTCTGGAGGCCAAAAACAGAAGAAAGCGGGCCGAGCGCCACCCCAGCCGCCACCGAATTTCGACTGGGACAATTGCCCCGAGCAGGTAAAATGGGTCCTCAAAGATGCATCGACCAATACATGGATTCCCTACATCAACAACAAGGAGGTGCCCGAATCGATCCGCAAGGAATGGACTACTGCATTGGAGTACCTTAAATACAAGTCTAAAGCGTGATGTTCGCTGCAAACAAATTTTAAGGCTTGAAGTCGAGGTCTTCCTGTATTTTGTGGGGCTGAGAAACTCTTGGTTTAAGACCCAAAGTTGCTCAACCACTTCCTTTTTACCTCGTTGACAGTCTTGTATCTTGTAGTAATTTTTGTTCGTATTGTCGAAAGATAGAATATCAAAGTGTACTGTTAATGTACTTCGTTTAATTGCGGGGGTTCTGGTAGCTGAACTTGGGGAAAAGCACAGTGGAAGTTTCAAATCTTTTTCTAACGCCTTCAGCTTAATGCCACAATTTCTGATCGCTTATTTAAGTTTCTTAACTTTCAAATATCGTTTATATGAGTTACTCCAGTGACTCGGATCACCGGAATTGGTGACGTGGCACTATTTTGATAAAAGAAAATTACTTCTACGTGACTTTCTTTAATATTGTCGGGTTGGCTTTTTTTGGGAACGAGTAGACAATATAATTTAAATGAACGGAATTTGAAAGTTAAGGAACTTAAACGAGTAATCGAAAAATTATAAGGCTGAATTAAAGTGACGTAAAAAAAAGAAAAGAATTTATGATGTATTTTTCCCCGCTGAACTTATATGGATCCGCATGTAAGCCCCGGATCTTGAATTCTATGCTGGGAAGAAAATTTTGTTACCATTCAGTGACTTAACCTGGATAAGTTGATTTATTTTCTTTTTTGAATTTTTGTTGTTATTCCTTTTAACATTATAACTATATTTTCCATGATATTTAGCATTTTACCAAACAAAAAATTGGAGAAGACAAATCCACTCATTTATCCCACCTCATCATATAAATTATATTTGCCGTGAATTTATGTCAGATTTAGTGAGATTATACTTTTAAAACAGTTGATATTGGTTCCATTAATCTTAATTGAGATTTTAAAACTTAAAATCAAATGTTTTTCAAAGTTATATCGACTTTGTTTGTATGATAGGAAACGGATGCTTTAAAAAATATTTTATTAGAAATAATTATTTATATAAAATAATTAGTCAATAAAAAATATTTTACATCATCAATAGAAAAATTACATTTAAACAATTTCTTGGGCGATTCCATTCATCTCTATAGGCGATTTAAATAATCATGTCATAAAGATATTTTGCAAATTATTCTTGAAGCAAAACAAAAAAATTTTGGTACTGCGAAAATTAAGGACAATTTGCATAACACTGGATGACGTCATGTTTGGAGAATCGTACGTTCAAGTCTCAGTCCGGGCTGTCACTGTGAGAAGTGGAAAAGGGGGTTTTGGACCCAACGAAGGAAGCCACCAAAATCGCGCTGAATCATCGTCTTCCTTCTCGGCCTTCTTCTCTGCGTTCCTCGAAGATATCGCAACCGCAAATGGCGAGAACGTTCTTCGTCGGCGGCAACTGGAAATGCGTACGTTCCGCCACCATTGCTTCCTGCTTCCCGTACTGTAGTAAATCGTGATATGTCTTTGATCCGTCGCGGCTCTTTGACCCGGACGCTTCGAATTCTCCGGGAAAACTGATCGTGTGCTGCCACCTAGTGTCCTGTTAGTTTCGATCAGACGGCTCCCGACCGCGTGATCGATCAATTCGTCGGTCTACCGGCGTCGTGTTTTTGTTCGGTCTAGGTTGATTTTAGAACCGCGGACGGCTGATACGTGCTGGGCTGTTTGATTTGCTGCAGAATGGGACGAGCGACGATGTGAAGAAGATCGTTAGCATGTTGAACGAAGCCGAAGTTCCTCCCGAAGATGTCGTGGGTGAGAATCATTTTCGGCACCCTTACCTGCCTTCACATTTTCGTGTGATGTATCTGGCATGGGATTGGGAACAGGCGATGCTTTCTTCAGTCTTGCCAAGTTTGTTCTTTTAGTCATTGGGGTGTGCATGAGTTTCTTGTTGTGGAGCAGCTTTGTGATTTTTGTATCTACAGAGGTGGTGGTGAGCCCTCCGTATGTGTTCCTTCCTCTGGTCAAGAGTCTGCTGAGATCTGATTTTGGTGTCGCGGCACAGAACTGTTGGGTCCGCAAAGGTGGTGCCTTCACCGGCGAGATTAGGTAATCTGGTTCTTTCTGGCTTTTATCAGTTAATTCAGTTACCAGAAGTTCTTTATAAGCTAGATTGAACTCACTGGTTCCATCAGTTGGATCAGGAACCAATCTATAGTCTGGTTAGGTTGCTGAAGTGGATAGTTTAACTGGCTGACTTGGTTGGACCGCAAACTTTGGTTATTTGGCTGGTTCTATGACCTCTTGAATTTTCAAAGTAGTGCTTGTCAGAGATTTGGTTGAAGGTTTAAAAAATTGAGAAGGTGTATATATGTTCATGTGAACTTCCAAATTGGATCATGTTAATCAAATTAAAGACTGCATAAATGTAGAATACCGCTAAAAGAGCTTTTCTGATAGCAATATTGGCAATTTATTAAAGAGCTTTTCTTAGAGCAGTAATAGCAGTTCAGGGATAAAGGGAGTAACGGTTTGCCATACTAACAGAAAGATGCAACTGTCCTTCTGAATGACAGTTTACTTTTGCTGTAACAAAAAATAGTGCACATGTCAAATACTTGCAGTTTTCCTCTCTCTCTCTCTTTTCTTTTTTTTTAAAATTTGGGTGTGACTGTAAAGTAGCTCCAGATGTCAATGTTTATTGCATATAGGAGGTATTTTGTATGCAGAACCTTTCTTCTTATGCATTAGAATATGAACTGTGCTAAGCAGTAAGCTCCACATGTCTCAAAAGGTGCCGAACCATTTAAGGTTTTAAGTGCACTTCAGCTGCAGTTTACCATGTTGAAGTTGTATAATTTGTCACAATTGTCCAGATTGTCTGTGTATTTAATCCAGGACTTGAATGACTTCTTTGTGCTAAATAGAGCAAAAGGTTTGTCATGCAGTCCCATAGTACAGTTATTACCTCCATATTATGATCAAAATGGTGATATTAACTGTGTTTGCTATTTTTCCTGGTTCTCACTGTTCACTGCTTCCAAAGAATTGATATCATTGGATCTGTCAATATCAATCTCAATGGCAATTGCATTTTTGCTGAATGTTTAGTCTCCCTATTTTTGCTTGCCAATCAATAAATTAATAGTTGCTAGCCCTCTTCCTATTTTCAACTTCAATACTTATGTAATGCTGAGTTTTATGTTATGCAGTGCTGAAATGCTTGTCAACTTGAACATTCCTTGGGTCATCCTCGGTCATTCTGAAAGGAGACTTCTTTTGAATGAGTCGAACGAGGTAGTCAACTAGACAATGTCATAGACTCCCTTCTAATTATTAATCCTTCTAGCATCTCCATTCATTTCATTGCTGTTTATCTGTCATTTGAGAACTCGTTAGTGTTGCATTCGGAATATGTGATCGCTGTGTTTTTGTCTGCAGTTTGTTGGTGACAAAGTCGCATATGCGCTATCTCAAGGCCTGAAAGTGATTGCCTGTGTTGGGGAGACTCTTGAGCAGCGTGAATCAGGGTCTACAGTGGCTGTTGTTGCTGCACAGACAAAAGCAATTGCGGGTACTTCAGTCTGACCAAGCCATTTCCTTAATCCGGGAATATTGATATTGAACAGATCTTTCTGTGTTTCTTGAGTTTCAGGACCACCAATGTGTGCATGCATGGTTCTCCTAGTCAGGATAGATTTCTTTTTTTTGAACTTAATTCAAAAAATATATGACCTGTTTTGGTGGTTTTGCAGAGAGAGTTTTGAACTGGGATAACATTGTTTTAGCCTATGAACCTGTTTGGGCCATTGGGACTGGAAAGGTTGCAACTCCTGCTCAGGCTCAGGAGGTAAATCCAGTGCTCGTTTATATGCCTTCTCTTGAAAAACCTCCATGGATCTCCTATGCTCGTAAAGTTGGCTCTTCTCCAAATTAGTTCACACATGAAAGGCACGTATTTTATGGTTGAATAATACATACATAGGTATTTCTAATTAGGTTTTGACTTTTCTTTCTAGAACACCGCACTGCATAATGATGTAAAGTACTTCTAGATTTCTTATTGGAAAAGAAATACTGTAATTTCAAATTCCACGACATACACATTGGTGGAATAGGCTTGACACATGAAGGGAATTTGTCTTTCACCAATTCATTGCCTGAAGAATTCTTATAGCTTGCCTGCCATCCTTCCTGTTGCTTGATTTATCATGCGAATGGATATTTATGCTATGCATCAATTTTCTAGATATTTCACAGTTTTTACAATTTTGCTCCTCTAAATCTACAAGTAATGTTGTGTTTTGTGATCCCTGTGATCCTGTGTACCCGTGTCATCTCATGTGCTGGCACAACATGCCGACTCTTGGTTCTTTTATGATCTAAAATATGTTATAGCAACTGATTAACGTCTTATGTGTCAGGTCCATACAGAATTGAGAAAATGGCTACATGAAAATACTGGTCCCGAAGTTGCTGCATCTGTCAGAATTATCTATGGAGGTATTTTCAGTTACCGGAAGCTAAGGGCGCGTATGAAAACATTTATATTTCTCTATTTCTCTATTTATTTGTTCTGGGGAATAGCTTTTGGAATAGAAATCCGTTTGGTAATATAATTTCATTTTTCTATTTCTAGAACAAATTTCTACTTCATAAATAGATTTGGAACAAAAATTAAAAGTTAAAATTATTTACTTCTCTATTTCTGGAACAAAAGTGAGAAACAAAAATTTATTTCATTGCTCACTCTTGTTATCACTTGCTGGTCACCCACCAGCCGCCGCCGCTGCCGCCGGTCGCCTGCCGGTCACCAGCCGCCGCCACTATCGCCACCACTTGGGAAGGGGAAATTTTATAATATTGTCAAATGAATTTTTATTCCGAAAAAAGAAATTTTATGTCGTTATCAAATGCTTATTTTCCATCAGAAATTCGATCCTGGGAAATAGAAATAGAAAAATCAATTTCTGGCTAGAAATTGATTTATAAAATAGAAATATTGTCATGCCCACCCTAAGTGTTTCAGATTATTTGACTCAGTTCATAAGCTGGAATTTCTATTGTTCATTACTGGTTCTTCAGGAGGTTTTATCTTATACTATGTCAATAATGCCTTCTTCTCTCCTCCTCCTCTAATTTCCCTTGAAAAGAAACTTCTCAAAATTCGTGTTGTCAGATCAGAAAAAGGAGGAAAATATTAGAGGAAGCTTCTTCCTAGTATTACAATTAATTTGGTCATTTTGTTTTACCTAAATGTATACATATTGTAGGTTCTGTTAATGGAAAAAATTGCAAAGAATTGGCGGCCCAGCCAGATGTGGACGGATTTCTGGTTGGCGGAGCTTCCTTGAAGGTGATCCTGTCTTTTAGCATATTTTATCGCCATTCGTTGTTGTTCTGTTCATATGGGTGCCTCATCCGTTCTTTCTTGAATGTGATCAGCCGGAGTTCATCGACATCATCAAGTCTTCAACAGTGAAGAACAACAACTAGAGATCGAATCAGTAGCCCGTGCGGCCTAACCATTTGATGCGTGCTTTTAGGAGATTGTCCTTGTATCTTTTTCTCCTGTACCTGGGACAGCATGGGGCTGCACAGTTTCTGTAACACAATACCCGACTTTCCTGTGTTTTTTTTTTTTTAAAACTGTGAAGATGACTAAACTGTCGGATCAAATAAGTGATTATATGAGATGACTGAACTGGTATTGGCAAGTAATTCTCAGATTTCTTGCCGTGCAATCGACCATTAGAATTACCTTCCATGGCAACATCATATGTATCTAATAATGGGGATGCAATTATGCAAATGAAGGCTTCTTGCTGTCCATGTTGCGTAGACACCAAGCTGCTCATTATTTCCCTTGTCTTGCTCGACGTGACGGATTTTGCCTCGTGGAAGACATGGCTCTAGAGCGCCTCATTACCGCGTTCTGTGCACAGAAAAAGTGATTTTGCGACGTCAATCGGCCCCATATTTCCTGGATCAAATTCAGAATCGGTTATTTCCGCTTCTGGAAGCCAATCACCCTCGTTTTACTTGGGGGAGAGCTATTGCTGAAGAAAGAAGAATCACGGTTCATATAAAATAACCTTTTTGATAAGTTACATTTAGCTTTTTCTCAACTTATAAGCTATTTCTTTATGATAAGAAAATGAGTATTTCGAACTTATGGAATATATCTTTTGTTTTATCCTTTTGTTATTTAATATAGAGATGATGAGGGAGCAAATTCATTTTCTTTCATGTACTGTAGGGTATGAAAAATTGCCATGCCCGTAAATTTAGAACTAAAAACTTTCGATAATTAACCTTAAAAGCGAGTCTTAAAAACACAAAAAACCAAAATGCCAAATGAAACTCCCAGTTCTTCAGGGTTCGCTTGTCATGTGAGGTGAAGATCGCTCCTTTCCGAATATTATGTTTATATAAAAATAATAGGTTAACATGAACGCATAGCTCTCGTAGCTCAGTTGGTTAGAGCACCCGTTTAGTAAGCGGGAGGTCTTGAGTTCGACTCTCAACGAGAGCATTTCTCATCTTTTCGTCCTTCATTTATTTTTTTTTTTTTTGGTCGCATTGTTCGATTTCACCTACGTTTGCATCATGTGATCTCAATCTTCCCGTTTTCCAGGAGATAGTCGAGGTTCGCCGTTCCTGTCATATCTCTCTTCTCTCTCTCTCTGTGCATGTGCATGCGTGGGACAAAGAAAACAGCCGACGAAACGTCCAAGAAAATGCACAGAAACTTCGTCCCGCGGGATTTCACGTGGGGACGACTGTGCACACTCCCCCTCGATGTCAAAATCCTAGACCTAACGAAAAGGATTCTCAACCTAATCCAGTCCCCGCCTCCAGATTCTGCGGTTGAACCTGGAAAAAGCTCTACAAGGACCGACAGAAGAGGCGAAGTTTCTTCTCCCTTCCGCCTAACCCCCCCGACTTTCGACAGGTACGTGAGCCCACGAAGAAGAGGCTCTCTCGTCCGCTTTCAGTTCACACTAGGCTCTGTTTAGCTCGCTGAATTTGAAGCTTCCTTTTCTCAATTTCTTTTTGGCTATTTTCCTCGAGTAAGTAGATAAATAAATAAAAGAGGAAGCTTCATTTTCCATTTTCCTCCCATGCCCAAGTTGAGCATATTAAGACTATCCCGTGCTTGGGGGACTGCATATGGCCATGGAAATTACCATAAAAGTCCTAAATATATTGCATAGATGTCAGTTCAATCCTAAACTTTTTAATTTGATTAATATATACTATGTTTAGTTCAGTTTCTCCTCAGAGAAAAAAAATGAGACGTTTGATTTAACTTTTGGTTCAACATTTGGCAAATGCCGGCCTTATCAATATTGAAATCCTAAGTCAGTTCCCCACTTTCTTTGGCTTGTAACTATTGTGGAAGGGCATTTCTAGGATTGAATGATTTTTTTCCTTCCAAAACTACCTATACTAATTTTTCAATTTTCCAATTTTGCCCTTATTGTGACTGTTCATCTTCTCTACGTGAGAGTGGCCAGCGATGTTAGATTTGGCTAGCATGGGGTTGGCAAGGTCACATGACTCAGGCAACCATTGCCTGGGTTCCCGCAACACACATGACAATCATTAGATTCCCATGACCCAACGGCAATTTCTAGGGTCACACGACCATAGGTAAGGGTTGCTTGAGTTTGCAACCCAGACTACCCTCACTAGGGTTGCATGTTGTGCAACCTTCAGTGGCCCTTGCCTAGATTGCGTGACCTCTACCGAGGTTGCCAAAGGTTGGACAACCTCAAACGATGGTCATTAGCATCATATATGGTTTAGTGATAACTTGAGCATTTCGTTGGCTCTAATGAAGAGTTTGAATGCCTTATTAAAAAAAAAAAAAAAACAACTAAGGCCCTTTGTAATTTTTTTTTCTCTGACAACGGGTTTTAGTCATCCATACAATAGATTTGGTACTTCTCTTGGGATTATCCCACACACGTGGTCCACTTTGCAATCTCATGATGGACATTCTCCGATTTTCAGTCAACCAAAATCCCCTTTTTAAGCCAGTCGAACCTTGAATCTTGAACAAGATGACGCCATTCCAAATCCCAAATGTAGATCACCAAATCACAAATTTCTCAAATAATATATGATTATAATAGGGTCATCGAGACGTACACATCCATATCGAAAGTATACATATAAATATATCTCAAACACCTAGAGAACTATCATAAGCTGCGGGCTACAATGTGTTTCGTGCAACCGCTTCAGCTACTAGTCGGTAAATTATCGCATTCTCGGACCCTAATCTTTTTACCCCTTAAGTGAAAAACCGGAAGAAAACGAGCCCTCTCGGTCAACGCCGGAGTCAAACCCTGAAGTTCTTGCCGGTGAAGGTCTGGCCGAACTGCCAGCCGGCCGGGACGGCATTCCAGGAGGTGGAGGTGCGGCGGTCGCTGCCTGTGACCCGGAAGGAGAGCGACTGGCCGACGAGGACGGCGTTGGACTGCCAGTTCTGGCCCCAGTTGCGGGTCATGCTCATCCAGCCGGTGCGCGAGCCCTTGACGCTCGCCCTCACGATGTCCCCCGCGCCCGCCACGTTGGAGATGAGCACCAGGTTGAAGTACCGGAAGCCGTTGA
Source organism: Corymbia calophylla (assembly GCA_014182845.1). Lineage (NCBI taxonomy): Eukaryota > Viridiplantae > Streptophyta > Magnoliopsida > Myrtales > Myrtaceae > Corymbia > Corymbia calophylla. The sequence goes on along the minus strand of CM024702.1, from coordinate 19,559,174 downwards.
TCGTGAACCTGATGCCCCCCCGCTTCCGGCACGGCACCCTGCAGTGATTGCGGTGAGAAGGTGAACAGGCGAAAGCGACCGCATTGGCAGAGCGTCGAAACGACAGCGCACGAGGAACGACAGTTGAGAACCGACCGTTACGAAAAAGCCGGAATGCAATTCTGGATGTACGTTGGCGAATCATAAATGTGGAAGCATAGAAATTCTTCCCGACTGTCCGACAAAGAAAATAGAATACAAGGAAGGCCCACAAAAAATGGAATCTAACCGACTTTGCTCTGTTTTAGCAGCTGGGTCTATTCAATGCGCTGTTTCTATCTCTACAGTTCTAGTTCTCGTACGCATCGCATCTGTCCCTATTCCCAAGACGATCCACAGCGACAAAATGGAAACGAGGCTATGCATCGTCAAGCATTCGAGCCATGCAGAGGGGGGGGGGGGAATCGTGTTAAAAGATGGGGTCTTTACCTGCGGTATGCGACGGGAACGATCCCGGCGCGGTACTCGGCGATCTTGAGGAACATGGGCATGGCGAGGTCGAAGTGGGGGCGGGGAGGGTTGCACCACCCGCCGTTGTCGCTGGGGAGTGCGTAGTTCGGGGGGCAGAAGTTGGTGGCCGTGACGAAGATGGAGGCGCTGCCCGAGTGGCACCACTGCGGGTCGTTGGCGCACTTGATCTCGAAGCACGCGCCGCAGCTGAACCCGTTGTTGAACAGGGCGGTGCTCAGCGCCGCGGTGTTCACGCCGTAGCCCTGGCTGTAGAGGTTGCCGTAGCCACAGGCTCCACCTACGAATTTGCGAAGGAGAGCATCAGTACAAAGTATCAGATTCCGTTCGACGGGTCTACGAGACTGCTGAGTCTGTGACTCTGCAGTTTGCGAAAAGTTTGTTGATTTCACGTAGATTGGCGAGGAGATTCGATGGTAAATGAAATGATTCGAACGCGAAGTAGGATTTGGATGAGGGTCGTCACACAATGTGATGAAAGATCTAGCAGGCAACCACTAGTTAAAGTTCCTAGAATCTGTACTGTTAGCAAGTTCCTTGGCCAATTCTTTACTTTGATGAAAGCGACAGTAAGTTAATTAGCTACAGCCATTTAACATTTCCTCAACGAGATTGGCTAATCTATACATCTTGGGCACTAGTGGGAGAAAACAGGGGAATAAGACCAAACTAGGTGCGGATTACGAAGGCGTAAGAGTTAAGTGTTGGAAGAGCAGAGAATGAAGTAAGTACCCATGGTGCCGGAGGCATCAGCGCCACCGTAGAAGGTGGCGTGAGCGCTCTGCCACGGCCCTCCGCTGTAGAGGCCGGGTATTCTTGCTTCAGCCATCCATGTTGTGGACAGGGTAGTACAGAGGAATGCAAGAGCCAGAGCCATCACTCTCGCTGCAGCCATTGTCTCTCTGCTCTAAGCTGCCAATGAAGCTGAACTTGGAGAGAGAGAGAGAGAGAGAGAGAGAGAGAGAGTCTGTGTGTGTGTGGGGCGATGAGTAGACTTCACCAAGCTATGCTTATAAAGAGGAAAGAACAGGGGCAGGGCAGAGGAATTTCCTCCAAGATTTTTGGCCCACCCCTGTTGTCTCGTCGTTCCCCGTGTGAGTGTTGCACGTGAGAACTCCCCCAAGTGTCGATTCTTGGGAACGGAATGCAATGCAATTTTTCATACTTTCAGTAGGTACAAAGTGTCGCCCACTTTTTCCTCGATCATTTTTTAACGTTTTTTTAGGTTGCTACGCAGGCAATTGCGAAGAAGAAAGCTAACGCTTTTGAATAGCTTTTTGCTCCCCGCACCATGGTTTTGTTACGAGCTTGTAGCTAATTACGTATAGCTTATCTTTATCCAAGGGCAATTTTGACTTGATCGTGGTTTGCCATGCAGGGGGCAAGGGCCAAATGGTCTTCACTGCACATAATAAGTAGATTAAGAGTATTTGGTACAGAGGTAAGTTACGAAAAATTAAAGGGTGCATTATAGTAAAAAATTATAAAAAAAGAAATTGAGTGGTATATTTAAGTAGCCAACGGTGAAATTTTTTGATTTATGAAAAATAAATAACTGTGAACGCATTTGTCAATGATATTTTCATTAATCAAGAACAAAAGTTCGGGGCTTGAAAATGATAAGATGCCATTCTAATCTCAATCATAAACAATGCCAACTAGAGATCGGTGAATATTACTTTTAGGACTCTATGGACACTTTATGATAGTCTTGGAACTACAATTGAGACATCGTGTGCTCATTTGACTATAAGCCTTGTAGCCCTTTGACCTTATTACTCAAGCTATCCCGAGCTCGACTAGTCCAAAGGCAATATGGGTTGGCTTGGGTGAGGTTGGTTTAACGAGCGTCGGGCCTAGGCAACATATTAATAGACCCGATGGCTCTTTGAGCTTGGTTAGTCAGGTCATTCCTAATTCGACGAGTCCAAAGGCAATATGGGTTGGTTGTGGGCTAGGGTGGTTAACGAGAGTCGAGCCAAGGCAATGTATTAGTACACCCGACCTTCGAGCATACCCACACTTCGGCCAATCATAATAAAAAATAATTTATTAAGGAAAAAGCATTTCTACTTATGAAGAGGGCACGCCAAAAAAAGAGAAAAAAAAAGAGAGTGAGAGAGACAAAGTGATGATTATAAGTGCAAGTACGACCACAGAGTTGGCTTTTGCTTCAATCCGAAGTAGAGGCGTGAACCACGCTTTGATGCTGTTTAGTGACATTTTGGGTCCATTTGGGTTTTCGCTGTGCATGTGTGGGTCGGTCCAATCTATCATCATATGGTCATATGTTGGTTGATGAGTTAAAAGTGTAACATCTTGGACTAGTAATGATTTAGGTTGCTAATTGGGTTATTGCCCACCACCCTAATTTTTTTTGTCAAACAATGATATGAGGTATCAAAAGAAAAAAAAACACAAGATTTTATGAAATCAAAAGAACATAAATTTTGAACAATTACAAAGTAAAATATCCTTGATATCAGCTGGTTGATGAGAGGTGGCTAAAGTAGTGTTGTGAGTGATATTCGAAGAATTGCAAGTTAAAATCAATTTTGCACTGAGATACTTCAGTTAACTGTTTGATACAAAATGCCCATAGTGAGTTGGGACTTGACTTGAAGGGGGATTCCCTCAATTTGTCACCAAAAAATAACATTAACTTTAATAAAGTTGGCAAAAAAAGGCAGCACGACCAAACTGAATTTTGAATTTGTGAATGAGAATAATAGAATAAGGACTTTTGAATGGGCTAATTGCGAATATGGTCAAACTTCACTTGAGACTAGGAAAAAAGACCCCAAAAGAAAAAGGAAAAAGAAGAAGAAATTAGTTGGGCTATGAAAGTGATTTGTCAAAAACCGGGGACAAGATAAGAGAAGTAGAGAAGGATTTATGAAACACTGAGCAAAGAAATTCTACAAACAAAAAAGGGTTGGTTAAATAGGGAAAATACATCCCCTTAGTCCTCTATTCCAATTCTAAATTAGGTGAAGGATCTTTTTAGATTAAGGGGCTGCTAGTAAAGTTTAGGCTTTATTTAGTTCGGCAGATACACTTTCCCCATTGGTTCGATTAGTCAAAAGTATTCGCAAACTTTTAAGAAAAAACAAAATAATTGGGTCGAAAATAAATAGTGGACAGAAGACTAAAGAGTCGTGCTAGGAGACACGGCGAAAATCCGGTACCTTGATTCAAAGGAATCGTTGCGAAAGAGCTCGAATCTGTTTGACTCATTTTCGCATAAAAATTTAAGTCAATGAATTATGAAAATCAATTATAATATATTAAATACTTCACTTTACATTTTCGATACGAGATTTCTTTTCGTGACTTTCTCAAACTTGCACATCACAGGTCACTTGCATGAACTTTTTGTCATGGGGTGCAAAGTTAGTGATTAGAGTTTTTAGTCAATAACCAATTCCTAACATAATCACTTATCCACGTTCTTAGTCAATAATCAATTAGAATATATTAAATACTTCACTTTACTTTGCGTTTTTGATACAAGACTTCTTTTCGTGACATTCTCAAACTCGCACATCACCGGTCATTTGCATGAACTTTTCGTCATGGGGTGCAAAGTTAGTGACTAGAGTTTTTAGTCAATAATCAATTCCTAACATAATCACTTATCCACGTTCATGAAATTAAATGATTTACTGACCATCCAAAGAAACATGATCATGCTTGTCCCTGGTCATGGGAAGAACATCATCCACTTCCTACATCATTATGCGACTTACCAAGCGCAATTAAATTTAATCAAGCTTGTGTGTTCTTCAACTCTATCAGGCTCACCATCATTCTTAGGTCAAAATTCCTGGGAATCTCATGCCCCATAAGGGTTTATGGAGCAATTACCTAGAAAGTCCTAAATTTATTACATTTGTGCCAATTAAGTTCTAAATCTTTCAATTTAATCAATTGAATTCTAAACATTTTTACAATTTGCCAATATAGCCCATTTGATCAATTTTAATCCAAAATTGCTGACGCGGACATCGATTGTTCTATGTAACATGGCCAGCACTAATATTGATAACTTGTAAATAATTTTTTTTTTTCCTTTTTCTCTCTCTTTGTTTTCCACTTTTCTTTTTGCTAGTGGCCGGTCACTAGTTACAAGCAAGGGCTAGCTTTGCATAGGTGAGGGCAAGGGCAAGGACTACCTTCGCCAGATCTGATCAGGTTGACGTGCCTAGGTGACATCCGACATGGTCCCTTGGCTAGGATGAGGGGGACCCTTGTTGGCACTTGCCCTTGCCCAAACAATGGCCAGCCACTAGCAAAAGGGAAAAAAATTAAAAATTATTAAAATTTTGTAAAAAAAATATTTATGTTAATGTCGGTTATGTTATGTAGGATGGTCACTGGCCATGTCAACGATTTCCTATCAAAATTGACTAGATGAACTATATTGACAAATCGTTAAAATGTTTATAATTTAATTGATCAAATCAAAAGATTTATGATTGAATTAATATAAATACAATAGATTAATAACTTTGTCGACGATATCCCAGGAGAGTTTCTTAAACAATCCAATGCATGCTCTTTCTCTATTCCATGGGGATTTGTGAGAGACGTCGATGACGCTACCGGTCCCTAATTGGGTAGTTTAGTTTTGGTTGAGCTTTTGTCCGTTGGCTCCAACTGCAAACGTGGACGTATGGAGATTCAACAACTTACAAGAGTTAAAAAGAAAGAAAAAAAAAAAGGGGTTTGTGATATGATTAGGACTTTGAGCAATGAAAATGGCTAACCATGTGACCTTCCATCATTCTGCACCTTTCCTCCCCTCAATTCAAGGGAGAATCTGTCCCCCCTTCTGGAGCTTCAAACCCCCGTCATGAAAAACATGCTTCGATTATATCCTTTGTCAACAACCATTAGCCAAAGCAAAAAAAAAAAAAAAAGAAGTATTATTTGATGCTGTAATATCTCGCAGATAGGGAGGGAAAAGTGTAGGAAAAATCATAAATCTATTACATTTGTGTTGATTTAGTTTTAAACTTTTCGATGGTATCAATTTAGTGTTAAATACCTTTGGATCTAAGTATCGATTCGGTCCTAAACATTTGATTTTATACTTGGTTCAATCATTCCGACTAATTCTGACTAGATATTATTGACGTAGACATCGGCTGTTCTAATATTTTTTTGTCGTAGGATTGGGAGGACTATTCTAATACACCCTGTTTTTGGCTGAGTTGAGACCAAAAGATCCCTTTGTAATTTTTTTTTTCTTTTGGAATCGAAATGTTCTTCGGATACGACGTTAAGTTGGCATGGGGGACCAATGGTAAAAGAGAGGAAAATGGTAAACTCAGATGTCGAATCCGAGTGGAGACATGGTCCCATCCAATTTGAAGATCTCAAAACCTAAACATTGTCCCAAGAACTTGATGTCGCTCACCCAGAAACGCGGCTGACTCAATATTGGAAAGTGGGGCCGCGCCGGAAAATGGGGATCGGGAATTTACGTCACGTTGACGTCACTGGAATCTGAAGATCAAAAACATTAAAGAAACCAAACGGGCCGCCCTGCTGGGGATCCCTCTGTCGCGTGGGCCTTACTCGGCTCGGCGGCACAATCGACGGACGGTTTTGTTAGTTAACATGGGCCATGCTTGTTAACATTCAACTCAATTGGTAATGATATACACTGTTTTTTTCTTCTCTTTTTTTGGAGAGCTCAAATTAAAATTTCCAATATGTGACCCCCTTGAAATCAAATCCATAATGAATTATTCGACATTGCAATTAGGAAGGACTAAGCATTATTATGAGATCAATTATCATGTCTGTCGACCGCTTTAGAATATTAGATGTTAACCGATTGCTTGTGGATTATGTTACAATCAGATTGGCCTCAATCGTCACTTTTCATTTTTCATATTAATCTTACGTTCGAGTGTAGTAACCTCGGGTTTCACTTGGATGGTGACAGCAAAAGTTATCTCTCGCATCGCTTGTGTATAGGGTTTGTATGGATTCTACAGATATATGGTTTCAATGTGACTTGGAGTTGGTAATCTAGAGCGATAGATAATGACACGTCTTTATAGTGAAGGTTGTTTTTTGATGTAGGGACCAGAATCAGATTTGTCCCAAAACATGCAAAAAAAACGTGGTGATGAAGCGCTTTGCAGTTTGCATGCCTGCAGAACATTGTCCCCCTCTCTCCCATCTTTACGCAATCCCATCGTACAGGATCTGTCTGGTTTCTCAAGCAAACAAAAGCAAAATGGAATCATATCATATCATTTGGACGTTCTTTTGCTTTCCCCATCATTGACACACTCAAAAGGGTATCTCCAACAGCAAATCTTGCCTTCCTAATTGGGACCTCTCGATTCACCAAAAACTCTCTGGCTAAGTGGGGAATACAAAAAGAAGCATACATCGTCCGTGTAAAGAAAATTTTACCCAAACGAATTTATTCACCTTTTATTTGAAATTATATCTACTCATTCTTTCAAATGCAGCAGTTAAAGCTCGAATGCAATGCTGGATTTCATTGATCATTTGGAGAGCGCATAATAAAATTCATCATTCTAGCGCGAATATCGGGCACAGTGATGCGATTTGGATGATCAGCTTTGCATTACAAGCTCTGGTCGGCCTGGGAACATATGTTTCTTGGTTTAGCTTCACTGGATCAACTTTGCATTACAAGTGCTGGTTGGCCTGGGAACATATGTTTCTTGGTTTAGCTTCACTTGTTGAACCCGAGGGTAATATGATCCGAAGGACTAATTGAGTTTCTGGTCTATATGGACTTTATGGTCTTGCCGACGACTTCGTGTTTACTAGATGATGTGACACTTTATGACCAATTACTTAAACTAGTGGACCCATCGTGGCACCCGACCAAAATCTATCGTATCATTTAATGACCGAATTTAATCGAAACATTATCCTATTGCATAGAAAAGCCAAGATGTAAAGAATTAGTAGCACTATAATCCAAGAGGCAAATCGCTCTGTCCTATCTTCACCTCTGTGCAAGAAGAGTGACTGGAGCATTGCAGCCCCTCTTTAGCTCTTTAGCTAAAACTGCTTCTTCGCGGACAACTGCGCTAGTGAATTTTACCTTAAGCAGAGCCTGCCTGGTGCTTGTCAATTGCAACAAATACCCTCATGAGCAAGGGATGCATAGATACCGTTCCGGTTTCTCGACAGCATCCAATACTTTAATATATCACTGGGATTTCTAAGAGTTCAATTGTGTCATTGCGCTTTTCAACTCTTCCTCATAATACATCGAAGCAAGAATGGGGTTCATTCATCCAATTCACCTGATAAGACCAAGAGTCGAGTACTGACCTGCTCATGCATTGAGCTAACAAAATGGCTCTGAGCTAAGTCATAATCGGTTTCATAATCGGTTATAGTGAACCGACTCTTTTCTTCTTTTTCCTAATTCCTTTTCATGGGATGCGAGACAATGTTGTCTGCTGATGCAGAATCAAATTATGTACAGAAAGAAATATTGCTCACACAAAGCTCCTATACCTGTTCATGTGAGTCAATATTAACTGCATAACTGGTAACATAACTGCTGGATCACGGAAGGATTGTCGTTCGACAATACATAAACATTGCTTTTCCCGTTGTTTAGGCATGTCAAGTTGAGCGCATTCCCATTTGGGTTCATCTGCAAAGGTTAAATTTATAAGTTAAGAAGACCAGCATTTACACCAGAAAAATGAGGAATTCCACAGCTCTATCATTCAAAAAATTCGAAAAAATTGCATAACTCTCCCTCTAAGCTTTAGGGTCACACCTTGCATCTAAATAAACGGCTAAGGCCACGCTGACTAGTCAGTTTCTTACAGAAGGCCCTCATGACTATGATGAAACTAGTGCTATTTTTTTAGTAAGGTCCGACTACCATGGACTTCTAAAGAAGTACCTTCCATGGAACCAAAATATATACTCTTTAAGCTATCACTTTTATGCTGACTATACAGGCATGTTTTCCTTATCAAAGCTTCACTTTAATTTTCCCATAGCAAGCAGACCAACGCCAAATTTTATTTTTCCTTTCTAGTTTTCGACTGTCAAATGAGGAAATCACTTCTGCTGCCCTTGATAATATTAGAGAAAAATGTAGACGGGGGCAATTGGACCAGTTAATATTAAGTGCACAATAGCAGCATCAGTTACCATGCAGGATACTTGCTGTGACTTGCAGCTCCATTTCGAGCCGGGGAAGCAGCTCATATAATGACACCACGAGCAGTATTCATTTGCATTAACTCCACGGAAGAGCATCACCAGGCCAACTGTAAACCTGTCAAGACAGTATGCCCCTAATGCTCATATTCCTCAGATCTGTGGAAAGAGATTGTCAAATGTTCCAGAAGCTTAGAATGATTGAAAAGTAATGAACTTACCCAGAGATAAGTAGAATCACAGAAACCACCCATAGCACATACTGATACATTGTGTGCTTTGGTTTAAGTGAAGTGGTTGCAGATCCAGGAAGAACATTTCTTTGGCTAACCCACCCGAACTGGGGCCGAATTAGAAACACAAAGCCAAGAAGAAAACCAGAAAGAAATCCCCCAATATGAGCAAAGTTATCCACATGAGGCAGAATACCCATCGCTAGATTTATTATAACGATGACGATGAGCATTAACAATGCTGCTAACTGCACATACAGACAAAATGATCTAGACAGTCAAGAGGCACGGTCAAAGAATTTCAAAAGGCTGAAGGTTCTAACTAAGGCCATGTTCAGTTCTTCACATGTACCTTGTTCGCATATATTGTCCAATTTGTAATGAGTTCAGAGAGCATGCTCCCTAGCAAACCGAAAAGGGCACCCGATGCACCAACCGAGATACTAGATTGAATGAATAGGGCCGATAACAAACTCCCACCAAAGCCAGATATAACATACAGTAGCCCAATTCGAACTGAAAAGTAGGAAGAGAAACCACAAGTTAATTTTTGCAAAGCTACAACACTTCATAATAACGAGAGCTTAATATTTCCATGGAAGCATCAGTGGGAGCCTATCCGATTGGGTTTGAGTCAGAATCTCAAACAGGTAGAGCCTTTCAAGGTAAAGGGGATGATGCATTATGAAGTTGCAGCAAAATCATCCGCTACAGTAAAGAACATTGATGCTTACCAAAACCAAATTCCTGTTCAAGTCGGATCCCTATGAAAACTAGACTCAACATATTTGCCAGCACATGGAAAACCCCTGCATGCAACCATATGCAGGTAAATAGGCGCCAAGCATGGTGCTTCTGAACCACGTCAGGAACTTCTAAAGCGCCCATCTTGTATAACCTGAATAGGAAAACAGCAGATGACATGATTTCGTTGTATGAAAAGTTTCCCTAAACCATAGATCTGCTATATGGCACACCAAATTGCATGCTAAACAAGTACATGGAATTGCATAGAGAACATTAACTATAGTATGAGCCTTATTTTAACAGAAAAGTTACTGCTTCTCCGACTCCTCTCTCTGCTAAAAATTGATCTCACGAGTGCCTTCGCATTTATCATTATGCCTCTCAAATCACAATGCCTTTCAACTCTGGACAGTCCCTTTTCGCAGCTTAGATTCCCATACCCATAGGATCAAGTAAACTAAACACTAATGGAGCACAAACTCAGACAGGTCATCCACTACAAGAATCATTCTAAAAAAAACCCACACAGCATCCATAAGTCGATGTCCTATTCTTCTGCAGGCACATCTAGACATTGCATTTCACCCACCAAGCCAGGCATTAATCCCATGTAGACGCTAGAATCGATACAGAAACAGAGAAAGAACAGAGACAGAACAGAGACAAAAGGAAGACTCACGTATCCGATGAAGGCCCGAGCAGAGGATTCTCCTTAAGCGTTTGAAAAGAGAACCTCCCCAGAAACCTGGCGATGCAAAAGCCGGAATTCTTGGGACAATCGTTCACGTACATGGTCACCATGAACATCACCACGTTGGCCACCACGAACGACGGGACCAGCCACGTGACCCACCGTCTGTACCTGACCTGCCTGAACACATGGTCCTCCGCCCCCGCCGCCACCCCAACGTCCCCACGCCGCCCATGCACCCTTATCTCCACCTCCGGTGAAGGATTCTTGCCCTTCATGGCAACTTCTCCTTTCTTTTTACCGAAAATGCGTTAGCTTGCCGCCGGCATTCGAATTCGTGGGACAAAATTCAATCTAAATCGCAACTGGGTCGGAGAGGAAATATCGACAGAGGAGATTTTTCCTTCCTGTTTGGATTGGGTTGGAGGGAAACTTCTCTTTTCCCGTTTCCTTCAGCAGCTAAAGAATGCGATACGGATGCTACCGATGTAAAGTGAACCGAAATAAAAATGAAATCTTGCGAAATTGTGTGACGTGGGTAATGGGTTTTGTCCTTGGAACGAGGAGGAGGGAGGATCTGGTGTCATCCGGTGTTCCTCGTTTTCGACAGTTCATATTCCATGTCTGATCTCGCACGAATCCTTTCAAGAAAACACAGGAATTTTACAATTATTTTATCTTATTTATTTATTTTTCTTCGCTTTGTCTGTTGCTGAGGAAGTTGCCCGGGAGCGGCGTGGCAACGGTATTGTACGTCGTTCGCCACGCCGCGGGAGTAGAAGAATACGCGCCGAGGTCCTTTCCACTTTTGCCCCCGTGGATTTGCGCATCTTTTGCAATCAAGCCCCTTTGATTTGTCTAATTAAATCAGTCGATCTACTAATGCCTTTTGTCTCCAAATTCTGATTAATTGAAACTTCATGCTCATCGAATCCGACCAGCATCTAGCATGGGGAAAACCTCCGTGGATGACAAAAGATCCCAACGATGAAGACCACGATCAGATCTTGAGCAAATAAGATTTCAAAAATGGAAGCACTACTGATCAAGCTTTCATTTGAAGTTAGAAACACTTGATTAGAAAAGCTATGCAAATTCAAAGACATGTGAGATCGAATCAACAATTCAAGGACTTGATCAGAAAAAAATTGTTCAAAGTCAAGGACTGAAAGTATAATTTCACCAGAAAGGAAAAGCATTTTGTTAGAGTAAAAAGTAAATATTCTATACTAGTTTTTTTTTTTTTTTTTTGGTTTCTAAAGGATCTTCAACAGGAACCGGGGCAAGTTTGGAATTTGCGTGCCGTATTACTCAAAACCTAATCTAATGAGCTATTCACAAAACCACCCCCAACTCCTTTCAATGCTCCTAAAACACAAAATTAATCACGTGTAATCAAACTTTTCTTTTCAAAATCCACCATTTCAAGCCTAAAATCTCAGATACTTTAATATTTCCCTGCCCCAATCTTAGACAAGGTTTTGCAATGACTAAGTGCCGGCTACCATGAGAATATTATAAACCAAAGATATTATAATTAAGCCTTCTATGTGCCTGATTCACAGTAAGCCCATCCACCAAGCCGTCACCTACAAATTTTGCCGTCGAAGTCGATTATGAAAATAGCAAAACGTACCCATGACAAACTTTTTTTCATCGTGATCATCCTCCAAATGGCTTGCCATTTTTTGGACTAGTTCAAGCTTAGAAAGCGAAATGCGAAGGGCACAATCCTGCTCATTGACAAACACTCCATGCTCCTCATTGGGCCGATTTATTTATAAAACTTACTAAGTACAGAAAAAAGATAGGATGCAGTGATAAATTAGAAGGAATGGCGACACTTGCCAAAGGATACGGACAAATAGATGTACATATGTATGAAAAATCTTTGTTTGGGAAGATACCGAAATGGCGACACTTGCTAAAGTATTAAGGCTCATTGAAGTCGTATTCAAAGGAGTCACATGCTGATTAATGCATAAGAAGCTACGCAAGTGATGTTGAGCAGAAGAGGACAACAATGTGATGCCCTCCTCATTTTGCGGGGGAAAGTACCCAAAAAAAAATCCAAATTTATCGTGTTATCATCAATTTAAGTTTAAACATTTTAATTGAATTAATTTAGTCATAAACATTTTGTATTTATGTCAATTAAATCTATCTGTCCAACATGACATAGAGCGTCCTACATGACGTGGCCAAGTGTTAACGTGGACAAATTTTACAATTTTATAATTTTTTAGTATTTTTCTGATTCTATTTATTTTTATTGTGGCTGGCGAGAAGAAAAAATATAAAAAAAAACAAAATAGAAAAATATTAAAAAGTAAATAAAATTTGTTCACATCAACATTAGTTGTACCACGTAATACAACCGGTGTCTATATTAGTGATTTTTTGTTAAAATTAGCTAGATTAATTCAATTGGTACGAATTCAATAAATTTGGGACTAAACCGATTTAATTAAAAAGTTAAGAACTGAATTGAAATTAATACAATATGTTTAAGACTTTTTTTGATACTTTTCCCTCATTTATAGTCTTCCCCCTCCAAAAAAAAAAAAAAAATCTCCAATTTTTAAGTTTCTTCATGTCTTTTCCCCGTTATATTAAAGCATTGCTAAAGGGTCCAACCCTCAAATGTTTCCATATATTATATTTTCTTTTAACTTTTCCAATAATAAGTGAAAAGTAGTGACTAAAAGAAAAGGATATTATACATATATATATATATATATATATATATATAAAAAGAGATTATATTTAGTACTAAGACAAGATGAGGTGAATTGCACAGGTCTATAATGGAGGAGTGTTGGCCACGTTGCTCTAATACTCCCTCCCAAAAACTCCACATTTCATTTCCATCTTCATGATTTAACTTAACACTTTTTGACACTGCATCTATACAGATTCTTGAGATTGCTTGATAAAAGCGAATATATTCGATTCTAGCAAATACCCGTCGGGTGTGGAATAAATGGATGGCAACACCCGATAAATACATTATCACAAGCCCACACACTCCAAAAGAGAAATCGCTCGAATTCCAAAGCAAAATTTGCTCCCTAAGTCCACTCAATTCGAGGTCTTATTTAACTATGTTCCGATTCTTGCGGTAAATTTCATCCATCGACGTTGATCGAACAAAAAAAAGTAGCAAAACCGAGTTGGTAAGGGCGCCCATAAAATAATTTAAATAATGATTCTTACGCCCACACAACAACAACACGCGTTTGTAGTCCAACGGTTAGGATAATTGCCTTCCAAGCAATAGACCCGGGTTCGACTCCCGGCAGACGCAATTTCCTTTACTTTTACCTCTCTCTCTCTCTTTTTTAAATTTTCTTTTTGTGTTGCCCTATGTGAATTCGTAATTTCCTCTGTTCTCTTCGTCCCTGGAACAAAACAAGTACGATAACCATAATAATGCCCCATGCGTTGAGAAAGGTCAAATGTAGAAATTTAATAAGGAGGATGGACTATTTATAGCTTAACATAACCCCCAAATTGAACATTGTAAGCCTAGTCTTTCTCAAAGTTGTATATGTATTGTAATTTCATCAATTTAGAGCTATTATCACGAAAAACCCCAAATTTATACACTTATAATAAATTTACTCTAAACAAATGCACGTGTGACAAACCCCAAATTTATACACTTATAATAAATTTACTCTAAACAAATGCACGTGTGACAAATTTATCCTCCGTCTATCAAATTTTTGAATTAAATGACACATGATAGTTGACGAATATACCAATTTGAGATTTTATTTTCCATTTTTTTACAAGTATATCAGTTTATGATTTCTCGGGATATTAATCTAATTTAATGAAAATTAACAAAGGGTAAATTTGTCATATATGTATTAGGGGAGTTTCTGATGATCAAAAATTTAGTTTGTAATAGATTTATTACATGCATATTGGTTTAAGATTTTTTGTAGCATTAATCCATGAATTTTGTCTATTGAGCAGCTTGAGATTGGCCACATGTATCGTCCCTCCAGAATGGAACACACTCAGGAGATCACCTATAACGCAGGGGGCTTCTTTTTTTATATATATTTTTTCATTCTTCCAAATTTCGGTTCTTGGTCTTCGGGGAAAAATACGTCAACTAGATTTGGCCATTTAACTACAATAGAAGAAACATAGGAGGACCGAGACATTTCTTGCTGTCCCCTGCGATTTTCCATCTCTCGATCAGAAGGATCCGACTCGCGGTCCCCACTACATGTCAATAGCTAGTTCTGCAGCGAGCTATCATCGGATCCGAGGAACGAAGCTGAGAGACAGACTAAACATTCAGTCACCAAGTGAAGCAGCATTTTGTTTGCAACCATGGCAGCAGAGGAAACAGTTACTGTCAAAGATTACAAGAGAGTTCTACAGGAGAGACCAAGAAAACAGGTCGCCGACTATTGTTTCCGTATAACTTTATTCCGGTGACAAGAATAACATCACAGATATCGTCCCACGGGGCATCACTTACTGCTACATTTCCTGATATGTTTCTTGAAAACAAAAAAAACAAATAAAAGAAGTTGTCGAAAGCATCTAGTGGTTATGAGCCAAAATCCAGAGTATTGGTGCTCTGCCAGATTTAACCGTTGCAAGCTCAAAAAATAGAAGGAAATAATCGCAACTAAGAAGCTTCTAACTGTCGCCATTGGAAATGTTGCGCCTGCCTTGAACTCCCTGAAATTTGTGGGCACCAAAACCATCTAACTCGTTCCCATAAAGACAGGCAATCCCGCAATACTATCTGATCAGAAATGAGCCAAGCTATAGACTAGAATCCATGCAAGCTGAAAGAGAAAACAGACGTAGTCATAAGCATGGGAGGAAAGAGAGAGGCAATGTAGACAAGAACAAGGAAACTGTGCTGCAACTCTCTGGTTTAGTAGGCAATGCAATTTCAAGGTTTCTCTTTCCTTTGTCGAAAACGGTCACTGATGAGCATGCACTATTAATCAATACGAGACGGCAGGCCAAAAGAGAAGAAGCTTTAAAATCAAAAGTCTCGGCATCTTCCCACAAGCAAAAAGAAAAGGATGAAAACAAAAGTAACATCTTCCATTTTGCACAGAAAAGACTTATACCAGAAAGAGAGTAATGGAGGCAAATAGCCCCTCCTGAAGAAGAGCTCCATGACCACCATATTCCTCTTCATCAATCTTTAGGATCATCGCATAATAGCCATACACTATGCCAGATGATATTGCCAGGAACCTGGAGAAGGATATACTCTTAGTATTGTACCAAAATTTCAAATTTGAGACACAAATACATTTATATAGCAAGATCGTGGCATATTCCATACGGTAGCAGATTAGGATGGGGTCATCAAGTTCACAGTTACGCACGGTCTTAAGTGCTCTCCTTTCTACTGTAACTTTTACTCATGTTATTAGCTTTTATTACAGTCTCAAACTCTGATTGTCACAACAGAAGTCAGAGAACCACAAAGGGCCAGGAATCTGGTTTGTAGAACTGCTGCGGGAGGTTTCAATCAAACTCAATAATACTAACAGGTTGAATAACCCAGGTATCACCAAAGCCTCCACCCCAAAACCGAGGCAGCCTGCACATTCAAGAATTTGACACATTACTATTTCCAGATAGAAACAAGAGAACATCAACAAGATGCCCAGAGTGTGCCCCAAAACCAATCATCAGACTTAACCTATCGGACTAGTCCACCCTGAGATCCAAAGACAACAGTCATCTGTAGCAAAGGAAGTCCACTTTTAACTGCTGCCCCATTCTTCACTTGGAATGATTGGCTCAAGAAACTCCGTATTTTAAGCAACTATGCCGTCTAAGGTCGTTAAATCAAGATCCTACTTCATATCAAATGGTGTCTTAAATATCAGATCATCAGATCCTAAAAAGGTCAAAAACAATGCATAAAACGCAAACCAATTTGCAACGTCAATTATATAAAATGTGTTGGTATCTGAACTACAAAGAGGCTCACCAGTTATGTGAAATTTGATCATTTCCAATCTAATGGTCACATTTCGAACTATATGAGCTTCCACCCTCAAATCCAAGTCCATCCCAATGGAAATGAAGATTGTCTGTATCCATGAACTTCATCTCCAAATTTTGAAAAACTATTCAATATTTGAAATTCTCGGATAGTTAGGTAAATTCGATTACTTTTTACCTATTGAAATCCTCAACACTTAGTCAATTTTGACGGTTTTTGTTGAAGCATCCTACATCAGTTGTCTACAGAATTTATATGCTCTTTATAACTTCACCTATTAGTTTAAACTTTGTATTGGACTTTCTAATATGGTAGCAGAGCTAGGCTCCACCCCAGTTTATTTCACACATATGGCCCATGTTCGTCAGTTCCACGTGTTTTTCCTAATGTAGTTTGCATGTGAGAGTGTCAAAATATCCTCCAACATCGATTGCCTATAGTGTTTCAATGTGCCTTATATTCATAAAGTCTCCCTCCAGTTATAAGCTTAAATTTTTGGGCTGAACATTCCGACAATTTTCTATCTATTGATTTTTTCAAAATTCCTCATTTCCCAGTACAAGGTTTTTGTTCTTATGGAAGAATTATAAATACCCTATGACTTTATTGATTAGGATGGGAATCCCTAAAGAGACAAACAAATTAAGATCATAGCACTGTAAGATGCTATGACCAGATTATAATGACCATGATCTCAATGTAAAACATGCTACCTGACTTTGTCCAGCCACAAACAATTTTCTTTTGTTGAGGACCACTGCTCAGACAAACATCTGAACTCCTTTACTCATATACAATACGGAATGTTCAGCAGTGATAGGCAAATTGATGGCTCAACAAGTTACCCTAATCATCTAGATATCTTTCTTAAATCAAGAGTTAGCTCTGCAACTTTGACCCTTTATCAAGAAGCTTCCAATTAAATACTGGGAGTTAAAAATACATTAAACGTGATTGCCTTGCCATCTTGCCATAGCTCTACTAATACAAATGGCAAGGTCAAAGAGATTCAGCCTCTAACCAATTACATCTTAGGAAAGCAATTTACATGGAATAGTGCATTGGCAGCCCTAAGACAGGCCTAGGTTGGCTAGTGAATGAGTGGGCCATGCACAATGCCTCTTCAAACTTTAATTTCCTTAAGTAGAAGGTTGAGCTCAACCATCTCATAATCTTGAAGATTACAAAATGACTTTTTGACATGAAACATTGGGTCCATTTGGTTTTAGAAAACATTTCCAGTTTTTGTTTTCATTTTTTTGTTTCTTGAAAGCATTTTTGATTCATGAAAACACAATTTACAAGAAAGAACAAAATAGTGCAAATATGACTGTTGTGCTATAATCAGTAGAATTTTTCTATTCTAGCATTTTCAGTAGAAGTTCACAAGTCAATAATCCACTTCAATATATTGAATTTTTCAAAAAAAAAAAAAATTTCAAATTAACATCACCAGTCAAATTACAAAATATTACTTACCACAAATTTTTCATATATAATCCATGTGAATAATATTTGTCCTTTTCCCTTCCCCTTCCTATTCTATTTCTTCTTTCTTCTCCTATTCTCCGTTTCTTTCTTTCACATGCTAGAGTCTACTCTTAGCCACTCCCATTGTTCAGAATGCAATCGCCCATCTTCAATCCATCTCTGAAGAGAGATTCAATGAATGGAGGACACCCACACAATGCACCAGTCAGAGATGACAAAACTTGAGTCTTATAATTGGATGCCCTTTGTGTTTTTAAATGGAAAGAAAGCACTGGAAACATCTTTCAGCTGTTTCCAAAAACCTTGCACCTTCAAGAGAAATTGACCTATCATATTTTCATATGAACTTTTTCAAACAGCCCACCAAACATATTTACCTTGACTTTTCATTCTCAAACGAAAATGAAAACAGGAATTTCAGAAGGTTTTCTGAAACCAAACGCAACCTTGGTTGGTCGGGACTCGGCAGGTAAGCCCAACCTAGATATGTCAAAACAAAATGAATTGATAATCTCCTCAATCAGAGAGTGACTTATTAATTCCTAATGTACACATATTTTGGGTGCTTACACTTAAACTGGACGTCATCATCACTACTAACATTCTGCCATTTTGTTTTACTTTGAATAAACTTATTGCAAAAGTTCAACCAGAGTGTAATGGCTAGAGAAGATCAATGCACTCATCCCATTTTGTTGGAAGAAGGCTCTGCACTTGCTGATGTACCAAAAGAAACTAAAGATGTCTAAACCATGATGGGTTTTTTCCTTCTCAAAAGTTTGCAATATTTAGTGCCCATAACCTTCAAAGCATCAAGCAAAGATATGGAGGAAGCCTCCATAGCCATGTATTATGTATCCAATACCCACATTGATTGGGAGGGAGAAAAATTAGTACTGTAGAAGGTCAACATTTGCCGTTACAATTGCTACATTATAAGATAAAATAGAATCATTAGCATCTCTGCGGTTTTAGCTAAAGAAACTCTTAATGTATATCTTTGGCAATTGAGGCTCTCAATTTAATTCGAGAGCTCTGGATCCAGATTCTATTTCTGTTGCTTCTTTTATCCTCGAAGATGCCTAGTCCTCTACAAGAATTTCAAGCTTTCGTGGCACAGAAACAATGAAAGGTTGAAAAGGTGCATGAACACAAAAAGCAATCAACTCACAGGACAATCCATATGCCTCCAACCAAAGGAATTGCACCCCACAGCAATCCGCACACAATCGCCACTACCTGCCGAATCCAATGCAGCACATCTCCCAACTGATCCTGCAACAACCGTGGACGCTCGTGATCATTAATAACTCGATCATGCCAGTGGAAAGCTAATAACTTCGGGACCCAATCAAATCGTTCAAAATCAAATCAATTCCACTTAATTTGCACTTCACCGGATGAATCTACAGCACTTCAGCATCCATCTTCAGCACAAACTAAAGCCACATTAACTAAATCTCGCATGCTCCTCCGAGTATAAGACACAGACAACTCCGGGCGTAACGCCAAACCAGAACCCATAAATTGCAGACAATAAGTGAACTCCCGAACGCGAGGAGCTCGGATTACCTTGTCCCACGAGGCCTCCGGATCCAACAACTTCGCGAGCTTGAACGGAGACAGGTGATCCTTCTGGTGGTGCTGCTGCTGCTGGTTCTGCTTAGCCGATTTACCTTCTTTCATGCTTAAACCCCGGAATTACTCCTCCGAATCTCTCGCGCGAGCGGACGACAACCGATCGATCGTCGAGATGCGGAAGATCGCGGTTGGCGAATCGAGGGGGAGAAGACGACCTCCGCCACCGACGCAAGGGGGTCAGGGAAGCCTGGAGCTCGGCTAGGGTTTCGCGGGGGAAGAGCTTCCGATGGACGAAGGCAACGACGGCAGCAGCAGCAGCAGCAGCAGCGGCAGCAACGGTATGTTCAATAATCACCCGACTTTTAAAAATGATTAAAGTCGCTGGAGAATTTAAAATTAAAAAAAATAATAATGAAATTTATCGGCCGAAAAGCATCGCTGCAGATCTGGAGCGACAGCGATTGGTCCGAACGACAAACCCATGGAGAGAGAGATGAAATCAAAAATTATTTAAAAGAATCCGTGCTTCTGTGGACCGCACGTGACCGGCACCGGCGACCCATCGCACCGCGGCGGCGATGGACGTCGCGGTCGCGCCACCGCCTTTGTGGGCCACGGGCCCGGCCCGGCCTGGATGCTTATATGGACCGGGCTGGGAAGTCGGCCTTTGACAGAGCCGAGACCCAAATACGACGGCCCAGGCCGACCTCTTGGGCAGATCGGTTTGGACATTTCGGTAAAAAACCCAAAAGACAAATCGACGGTTGTCAGCATGCGTGGAAACAACAATTCCAAGTGTCCCAGAAGGGCCGAAACCCTCAAAAGGAGCGAGGAAAAAGAGAAAGAAGAAAAAAAATTAGTACGGACTTCGTCGTACCGCCTACGTTATGCACACGGAACATAGATCCCAACATTTCCAACTTCTCCCAAAAAAAAAAGGGTACGGCCTTTGCTATTTTCCACTTGAAGAAAAACAAAAGTTGACACGACATTTCAAACCTCTAAAAGAAGAAAAGCCCAATTTCGACGCGAGGACAGAAAATGAAAACCTCTACCAAATTTTACCCAATTTCAACGTTGAATCATCATGCATCGTTCTCCGTGACCCACTTTCTACATTATTTTTTGGGTATGGAATGCAAGGAATTTGGTAAAGGGGATTGCAAATCTCAGAGGTAACGCTTATAAACTTGAGATGACGTTCTCTGTGCCGATTAATGCGACTCATGGTCATGGTATCCGTCAGATGTTAGGTAGGACGATCTATGGCGACTTGAACACGAGAACTGATGGAAACTCCTGACCGGTGTTGCTTTAGATCAAGAGCCCATTTTTTGACAATGACTTCCCCATTCTCAAGAGCTAAAATCAGCAGCCAACTGCTACGGAGCGAAGATTTGATTTTTTTCTCCTCCTTCCATCCTTTACGAAATGAAAGAAAAGCAAAAATTGGATATGAACAAATTCTTAAAAGGCTTAATGAGAAAAATTTAAGAGTAGAGCACTTAACTTAATACTTGGAGAGTCTCTTCATATCTTCTATTTGTGGGAAAGAAAATTATAAATAATCTATAAAGAATATGAGGTGTGCTGACACCAATACCTTAAAATAAAAATCGTAACTTAATTGGACATCCTCACTGGATGGAAATTCATAATTGGTGTTGCTTTAGGTCAAGAGCCCAGCTTTTAAAATAAAGATCGTAGCTTAATTTGACACCCTTACTGGATGAAAATTCATAACCGCTGTTGTTTTAGGTCAAGAGCCCGTGTTTTAACAATGACTTCCCATCCCCAAAAGCTGAAATCAACGGCCAGCCGCAGCTGAAATCAACGGCCAACCGCTCGGGATTGAAGATTTGGTTTTTTCCTCCTCATCCTCCTTCTGGACTTCGCGAAAGGAAAGAAAAGCAAATGCGAAACGGCACGAATGGCTGAAGGAGGAGGAGGAGGAGGAAGTCAACACATTAATTTTTTCCCGTCAATCAGACGTAAAACCGGGGATCAAGGATGAATCCACGGTTTCACATTTTTCCCTCCTCTAATCGCTGCAGAATGAATAATTTACCGTCTCATCAAAGTTAAAGCCACCGGCAGCTTTTCTCGCGGGTGGGGTTCCATTCGTAGCGGGGCCGCATTGCCCAGCACGTTCCCGACCCGTGCGAACGCTTCGGAGAGGGCGTGTAAATGGGATCTTGTCATCGATACGTGCAGGAGTACATTGCACCATTGCAACGACTCCGACGACCTGTCGACGTGACAATTTGACGGATGGAGACACGCGTCCCGTCGATCGTGGCCAGCCCGTGAACCCCATCGTGGAAGAAATGATTTGCAAACGATTGGTAGGCCCCCAATACCGATTGTCGGAGCTTTTTTGGAAACATGACTTGATGCGGGCATCGTCCGTATTCGGAAGGAGAGAAAATACGGGTCTCTTGGAAAAAATCATGTCGAGATAAATGATTTCCTAGTTTACCAAATGAGTAACCTGCCAACTTTTACTCATTTTTTCCAAGTGAGAGAGAGAGAGAGAGAGAGAGAGAGAATCGGGGGAGGCATTCAAAAAAGATAGGGGTGGGGGGTTGGTGGTGGTGGGAGAGTTCGGCTTGAGTGGGAGTCCTAGTCATGGAGAAGATTGCAAAAGCAAGAGATAAGCGCAGGGGGCGGGGCTTGGTGGAGGTCAAATCAGGATCCACCGGACGAACCCAACACGACAGGCTCTGCACCATGCCATCCGCTGCGTGGCCGAATATTCCACGGGTTAGGCAATTTTAGATAATCTACTTTTTTTTAACGGTTATAGGAAAAGGCATCGCTATTCATC
Source organism: Corymbia calophylla (assembly GCA_014182845.1). Classification (NCBI taxonomy): domain Eukaryota; kingdom Viridiplantae; phylum Streptophyta; class Magnoliopsida; order Myrtales; family Myrtaceae; genus Corymbia; species Corymbia calophylla. Next base: position 19,536,906 of record CM024702.1, on the reverse strand, counting down.
ATCTTTAATTACTAATATTTCTTTTTTCAAATCTAGTACTTAGAATTTCGTGGGTTTATTATGAACATGAGCAGTTTATGAAGCGCTTCAGTAAATTTGTAATGATATCAACTTGACATGAAGCTGTAGGCTTTCGCATCAAATCTTATATGCAAGACAATTATCATATTGATCGAATGTATTTATTGCGCTTCGAGTTAATATCGTGCTCTTGAATTGGATTGTATCTTATTGCATTGTGTCAATTTATTAGAAGACTTATAAATTATAAAATATATATCATCCAAATAGTTTCAAGAAAAGAATAAATATTAGAAAAAAGGAAAAGAAATATATCCGTGACAATATTCGTTGAATGAAATGGGTACTCTCCTTTGGCCAATCTACCGATCTGAATGTTTGTAGATTGTGAATAGCATATGAGATTTCCTTTGTTATAAATGCGAAATTTGTCATAAATCTTAGCATCTGTAACATAAATATTACAAGTAATGGAAATCATAACCTGTAGTCACCACAACAATCCAATGATTCCTTATTTTCATTACCATCCGTACCTACACTTGCATACACATAGGTATAACCTAGTTCGTCTGCCCAGCATACCACCACCCCATGAAGTCACTCCAAAAAGTCAACTCCCATCCCTCCCAACTGCACTAGGCACCTACGGCCTCTCTTAAGCACCAATCTCGAAATTTAATAAGTGTAGGAAAAAATAATTATACTTTCTCCAATTAAAGTAAATGCTACATTGTTTAAAGGATGCATTAAGAACATGGACTAAAGACAAATTAGAATTACACTCAAGGATTAAAAGATAGGAAATAAATGACAAATACCCTACCCCACCCAAGGAAAAAATAAGATAAAAGGGAGTTGGTGGAGAAGAGTTCACCACAGGACAACACGTGTCCCCCAAGAGATCTTTTTGGAGGATTCAATACCTTCTCCAAGGTCAACTTCATCGATGATGAAAATGCCTCGATTCATCTAGAAAGTCTAATACCTAGTACATTAAACAAAGGAAAAAGAAATCCCTGCATGATTTGAAAATAACAAAACGATTTCGGAAATACGTATTCGGGGGAGGAGAAAACGAATTAATGGAAACTTTCGATCCGTATTAATTATATTAATAAAAATGATCATTACTTGAAGGTGCCATTAGAAGAAAGCGATATTTTAAATAGGGTCAAAAGCCTTGACCCGTCAGTTCCGTGAAACGGGCAGCCTCGGACGGAAACTGAGATGTCAATCCACGCGCAAAGGCTTCTGGGTGGGCCCCTCCCTGTCTCTCTCTCGCCGACGACAAAACCGCGTGGAAACACCACGGAGCCTTCGACCGCCACGTGTACGCCACGGACCGACGCGCCGACTGGATAAATCCTTTTTCTTTTTTTTTCTTTTTTTTTTTTTTTGCAGGAGTTGGCGTAGACTCTGCCACGTGCGTTGGCGTGTCGTGGTCTCCGCGATTCATAAATGGCGTCCAATGTATTTGACGCCCCAAACGGTTAACACCGAGAAAAAATAAAAAGGCACCGAATTATATCCACCGCCATTACATTATTGGCGCCGATTTTTTTTATCGTCTCGCGAAAAAAATGTGCATTCCGATGCCAATATGTCGAATAGTCCGTGTGTTGCCAAAATCTTAAAACGGAAAACCCCTGAAACTTTTATAAATTTAGGATATTGATGACGCGAAAAGAAGGGAAATTCAAGCAGGGTATCGATAGCACAGAAAAAAGAAGAAGACTCAAGTGTTGGTGCCACGATGTCTAAAATTTTAAGTATGTTTAATAATCATTTTATTTTCAATAATAATTTTTACTCAAGAATATTTTTTTCTAATTTTGTTCCACGAATGAGTTTTTGAGCATTTAAGGGTGCGCATGATAAAGGGAATAATTTATGATTAGAAATGATTTTTTTTTATTTTGTTCTCGAGAACAAATTCTGAGTATTTAAGATGTTCAATAAACTGTTTAAAATTTTTACTCCGGGAATAGAAATGCGTTTGGTAAAAGTTTTCAATTTTTTGATTCTTTTAATTTTTAATACCTTTTGTTATAATTTTCTTTTTTCTCCCCTTCTTCCTCTTGGCCGCCGCCGGCAAGCGACCGAGCGAGGTTTGGTGAGCTCACTAGAGCCTCGCAGATTTGGGTGAGCTCGAGCCTCGCCGGTGGCGACTGGGCAAGGCTCACCGACGGCGGCCCAGGGGCCGTGATGGGGCGATGATGGGGTGGGAGGAGGAAGAGGAAGAAAAAGAAGAAGAAAGGAAAGGGAAAAAAAGAAAAAGAAAAAAGAGAGAAAAAAAACTGATTCTCAAAATTGTTCCCGGGAGCAAGAAGCAACTTTTTTTTTTTACTCTAGATTCTACTCTAAACTTGTTTCGGGGAACAAAAAATTTACCAAACGTATTTTTGTTCCAAATTTGTTCCCTGGAACAAAAGAACAGAATCAGTTGTTCCCGAGAGTGTTACCATGCATGCCCTAAATGCGTTTGGTAATTGTACAAAACTTTTATTCCTGAAATAGAGAAATAACATGAATATGTATGACATGACCTTAAAATTTTTTTGTAAAGTAGATTTTTTTAAAAATTTTTTTAATAATTTTACAAATTTTTTCCTTCTCTTCTTCTTCCTCCATTAGTTGGCTGGCAAGGTTGCTAGATCTTGTCTCTAGCCGATTGCCAACCATTGTCAAGGCTTGCCATCAAGGTAAAGGTAAAGAAGAAGAAAAGGAAAAAAAAGACTTAATTCTAAATTTATTTATGGAAATAAAAAATAATTTTTTTCTTATTTTAATTTTATTCTAAATTTATTTTCGGGAACAAACATATTATCCAAAATAAAAAAAAAAATTGACATTACTAATTAAATATATATCCTTCTTTTATTTTGAAATAAAGGAATAAAATTAGCCAATAATTAATCGACTATCAAACCGGCTCCCAACATCTTTTCGAACGGATAGAACGTTTTTTGTGTGGCACCGATACAGGCTTTTCCCCTTTTTGGTGATACGGAAAAGCTTATTATATGGATGTCACCGTGGCGTCTCTCTCGTGTCCATCGGTGGGGGTGGATAATTTTCCATTTTCTATTATTTTTCTTCCATTCATCGCATCGCAATTTTTCCTCGAATCGGAAAGATTGCCCCCACGCCCATCTCGAGGAAGAAAGGCAGCCGGGGCCTTGGGGCGGGCCCCCACTCCCGAGTAGGGTAGGCAGAGGAGGACACAAAATCTGTCTTTAAAAAAAAAAAAAATGAATCAATTGACCAAGTAAAGTTAATCGGGTAGATTTATTTACATATGTACAGTGAGATTTTTATATACTGGAGAGCTTTGCCCGTGTAAATTGACTTCCGGCGGCCTAAAAATAGAAAAAAAAACAATAAAATTAATTAAAAGAGAAAGTTCCGCGAAATGTCAAGAGGAGAAATTCTCACGAGCGAGCGTGCTGCTGTTCAGTGCTGCTCACGTCTCTCTCTCGCCTGTCGGAGAAGTCAAAATTCCACTCTCTCTCCCTCCCTCCCTCTTAAAATGAATGAGAGAGAGAGAGAGAGAGACCGACCTCCGAAAATCGGCTCCGCAGTCCTTTTCGTCTTTCCGCTCCGAGGTTAGAGGCTTCTCCATCTCTGCATTTCCACCACAAGATCTCCAAGATTTATGTCCCCTTGCCCCTTCCTCTTCTTGATTTCGGCAGGGCTTGCTGATGATTAGATTCGGTGCCCTCTTTGTACTTTCTTTTAGCTTCTTTTGATATGCCGAGAGACTTAGGATCGCCGGATTGTGAATATGGGTCTGACGATTCTGCGTTTTTAGCAGCCGATTCATCGGTTGCTGGGTTCGCTTCAGTTGAGCTTGCCCCCCTCTGTGTTCTTCTGACATCCGCTTTTTCCGTTTCTTTCGTGAATCATGGTTTCAGGGTCAGGAATGGGCAGTTCTTCTTGACGATTTCTGAGTAGGAGAAAGCTGTGTTGGTGCTGGGGGCAGTCGACGGGGCAGGGGGTGTGTGGGCAATTGCGCCGGCAGATGATTATGGAGCCGCGCGCCACCGGATTCTCCGGCTCCCTGAGCGCCTTCAAGTTCGACGACGAGACCCTCTTGCCGTTTACGGATCAGCGCGCGAATTTCGCGAATGGGTTCGATCGCGATCGCGACGACCCGTCGTCGGATCTTCGCTTCGTGGACGAATCCTTCCTCCCTTCTGACCGTAGGTATTGTGATTCCGCTCCGTCTTCGCTCGTGAGCGCGGAGGCGGATTTCCCGTCCGACGATAGCGACTTCTCCGAAACGGTGTTCAAGTACATAAACCAGATGCTCTTGGAGGAGGACATGGAGGAGAAGCCCTGTACGTTTCACGACCCTTTGGCTCTCCAAGCGGCCGAGAAGTCGCTCTATGAAGTTCTTGGCGAGACGTACCCGTCTGAAGCGAACCTGTCCCCTCCATTCGTGGAGAGCCCGGACAATAATTATTCGGGAAGCAGTAGCGACAACAGTAAGAGCAGCCCTTCTAGCATCACCAGCTGCAGCAACTTGGCTGATCATCAATGGCTCGGTGATTTTGGGGACGGCAGAAATTCTATGCCGCAATCTTCCGTCATGGGAGACTTCATTTTTCAGTCCACTGCGAATCCTCATGTTCAGCCATTCTTTCCCTTACCGAACAGCTTCCTGAGTAATGGTAATAGGACGAATGCATCTTTAGGGAGTGGCTCTTTGTTCCCTAACTTCTCAACCGGGAGCCAATCAGTATTGCTGTTCCAGAGAGGTGTAGAGGAAGCTAGCAAATTTCTTCCCAAAGGTACTCAGCTGTTTATTGATCTGCAGAAGAGGAGTGAAGACTCCTGGTTGAAGGAAAAGAAATCGGTGAATGTGGTTAAGGTGGAGAAGGATGAAAGTGACTTTTCGCTTCTCAATGGTATGTGGGGAAAGAAGAACCACAAAAGGGAGGATTCAGAATTTGAAGATGAGAGGAGTAAAAAGCAGACAGCAGTGTGTGACGATGAAATTGAGCTATCCGAGATGTTAGATAAACTCCTACTCTGTAATCCTCAGGGCAGGAGGCGAGGTTTGAATGCAGTAACTGAATCTTTACAGCAGAATAGACAGACACACGCTGCTGATGGCGGGAAGGTTCATAATAAGAAACCAACCCCAACCAGCAATACGACAGAGGTGGTGGATCTCAGAACTTTGTTGATCCTTTGTGCACAAGCTGTCTCTTCTGACGATCGAAGGACTGCTGATGACTATCTAAAGCAGATTAGGCAGCATGCTTCCCCCTTTGGGGACGGTTCTCAAAGGTTGGCACATTGCTTGGCCAATGGCCTTGAGGCACGCTTAGGAGGCACTGGTTATCAGGTCTATGCTGCTCTAGGTTCTAGAAAAACATCAGCGGTCGATATTTTGAACACTCACCATGTTTATCGTTTGGCCTGCCCGTTTCAGAAAATGGCAAGTATCTTTGCGAACCATATGATCTTGGATTTAGCTCAGAAAGCAACAACGCTTCATATTATCGACTTTGGAATCTTATACGGTTTCCAATGGCCACCTTTCATCTCTCGTCTCTTCAGGAGTACAGGCAGGCCACCCAAACTGCGTATTACAGGGATAGAGTTTCCCCAAAGAGGTTTTCGACCAGCAGAAAGAGTTCAGTTGACAGGACGCCTCTTGGCAAAGCTCTGCGAGCGATTCAATATTCCATTTGAGTACAATGCAATTGCTCAGAAATGGGATACCATCAAAATTGGGGATCTCAAAATAAGGAACGGCGAGACAATCGTTGTGAATACCATGTATCGGTTTAAAAATCTCCTTGATGAGACGGTTGTCTTGAATAATCCCAGGGATTCTGTTCTGAATTTAATCAGAAAAATAAGGCCACATCTCTTTGTGCAGGCCATTGTCAATGGATCCTTTAGTGCCCCCTTCTTCGTGACACGGTTCCGTGAGGCTCTCTTCCATTACTCTGCGATGTTTGATGCATTTGATGCTAATTTAGAGAGGGATAACCAGACGAGACTGATGTTTGAGAAAGAGTCCTTTGGCCGAGAAGCTATAAATGTCATTGCATGTGAGGGGGTGGAGAGGGTTGAGAGGCCGGAGACATATAAGCAATGGCAGATTCGTAATATGAGGGCCGGGTTCAAGCAATTGCCACTGGACCCAGCACTCAGGAAGAAATTGCAATCTAGGTTGGAGCAGTACCATGATGATTTCGTGGTTGGTGAAGATGGCCACTGGATGCTGCAGGGGTGGAAGGGCCGAATTCTGTATGCTTCATCTTGTTGGGTACCCACCTAGGACTTTGATGAGCTTGTTTCTAGGAGTCATGTGCCAGATGGACCCGACTGAGTACTCATCAAAGGCATCCTTCTTTCCGGAAAAGAGCATGAATTTGTGGAACTGCTTGTGATCTTTCTTTTGACAATACTTGAGCAAAAAATATTTATGGGTATTCTTGGAGGTGAGGTATTAAATGATTGGGCGTTCCTTATTGAGCCACTATCATTGCTTCAGTAGGATATAACCAGCTGTACTTTTATAGCTGCTTGCTTTTCTAACAGTTAGTAGCAGAATCTGGGTTCACACCATTACATTAGGGAGATGTACTTCTTTGTAGACAGCGTTCAGCGGATTATGTGATTCGATACCTCTTTGTGTATGATATATCTTTATAGTTGAATTTCTTCATGCATGCCTGACGATAAACGGTGCAGCTTGGTTGATTAGTCTAAAAAGGATCAATTGAATGTTGTTCTTGACCAGAACTTAATCCTAGAATAAGCAGGCAGAGAGATGAAATGTCTCTTTTACCGCATTGGAAGATTATTTGAAGATCCCTTGCATACGCCTTAGGCTTCTTCAGCTATTAGCATAATAGTGTACTTTTAACATCACTTTGCTTTCTGGTACAAGATATTATCCCGAATCAAAAGAACTTGAGCTCATCCTTCTTACTCGTTTGGTTAGATATCTGTCAGGCATTTATTGTGGAATCGGCATAGAATTTACAGAGGACCCTTTGTATGAAGGTATGTGCTCCCACAAGATGTTTAGAGATCTCCAGTATCTCTGCTTATCTTCCTAAAGTGTATTATGGTTCATGGTTCTGGTAACTGGTTCTGTAGCAAAGGTAATTTGTATCTGTCTGGTTGGTCGACGTCAGCAGTCATACAATGGCATTTTTTCTGCATTGTTCCTGCTGATATTTTCTCTGTAGCTCCTCAATGCTGAACATATTCCCTCTTGAAGGATCTTGTAGTAATATTTTGCACTAAAATAAGATGTCACCTCCTCAATTACCACGCTGACAGCAAAATTTTAGCTTACCAAGCTGAGGGTATGGTGATGTTAATTGATAATTTAGGAAGGCGTAATTCTTGCGAGCACACTTGTGAAAAGGAAGAAATCTACTTCCAAGGATGGATGGGGTGGTCCGCCATTCTTGATGAAGGATAAGCAGCTTGCTTTGTCTATTATGTCAGATTACATTGCTCGGAATCTTCCTAAAGCTTGTCTAATTTGCTTGTAAGTTGTTGTATCTTTTCGTAGGGACATGCTGGCTGTATATTCTGCTATTGTCCAGTTAACTTCCTCTCGAAATCTTAAACCTTCATTCAGTTGAAACGAAAGATTTTGTTCTTATAATGGTGCCTCTTTTTTCCTTTTGGGGTTATCACTATGAATTCTGCTGTTGGCAGGCGCTAAAACAAAATCGAGAAAGTAGCCAAGCAAAGAGAAGTAGCAAATCTGACTAGTCCAGGGGGAAGTCATCATACAAGATTACCACTTCAAGAGAAGAAATTTAATATTCACAGAAGACAGCAATCCAAGTACGATTGTCATCGTCATCATCGGTTAACGAAGTGATGGCAATCCACTAGACAACAAAGTGAAATATCGAGATTATCGCTCAATTAACACTTAGTTCTAGATCTTGCTATAGTTTTTGGACTTTATTTAATACAGTTCTAACCTAGTTGGCCGATAATATTTTATGATCTGCTTGCATCAGAAGCGATGTCTGAATCTTCAAGGCAGTAATCGACAAAACTAAATAACATAAGCAATGACCATGCTTCTCTATTTGTTTCTTGTTCTCTGTGTCTGTATATATACTAAAGAGAGAACTCATCCACCGTACACAAGGCAAGCGCAAGTCCTAGAGCCTGCGTTTTGTCTCTCTTGTTCTTTCGGCTCCAAACCAATTTGTTCCTTTGGATCCATCCTCGAGTGTTCGAGTTCTTTTATCTTCTGCTATAGACTTGATTTTGCTTTGAGCTCGCATTCCTACGATGATGTATGCATGAACATTTTCAGCTGCTGTATTTTTTCCTTCCAAACCAGGTCAGATACTTCCATGTTGATTTTTCTAGGCCGTTTTTGTTACATCTGAATTGTTTACCTTGAAGTTGAATGGAATGATGATCAGATAAGTTTTGATGCTGCACGAAAGTAGTAGAAATAGCTCTAATGATCTCATTGAAAACTTGGATGATCTCGCTTTTGTTGCAAATTTGATCTGAGAAAAAAAAATGGTTTCGGAGTCCGAGTATTTCGCATTCTCTCAATTCTTGAATGGTTCTCAAGTTGATGAGGTCAACACTTTTCCAAGTACGGGTCAGTTTCATCACCCAAGGGTCGGGTCTAACCAAATCAAGCATCATCCTTTGAATCTGAACTGCGTCGATCGCTCTTTCATTTTACCAAATCAAGGCCTCTGTAATCTCACGCCATCTATCGCCACGAGCTCGGAGGCTAAGCTGTCTGATTCATGCCGCAGTGGGAGCTTGAATGGAGGAGCGGCCTCCAACTCAGATGGCAATGGTTTCTCCAAACAGATTCTCAAGTACATAAGCAGCATGCTTATGGAGGAAAACAGGGAGGACAAACCCTGCTTGTTCTATGATCCGTCGGTCCTACGAGCAACTGAGAAATCATTGCATGAGGTTATTGTTCTCAGTGAGAAACACCCTGCTTTACCTAATCCAACCTCATTGTTTGTTTGCCAAAATGCTCCAAGCACGAATGTTCTTTTTCCGAGAACAGGCCGTGATTGCGGCAATAGCAATGGAACCAGCAACATCGGTTGCACCGACAACTCTAGGGGCAAGCAGACACTTGCGGACAACCAAGAGAACACAGGCTCTACATTTCTAGTTTCTCCTTCTAGCAACTATTTCTATCAGTCTACTGACTTGCCCGCTTTGCGACCATCCTCGAACCGCCCAAAAGGCCTTGCCGACTATGTAAACAAGATTTTGCCCTCTCCTTCAAGTGAGTTTCCTGTTCATTATGATTCCCTTAGAGCCTCGCAGTACACGGGAGGGCTTGAGGAAGCTTGTAAGTTTCTCTCCTGGGACATAGCGTGTACTGATGCTTCAGACTGTGGCAATACGTCTGGAGCCATGGATAAACGTGGTCTAAAAGATGGAATCGATGAGAAGGAGCAGCAGCAAGGCCCTTTTAACGGTGTGAGGGGAAGGAAGAATCACGGGAGGGAAGAACTGTGCGGAAGGGAAGGGAAGCTCAACAAACAATCAGCAGTTTCAACAGAAGAGATCGAAGTCTCGGAGATGTTTGATAGGATTTTGCTCTGTGAAGAGGAGCCGGAGCCCTTCACAAGTACTGATGGTAAAACGTTGGATGCAGCTGTCAGAAACTTGTCACCGGTTGCACATACGTGTGGTTCTAGCAGTCGCAAGAATCGCGCTAAAAAGGTTAAGAACAGCGAGGACACAGTGGATTTGAGGAATCTCCTCATTCTTTGTGCTGAAGCCGTCTCTGCTGGCGACAGCAGGAACGCTGGCGACTTACTGAAGCAGATCAGGCTTCACTCCTCTCCCATGGGAGATGCTTGTCAAAGGGTGGCCCACGCCTTTGCAGACGCTCTTGATGCGCGCTTGGCCGGAACCGCAGTTCAAAACATGTCCAAATATATGTGTATGAAGAGGACGCCGATTGGTGAGATCCTAAAAATATACCAAACTCATTATAAGGCTTGCCCCTTCAACAAGATTGCCATTGCATTTGCAAATAACATGATTTTCAAAGTAGCTGAGACAGCAGAGACACTGCATGTCATAGACTTTGGCATCTTGTTAGGTTTCCAGTGGCCTCTCCTTATTCAGCTACTATCGAGGAGGCCCGGCGGTCCCCCGAAGCTTCGCCTCACAGGTATAGAGCTTCCTGAACATGGTTTCAACCCAGAAGAAAGAACTGTGGAAGCGGGTTACCATTTGGCCAAGTACTGCGAGCAGTTTGGCGTTCCATTCGAGTACAATCCCATAGTTTCGCAGCATTGGGAAACTATCAAGGTCGAGGAACTGAAAATCGGCAGAAATGAGGTTCTTGCCGTAAACTGCCTTTACCGGTTCAAGTGTTTACTCGATGAGACAGTCGTCGTGAACAATCCTAGGGATGCTGTCCTGAAACTAATAAGGGAGATGAGACCAGATATATTTGTGCTGTCTGTTGTTAATGGAACTTTCAACTCTCCTTTCTTTGTCCCACGGTTTCGACAAGCGCTCTTTCACTACTCCGCACTGTACGATATGTTCGACTGCATTGTATCCCGCAACAACATTAACAGATCGCTCATCGAGAGGCGGCAGTATGGGCGGCAAGTCACCAACGTCATCGCGTGCGAAGGCTCGGAGAGAGTGGAGAGGCCCGAAACCTACAAGCAGTGGCGCACACGGATCTCCAAGGCTGGGTTTAAGCAGTGTCCCGTGGACAAAGCATTGATGAAGATATACATAGACAAACTACAGGCGTACCACAAGGATTTGGTGATTCTCAAAGATGGTAATTGGATGCTGCAGGGATGGAAAGGAAGGATGCTTTATGCATCGTCTAGTTGGAAACCTGCTTGAAGTGTCAACCGCGAAGCCACAATGAATTCCAAGAGTCTCTTTAGCATGTCTTGCAGATCTGCCGGGCTTGGCTGGTCGTCGGTTGGACAGCAGGGGGGCAAACTGATAAGATGTATCAGTCAATTATTTGGATTGTACCTGAGATCATGTATTTTAGAGATCTAAGTATGGTGGGATTACAAAAAGGAGCGTTCTTATAGTCAATAACTTCGCATATTAATGTCATTCATATTGCTATTGATTATTGCAGAGAAAAATCAAAAGAAAATGCTTGTGGCAGAGTTAAATAAGTACCATAATGTTGCATGTAGATACCTGTAGTTCATATCAATGCATTACCTTTGCATCGGCAGAACACCGATCTAACCCTTACAACTTTGCTGTTCTAGTCTTCCCAAAAGCCAGGCGAAGCTCTGTTCCTGCCTTAACAATGATCAGCTGAGGCGCCATTTCAGATTCTTCATGTAATTACTCTCAGTAAGTAAAGGGTTCATCTGGGCCTAGCGATATACATGTATCTCGATTTTAAAGCAAAAAGCTTTAGAGTTAAACTGCTTAGCTCAAACTGTGGTTGAGAGTCGACCTCAAACGTCTTAAACTCAACATGAACAACGACAGCAACTGAATTTCAGAATCACCTTTGAACTCCAGTATGTATATACACAACAACTCCTTCCTCCATGGCATCCCACCTTGCGAAGTATAATTATTGTTTGTCCAGTGATTCAGGTATTTGCCGATGCTTCAACTTCGATTCACCAGATGTGGAACTACTCTTTGCTAAGACACTGCCTAGTACCTACACTGCAAACTCTCGAATGCTTAAAAATGCATCTAACTTTCGTTGCTGCATTCCTCTGTGCTGTCCTTTGATCCGGTCTTATTCTTCTATCAAGCAAGGGATCAAGTGCAGCTATGTCGGATACTGTACTGTAACGTCTGTGATGGTATTGCATGATGATTAAATGGTTCTCTCGGCATCAATGTCTTGTGGCTGGACCATGGCTGCGTATGCGACAGGTCTTTTTTTTAAGCAACTTTAGACGAGACACAACCAATACCAGCGTGATTATTCACTATGTAAAGCTATGAAATAGCAAGTGTCTAGTGGTTGGAATGGCCACTAGCACGAATGACCCAATGAACTGTGAAATAGGCCTTGGAACTGGAAGAAAGGGAAGCTGAATCCCAGCTTAAATGTGCTTTGGAAACATTCTATGCAAATTACTCACGTTTCTTGAAGGTATGTAGATACAACTAGCCCATGATTTGGGCCAAAACAGTTAGCGAAAGCAAGCCATCAAACAATACATTAAATTAAACCTGACAATAAATTAGATACTGAATTTATGTGATTTGGTCAATGTAACCTACTACCCAAATAGAACAGCAATGATTCAACTATAGATTAAGGGATACGATGGGGACTACAATCATAGTCAAGTGATTCAAATACTTTTGATACTCTCTATGTTTTCCATTCTCAATTACGCACTGTAAGGGCCCGTTTGGTTCAACTTTTGGGGAATGCATTTGCATTTCTCCAAATATCTTTAGCTCAATGGGTATTTGGTGAAAGCAAAAGTGTTTGGCAAATTGAGTTTTCCGAAATGACTTTGGTGTAAATACCGTTTGGTAAACTTGCATCTACAAATAGCTTTTCTTTTATTTTTTTATTTTTTTTTTGAAACAAACAGATGGCCGGCCAGATCTGGCCACCGGCGTTGTTGTCCGGCGGCGACGCCTGGGTCGCACGAACCCAGGCGTCGCGCTTGAGGTCGCGACCTCCGGCGACGACCCCTGAGTTCGCGCGACCTAGGCGCGTCGTTGCGGAGGTCGCGACGCTTGGGTTTGCACGACCCAGGCGTCGCGCTACGACCTCCGACCTCCGGCGGCGATGCCTGGGTTTGCGCGACCCAGGCGTTGCGCCGCGACCTCCGGCGGCGACGCCCGGGTTCGCGCGACCCGGGCGCGTCGCCGCCGGAGGTTGCGACGCCTGGGTCGCGGGAACCCGGTCGTCGCGCGACCCCGGCGACGATCGCCGGGGTCGCGCGACCTCCAACGGCGGTCGCCAGGGTCGCGCAACCTCTGACGGTGGTCGCCGGAGGTCGCGCCCAGCAGCAGTGGCCGGCTTCACTTAATGATTTCTAAAAAAAAAAAAATCACAAATGTTGACTTGCATTCTTGGAATGCTGAAAGCCCAATACTGGTCTCCACCAGTATTGGGCTTTCAGCATTCCAAATGCCAGCATTTGGCCAATAGGGTCCTCAAATGTTGAACCAAACGGGTTCTGAGTCACATATAATATTTATACTCTCAATTTTTATGAAATAATTTTTCAATCTCATATAAAAAATCTATAAATTTACCCTCATTACATGCATTGTCTACATCGACTACTGCACTCACACCTGCTACCTTTGGAGTTCCCATTCACACCCGATCTATTAGAGACTTATTTGAATCTAATTTATCTGCTGACAACATGTGAATTTATTTTCAAGCATCACAATTTATAGGCTCACTCAACTCGTGCAAAGCCTAAATATATTTTACATTTTTGCCCTTCAAATAGAGCTTACCATCAGTCAATCAAGCATGAAACAGGCAAATGAGTGTTCCAAGTATGGTTTTGGATTAGCAGGCTGGAAAAGACAAATGCAACTGACTACAATATAAAACTTGCTATTCGCAGGAGATAGCAGTCAGTATTATTATTATCATCGCCATCTGTTAACGATGTGACGGCAACGCACTAGACAAGGGAAACATCAGTACACGACACGCCTTTCAGAACTCGCTGCTAGATCTTGCTCTTAACTTCTTTTATTGCATTTAATACGGTTCTAATCTACGTAAACAAGAGAATATACTATAGTGTGTAAGCATCAGAAGTGATGTATGATTCTACGAGACAATAGTTGACAAAACTGAAAAATTTAGGCTTTTCTTGAGATATAGTGATGGACAACCACCGGCATGGCCAGTTCTTCTGTGTTCGCCGTGTAGGAGATGCTTGAGAATGACAACTTTGAAGCTGGCATGCTAAAATCTGGACTAAAAAGATTAAACTAGGAAATTATGTTTGTCAAGCGATCTCATTATGGATAAAATTGACAGATAACTGTCAAGAAGTGAGGCGAGGCCAGCTCAAATCACACCGACAACGAAAGACTGAAGATAAAAAGGCTATGCAAATGGAATAATCCGGGAATAAACCCTTGTAGAAAACGATCACTTTCAGTGAGTGTCTGTAATTAACTAGTTCGCTGAGATTGTGAATAATCCGGGAATAAACCCTTGTAGAAAACGATCACTTTCAGTGAGTGTCTGTAGTTAACTAGTTCGCTAAGATTGTGAATTCTTCGGTTGATCCGTTGGTTTTGGACTCATCCACTTCCCCGGTTATATCTATCAACCTTTTCATTGTTTGACCGAAAATCGCTCGGTCTGCAATGACAATGCTTCTCTGTTTGTTTCTTGTTTCATGGGTCAGGGCGTACGTACATGGAAGAGAGAACTCATGCGTCTTACTTACACAAGCCAAGTGGAAGCCACTTTGTTGATTCTACATTTTCATGTTTCCCTTTGTCCTTTCATCTCCAAACCGATTTCCTTATTCGGATCTACAAGTATTCAAGTTGTTTATCTTCTTCTATTAATGTGATTTTGCTTCGAGTTTGCAATCATAAGATAAGACATTCATAATCAATCTCAGCTGCCTTTTTTTTTCATGCATTCTTTGTTACCATTGAATTCTTTGCCTTAAAGTTGAATGAAATACGATCAGATGAGTCTTAATGCTGTAGGCAAGTAGTACAAACAGCTCTAGTGATCTCATTTTTGTTGCACTTCTGATTTGAGTAAAAAATGGTTTCAGAGTCGGTGTTTTCTGCATCCTCTCATTTCTTGAATGGTTCTCAAGTTGATGAAGTCAACAACTTTCCGAGTAAGGGTCCGTGTCATTAGCGGAGGATTGGATCTAACCAAATTAAGCATCCTCCTCTGAATCTCAGTTGCATGGATCGCTCTTTCCTTTTACCAAATCAAGGCCTCCGTGATCTCACACCGTCTATTGCCATGAACTCGGAACCAAGAGAACAGAGGCTCTACATTTCTAGTTTCTCCTTCTGGCGACTTTTTCTATCAGTCTACTGACTTACTCGCTTCATGACCATCCTCAAACCGTCCAAAAGGCCTTGCCAACAATGTAAACAAGATTTTGGCCTCTCCTGCAAGTGAGTTACCCGTTCAGTGCGATTCCCTTAGAGCCTCGCAGTTCAAGAGAGGGCTTGAGGACATTGCGTGTACTGATGCTGCCGAAAATGGCAATACGTCTGTAGACGTTAATAGACAGGTTCTAAAAGTTGGAAACGATGAGGAGCAGCATGGCCTTTTTTATGTTCAGAGGGGAAGGAAGAATCACATAAAAGAAAACCTATGTGAAAAGGAAGGGAAAAGCCACAAACAATCCACAGCTTCGATGGAAGAGATTGAACCCTCGGAGATGTTTGATAGGATATTGTTCGGTAAAGAGGAGCCGGAGCCCTTCACAAACGTCAAAGAGGCCACCGACTTCTGAGATCCTAAAACATTACCAAACTCATTAGAAGGCCTGCCCCTTCAGCAAGATTGCGATTTCTTTTGTGGATAACATGATCTTAAAAGCAGCCGAGACAGCAAAGACATTGTATATCATAGACTTTGGCATCTTGTTAGGTTTCCAATGGCCGCTTCTAATTCAGTTAGTATCAAGGAGGCCCGGCAGGCCTCTGAAGCTTTGCCTCGCAGGGATAGAGCTTCCTCAACATGGTTTCAAACCTGGAGAAAGCCTTGTCGAAGTAGGTCTCATTTGGCCAAGTACTGCAAGCGGTTTGGCGTTCCATTCGAGTACAATGCCATAGTTTCAGAGCATTGGGAAACTTTCAAGGTAGAGAAACTGAAAATCCGTAGAAATGTTTACTTGATGAGACAGTCGTCATGAACAATCCTCAGGATGACGTCCTGAAACTAAGAAGGGAGATGAGACCAGATATATTTGTGCTCTCTGTTATGAATGGAAATTTCAACTCTCCTTTCTTCATCCCACGGTCTCGACAATCTCTCTTCCACTTCACTGCACTGTACGATATGCTCGACTGCAATGTATCCCGTGACTGATCAACACAGATTGCTCGTTGAGAGGGAGATTTATGGGCAACAAGTCATGAGCATCATCACATGCGAAGCATGGAGAGAGTGGAGAGAGTGGAGAGGCCCGAAACCTACAAGCAGTGGCACCCGTGGTCTCACAGGCCGGGTTTAAGCAGCGCCCCTTGGACAAAGCATTTATGAAGACGTACATAGATAAACCAAAGGTGACGTATCACAAGGATTTGGTGATTCTCGAAGATAGTAACTGGATGCTGCAGGGATGGAAAGGAGACATATTTTACGCATCATCTAGTTGGGAACCTAATTAAAGTTTCGACTGCGTAGACTTACGGACCATTACAAGAGTCTTAAGCATGCCTTGCAGATATGCCTGGCTCAGCTAGTCGTCAGTTGGACCGCCAGTAGGTAAACTAGTTGATTGCATCAGTTGAGTTTTTAGATTGTACCTGAAATAATGTATTTTGTAGTTTATGCTATGGTGAGATACCAAGAGGGGCATTCTCATAGTCAATAACTTCCTATCATAGTGTCATTCATCTTGCTCTTAATTATCTTAGAGAAAATTCAAAAGAAAATGTTCATGGCACTGTTGAATGTTTTAGGTATCGTCGATGTTGCATGTAGATACCTGGAGTTCATGTCAACCCTTTTCCTTTACATCGGCAGTTCACCGACCTATCTATTGCTATACCGCTGCTCTAGTCCTACCAAAAGCCAATCGAAGCGTTTTTTCCTGCCTTAACAATGATCATTTGTGGCGCCGTTCCAGATAATTCATATAATGACTCTCAGAAGGAACGGCTGCATACGGCCTTATAATCCATTTTCGCCTTACTCATAGCTAAGCTGCTGAGATTGAACTGTGGTCGAGAGTTGACCACAGAGGTCGCATTCTCAACATGTATAATGACAGCAACCTAAATTTCTGAAGCAGATCTGAATCTAAATTTTGTATATACACAAGGACAAGCTTATCATTGGGTGCTCCATCTCCTTACTCCTCTCTGGCTTCCAACCTTGCAAAGTTGTACTAGTGTTTGTCAAGTCGAACAGATATTTATGGATGCTTAAATATTGACCCTCCATGTATCGAACTCCTCTTCGCTGTGACACCACGAGTACCTAAATGGCAAACTCGTGCGTGCTCAATAATGCATCCGACATTTGTCGCTGCATTTTGCAGTTCTTTCCTTGGATGTAGTCTTATTCTTCTAATGTGTGAGGGATCAAGTGAAGCTTGATGGGACACTGTACTGTGACTTCTACAGTTGTATCGCATGATGATCTAACAGTTTCTCCTGGCACCAACATATTGTGGCTGGACCATAAATGCGGGCATAATCATTGTCACACCCCAAATCCTATAGGGATTAAGATAATGTCATGGCCATCGAAAGGATGCGGTATTAAATATAACCAACAACTTGTTGTCCAAACACATACACACATATATAATCCAGTAGATTGGTTTTCTATCATCTATCGGAAATATTTACAACTCAAAACTCAGCTAAACCTATAAGTACCAATTTTAGAAACAATATCACTAGCTAAGCTTATTTGAAAAATACTACTACCAAATTTCTCCACTGATTGCATTCTCATCCTACGTGCTGCTAATCAAGGAACCTGAAACATATATAAGATGTGCAATTATAACTCAATAGTCGTGTAGAATTCTTCTAAGCAGATCGAGCATCCACTATGCACTTTACAAAACAATGCTCAAAACTTACTAATCTCAATTCTAGTATAATGCACATACAAGATAAGAATAAATGATATCAATTCACGATAACCCCACACACACAAAATAGAAAACATTCATTAAATCAATAATAACTTAACAAATACCAATGATTCAGTCTATTGATCAATCTCAATAACTCACAGATTAATAGTCTATTCCATTGGTCAATCTCATCAAAATTGCACGTCAATGGTTCATTTTGTTGACCAATCTTGTGCTCGAAATATTTAAGTGTAATCGTGCATAACCCTTGTGACAAGACCACTAAGGGCGCACATGATAACCATTATATTTCTGTTCCAGACCTATTTTTTTATTCCAGATTTGTTTCTAAAACAGAAATCCGTTTAGTAAAATAATTTCATTTTTCTATTTCTAGAACATATTTGTATTCTAGAAATAAGTTTAGAATAAAAATCGAAAGTAAAATTCTTTTTCTTTTTTATTTTTGAAATAAAAATCAGAAATTATTTATCTATTTTTTACTTCTCACCCGAATGAGTCTCTTCCTAACCCTAACCATCCACCCCCTTTGGTTGCCACCACCCACCGCCATCGCCATCGCCGCCTGCTCCCCCCGCTGGCCATAGACTGTTGTTGCTGCCCCCTTCCTCCAATTGGCTGCCCACACTGTCGCCGTCACCCCCTCCCCCATCGCTCATTCCCTCGCCAGTCACCCACACCATCGCTGCTGCCGCCCCCTCCCCCGTCACCGCCGGTTGTCGGCCACTCACCGCCACCATCCCCTCCCTCGCCGGTTGCCCACCACCGTAACCCCCTACCGCCGCCGCTCACCACCACAGCCCCCTCCCCCACTACCAATCACCGATCGCCGGCCACCACCATCACCCCCTGCCCCCACCGCTGGCCACCACCACCCCTTCCCCCTATCGTTGGTCACCGCCACCCCCTTCCCCACCTCCAATTGCCGGCCGCCGCCGCCCCTCCCCCAACCATTACCAGTCGCAAGCTGTCGTTGCCTCCTCCGCCCGTCATCGCCGTTTAAGAGAGAGAAATTTTACGTTGTTATCAAACAAGTTTCTATTTCAGAAATAGAAAATTTTGTGTCATTATTAAACACTTTTTTTGCTCAGAAACCCATCTAAGAATATAAATAGAAAAATCTATTTTTATTTTAGAAATCAATTTTTTGCCAGAAATTTTATCATTCGCGCCCTAAGTTTCCCCGTAGCCAAGTCTTCACCTATATTGTCGATGGTTCCCCACATACACACATAAAAAAATTCATTAAATAAAAAATATATTAACAAATATCAATGGTTCGATTCATTGATCTATCTCAACAAATCACATATCAATAGTCTATTCCATTGATCAATATAATCAAAATTGCACACCAATAGTCCATTTCATTGACTTATCTCATGCTTAGATATTTAATAATAATCACGCATAACCCTAGTGACAAGTCGACCAAGCTTCCCCTTGACAAGGTCTTCACATATGTTGTCAATTGTCGGCCCATAAGATATCCTAAATAGTATGTGCATACTTACAAGCTCCTCAATAGACTTTTAGAGACATTAAGTACTAACACAAACTTGCAACGGCATCATTTACAATTCAGAAGCCAATTAGAAAATAAAATTCACAAAACGATCTCACAGACAAAAAAACATATAACCTTTCGCCTTGTTCAACAAACGGAATACGTTTTGCAAACCAACACATAATCTTTCACAACTCAATTCATTCACTAAAAGTACTCTTTATATTACCTTTCTCAAATCATTTACGAACTCATTTTATAAATTAGAATATGTTTCAAAAGTCATTTCAGAATCTATGTCATAAACTAAGTTCTCAATTCTGTGCATGCATGCATGCATATATATAACACATTTATAAAACTATTCACAAATACCAAAATATAGTAAATGTCCGATCCATATTTTATGCAACAAATATGCTTTAATAACTCATACGAATTCAATACAAGAGTTTACAAATTTATAGAAAAGGTAGCTCAACTCACTTGGGAATGCCTACATAGTAACTATACGCACCGATGATCTCATAATCCTAACAATTAAATGAGAATCAACGTTAAAACCTAGTAAAATACTACAACAAATATAAACTGGCGATATTACCCCTAAACATGCTAACAAAACGATTCATATGCCCTAACAAATCATTCACTTGGAGAGACTATTCAAACCTAAATGCAATGTGGAACTCGCACACGAAACTCTAAAATTTCACTTCAATAAATCCGTTGCTCTAAAGCTGACTCATGTCAAACCATGGGTTCCACAATGCCATAATCTACCATTTCCATAAAATCCCAAGCTTCAATAGCTCAAAAATTGAAATTTACAACTTAGCTTTCACAAAACTTCAAATATACAACCTAACTCCGTAAACTACTTTGATTAGAAGAACGAGGGGGCGAGCACTTGTTGTCGTTGTGAATTGGAGTTGCATCGGCGTGGCGAGGTATCCAACGTAAGTGGAGTCCTTTTCCCTCCTCCTCCTCCTCCTCCTCCTCCTCTCTTTATCTTCTCTCTCTTCTTCTCCCTTTTCTTCTCTCTTTCTGGCAGGAGCTCTCAATTACTTAAAGGAGCTGAAGTCCACTTTTCTCTTCTTTCCCTATTTTTTAGGTGCCATCACCTTTTGACCCGATTAACCCACATATTACGGTCTACTCTCTTTGGAAGAAATATTGTCCTTAAAATTTGAACTTACCTCAACCATCAAACAAGTGCTGGTATTCGCCTTGCATCCGTCTCCAGTTCCCAAGTGACCTCCTTCTCAATGCATTCTGCCATGGGATCTTCATGTATGGAATAGTTCACCATTATAATATCCGATCCTTCCTATCTATGATGCAAATAGGCTACTCCTCAAGAACTTAAGATACATTTGCAGTATCAAAGGTAACAACTCACTCGCCTTTGTTATTCCTTACGAGCCGAAGCATGCCTCTGAATTAGAAAGGCAAACCATATACAGCTACGAACTTACAAGGCGAACCATGTAAAGCTATAAATTAGCAATTGTCTAATGATTGGATTGGCTAATACCAGGAATGACACAATGAGCTGTGAAAGAGGCCTTGAAATTGGAAGGCACAACAGCTGAACCCCAGCTAAAATGTGCCTAAGAAACATCTTCTACTTAATTAGTTACGTCCAGTAGTTCACTTCTGCTTCAGTTCGCGTTTGCCCTGCATTGTTCCTGCTGATATTCACTCTGCAGCTCTTCTCAAAGCTTAACGTATTCTCTCTTTAAGGATCTTGTAGTGATGGTTTGCTCCAAAACGAGATGCTGCCTGCTTAATTACCAGGCCAATAGCAAAATTTCAGCTCTAGCAAACTGAGGTTATGGTGGTGTTAATCGATGATTAAGGAACTCGTAATTCCTGCGAACATGCTTTGAAAAGGTTGAAAAAGATACTTCCAAGGACGGATCCGACTGGTCCGGTGTTTCTCTGAGTTACACGCCTTGTTCGCTTGTATATGAAATGAGACAACTGAGAATGATTGATGAAAGATAAGCTGCTGCCTTTGTCTCATATGTTACATTTTCTTTTTTTGGTCTAATCATATGTTGCATTACATTGCACGGATCTGCCGAAAGTTCATGGAATTGGCTTGCTAAGTTGCTGTATCTTTACGTTGGGACAAGCCGACGGTATATTCAGCTGCTGTCAATTAAATGGAAAGAGATTCTTGTTTTTTTCTGAAATGAGTGATGCTATTGACAATTTGGCGTGTGCTAAAACAAAATCAAGACAGACCCGATTACGATGTGGTTTTTTTTTTTTTTAAGAGCATACTAAAATTTCCCCCAATTCCTTAATTTGGGGCAACAAATGGCCAAAACAATGTAGTTTAGCACTAATTTTGCCGATTTCGCTTTACCTGGAGAATTTATACTAAAACACTATTGTGTCAGATTTTTCGGCCATACAAATCGCCGATAATATCCAAATAATAAAAAAAAAAATTAACATTGAAATAAACACCATACGAAGAATATGATATTTATAGTATTATATTTCCACTGTCAGTAGCACATATGGAGGGAAGTCTTGATACAAAATCAGTGAAACTGAATTACCACTTCACGAGAAGAAATTTACTATTCACATGAGACAGCAATCTAAGTACTATCATCATCATTATCATCGCTTATCGATGTGATGGCAACAGACAACGAGGGAAAAGATCAGAATTGACCCGCTTCTTCAAAGCTTGTTCCTAGATCTTGCTCCGGCCTTTTTAATATTTATATAATGTAGCTCTAACCTATGTAAACAAGAATAACATTTTGTAATATGTAGGCATCAGAAGTGATGTACGAGTCTACAAGACAATAAACAACAGAACTAAAGAACATAAGCTTGTCCTGACATAGGGATGGACGATCGATGGCATTTCCAGTTTTCCCGTTCACCCATGGAATAGAAGCTCGCACGTCAATCGGCTTTGGAGATGGCGTGTTAAAATCTGCATTTTTGAATTGGGAAATATATGTTTGTCAAGTTATCTAATGCTTGGTTTAGATAGTCTTAAGATCTGATTATGTGTAAAATTAACAGATAAACGTGCAGAAGAGAACAAAAGACTGAATGTAGAAGGCTATGACAATGGAATAATCTGGGAATGACCACTTGTAAAATGTAAAAACTATCACTATTGGTAAGTGTTTGTAGTTAACTAGCTCACCAAGATTGCAAACTCTTCGTTGAATCCGTTGGTTTTGGCCTCATCCACTTCTCTGATTAAAGCTATCCTCCTTTTCATTGTTTGACAGAGAATCGCCCACTCAGCCTGCAAAGACAATGCTTCTCTGTTTGTTTCTTGTTCTAGACGGCTGCATATATATATATATATATATGGAAGAGACAACTCATCCACCGTAGACAAGCCAAGTGCAGCCTTCACGGATTCTGCATTTTGCATCTTTGTTCTTTTGGCTCCAACCCCATTCGTTTCTTCAGATCCGCAAGCGTTCAAGTTCTTTTTCCATCTGCTATTTTCTTCTTTTTGCTTTTGCGCTTGGCTTCATGAGATGACCCTTTCATGAGCATTCTCAGCTGCTCTTTGTTCTCCAAACCAGGTCAGATAATTCAGTGTTGATTTTTCCATGCAATCTTCGTTTCCATTGAATGTTTACCTTAAAGTAGAATGGAATGGTGATCAGATGAGTTTTGATGCTGTATGAAAGTAGTAGAAATAGCTCTCATGATTGCACTGAAAACTCAGATGATCTCATTTTTTGTTGCACTTCTGATTTGAGAAAATTATTGATTCAGAGTCGGTGTTTTCTGCATTCTCATTTCATGGATGGTTCTCAAGTTGATGAGATCAACACTTTCCAAATTAAGCATCATCCTTTGAATCTGAACTGTGTCGACTGCTCTTTCCTTTTACCAAATCAAGGCCTCTGTAATCTCACGCCATCTATTGCCACAAACTCGGAGGCTAAGCTGTCTGATTCATGCCACGGTGGGAGCTCGAATGGAGAAGCGGCCTCCAACTCAGGTGGCAATGATTATTCCAAAGAGGTTCTTAAGTACATAACCAGCATGCTTATGGAAGAAAACATGGAGGACAAACTCAGCTTCCTCTATGATCCGTCAGTTCTACAAGCTACTGAGAAATCATTTCACGAGGTTATTATTCCCGGCAAGAAACATCCTGCTTTACCTAATCATACCTCAATGTTTGTTTGCCAAGATGCTCAGAGCCCAAATGTTTTTTTTCCAAGAACAAGCCATGGTTGTGGCAATAGCTATACAACCGGCAACACGGGTTGCACCGACAACTCTAGGGAAAAACATAAACCTGCAGACAACCGAGAGAACAGTCTCTCTTCATTTCTAGCTTCTCCTTCTAGCGACTGTTTCTCCCAGTCTACTTGCTTGCCCGCTTCACGACCATCCTCAATCCGTCCAAGAGGCCTTGTCCACTATGTAAACCAGAATTTGGCCTCTCCTGCAAGTGAGTTTCCTGCTCAGTATGACTCTCGTAGAGCCTCGCAGGTCAAGGGAGGGCTTGAGGAACGTTGTCAGTTTGTGTCTGGCAACATTGCGCACACTGATGTTACTGAAAATGGCAATATATCTGTAGCCATGAAGAAACATGATTTAAAAGTTGGAATCGATGAGAGAGAGCAGCAAGGCCTTTTTTGCAGTCTGCGGAGAAGGAAGAATCACGAAAAGGAAGAACCATGCGAAAGGGAAGGGAAGTTCAACAAACAATCAGCAGCTTCGATGGAAGAGATCGAAGTCTCGGAGATGTTTGATAAAATTTCACTCAATGAAGAGGAGCCAGAGCCCTTCACAAGTACCGACGGTAAAACGTCGAATGCAGCAGTCAGAAACTTGTCTTTGAGTGCGCATACACGTTGTTCTAGCGGTCGCAAGAATCGTGCTAAAAAGGGCAAGAACAATGACGACAATTTGGATTTGAGGAATCTGCTCGTTCTTTGCGCACAAGCCATCTCTACTGGTGACAGCGAGAATGCTCGCGACCTACTAAAGCAGATCAGGCTTCGCTCCTCTCCTGTTGGCGATGCCTGTCAAAGATTGGCCCACTACTTTGCCAATGGTCTTGATGCGCGCCTGGCGGGAACCGCAGTTCAAAATTTTTTCACATATTGTACTCTGAAGAGGACGCCGATCATTGAGCTCCTCAGAAAGAGCCATACTTTTTTTAAGGCCTTCCCCTTCATCAAGATTGCGATTTCTTTTGCGGATAACATGATTTTAAAAGTAGCCGAGACAGCAAAGATCCTGCATGTCATAGACTTTGGCATCTTGTTGGGTTGCCAGTGGCCGCTTCTTATTCAGCTACTATCGAGGAGGCCCGGCGGGCCCCCGAAGCTTCGCCTCACAGGAATAGAGCTTCCTGAACATGGTTTCAAACCTGAAGAGAGAATCGTCGAAGCAGGTCATCATTTGGCCAAGTACTGCGAGCGGTTTGGCGTTCCTTTCGAGTATAATGCAATAGTTTCACAACATTGGGAAACTATCAAGATCGAGGAACTGAAAATCTGTAGAAATGAGGTTGTTGCCGTAAACTGCCGTTACCGGTTTGAGAATTTACATGATGAGACAGTCGTTATGAACAATCCTAGGGATGCTGTCCTGAAACTCATAAGGGAGATGAGACCAGATATATTTGTGCTGTCTGTTGTCAATGGAAATTTCAACTCTCCATTCTTCCTCCCACGGTTTCGACAAGCGCTCTTCCACTTCTCTGCACAGTATGATATTCTCGACTGCAATATACCCCGTGACAACATCAACAGATTTATCATTGAGAAGGGGTATTATGGACGACAAATCATGAATGTCGCAGCATGCGAAGGCAAGGAGAGAGTGGTGAGGCCTGAAACCTACAAGCAATGGCACAAGCGGGTCTCGCAGGCCGGGTTTAAGCAGCGTCCCTTGGACAAAGCATTGATGAAGATATACACGGATAAAGTAAAGATGGCGAACCATAAGAATTTGGTGATTCTCGAAGACGGTAACTGGATGCTGCAGGGTTGGAAAGGAAGGATACTTCAAGCATCGTCTAGTTGGGAACCTGCTTGAAGTTTCGACGGTGAAGCCACACGAATCATTGCAAGAGTCTCTTATGCCTTGCAGATCTGCGTGGCTCGGCTAGTCGTCAGTTGGACCGCTTCGAATGTATTAGCAAAGTGTCTAGAATTCACCTGCGATCATGTATTTTAGAGTTTTTGAGCGCGGCGGGATGACGAGGAATTGTCTTTCATAGTCAATAACTTCCTACCATAATGTAATTCATCTTGCTATTGCTTATTTAAGAGAAAATTCAAAAGAAGATGCTCGGGGGCAGAGTTAAATGTCATCAAGTACCATGGATGCTGCACGTGGATACCTGTACTTTATATCGACCCTTTTCCTTTTCATCGGCAGTACGCCGACCTAACCATTACTGCATTGCTAATCTAGTCCTACCAAAAGCCAAGCGAAGCGTTCTCCCCCCCTTAACCCAGATCATTTTTGGCGCAGTTCCAGATTCTTTGTATAATGACTTTCCGAAGGAACAGCTTCACATGGGCCCTGTAATCTATGCATGTCCGACAGGCTCTATAGATAAACTGCTCATAGCTCGAACTGTGGTCCAGCCTCGACCACAAACGTCACAAACTCAACAATGTATAATGGCAGCAACCTCAGTTTCTGAAGCGGCTCTGAACTTCACTATGTATGTATGTACAGAAGGATAAAGCTCATGACCACTCAAGAATGCATCCGACATTTGTTGCTGCACTTGGCGGTTCTGTCCTTCGATGTAGTCTCATTCTTCTAAGGCGTGAGGGACCAAGCGAAGCTACACGGGACACTGCGCTGTAACGTCCCGATGGTATTGCACGATCATTAAACGGTTCTCTCGGCACCACCGTCTTGGGGTTGGACCGTTGCCGCGCACAAAGTAAGGTAGGTTTCTCCTTTTTTCCAAGCATTTAACGACCCAGTTTGCCGAGGGCGGGGAGTGGTCGCCGAGGCCACAGGGTCTAAATAAGGAGCAGCTCCTAACTGGCTTCTAGAATGGTGAAGGGGAAAGGCATGAACCAAATTATATACCAAACAGGGGAGAGCAATTCTAAGATGCATAAGTGAAAACTTGAATCAATTCATGATAGCGTATTTTAACGTAACAGCAAGCTTTGCTTTGGAACATCAAAATTAAGTGAACCTAAACTAGAACACTACTAGGATGGGTGACCTCCTAGGAAAGTGCCTATATGTACAGCAGAGGATAAAACCGTGAGACTCAATATGAGATGGGTCAAAATAGATAATACCTCAAATAAGTTAATCTGGAGATGTCACGAAACAAATTCCATACTAGACACGACAAACACCGCCATGATTTTTAACCATGTAAAAGCAATGAATTAGCTAAAAGCATGAAATGACACAATGAATGAGCTGTGAAATAGGCCTCGAAAGAAACAGCAGCCGGATCCCAGCTCAAATCTGCCTAGGAATCGTTCAGTGCAAACGGCTTCCGTTTCTCGAATCGACGCAGACCGAACCAGGCCTTCGATCTTGGGCCGAAACCCATATGACAAGAAGCCCAAGACGACCGACGCATTACAACTTCGCGTAGTCAACTCGACCAAAATCGATCACAGGTTTCTGAGAAAACCAAGGACCGAACCTCGGTCTGAAAGCTAAGGAAAAAAAAAATCGAAACCCATTGTCTATCTTTGCATCAGAAAAGAAACCCATTTCTCTAATTTGCATAATTCTTTTCTATTTATGGGATGATTTAAATATGGACATCCGTAGAAGGTTTGACCGGTTTTTCCCCGTTGAATCGCTGTACTATATTTTCTCCCACAGAAGTCCTGCTCCGGTTCCTTTTCCCACTCCTCCTCACATGCCGGCACGTGCAGCCTCAAATGCTGATATTCTCGACCCACATGAAGGAAAGAAAGAAGCAAAGCTCAAGTTCCCATTACAACCCTAAACAACGTTGCCCCATGTGACCCGTAATCTTGACCCACGTCAGCAATTTCTTGACCCGAAGTTGAATCCCAAGGCGCAAGAAGAGAATTCGCATAGGAACCTCATTTTGATGCCGCGCTGCACGCCGGATAAAATAAAATTGCAAGAAATTGGAATATAATATGGTGTTAAAAATAGGAAATTGAAATTCAATTTTTGTCAGTGATCACATGGAGCTGGCCGCATTTTCTTGAAACGGGTCTTTTCTCTCCAAAAAAAATAAAATAAAAAGTTTGTTTCTATTCATCGATGGCGTTCTCATTGTGTGGCTGAATTTTTATTTTTATTTTTTTGCTTTTTCTACTCGAAAAATTAAATAAATTTCGATTGACCGAAATTGGAGGACCAGGATCCCCAGAGGCCATCCTTGTCGGTGGCAGGAAAATCTTATGTGCATGCATCGAATGGATTTGGACCGGTCAAAATTCTTCAATGCTAAGGTAATATATAGATATCATGAAACATGTTGGATTTCAAATTCATCGAATCATGGAATCTTTTGCTATGGCTCATAATCTTCTTCAAAAGTTGGACCCCTCGATAAGCGACGATAGTACACAATGGATTGCTAGTGGCAGTCGTCGCCATTGTCTAAACCACAACTTGGAGTTTCTACTTTTAGTAATGAAATCAGGATCGTAGCTGGATCAAATCCGCAGCCCCTAATAATGCGAAGATGGATTGTCTTAAAAAGACATTTTGATGATTAATTCCATCGCATGAAATTAATATAAGATCCTCATGGATTTACTAAGTATTTTTTCAATTTGAGTACATGGATTTTAACCATGCATTACAGATTCGTTTTTTCTATATTGATATGTGCAAACAATATTATATTTGCATCGAATACTCGAGCTTATCATCACGTTGGATCTAACTCACGAGCTCACTAAATTGCTTCATTAATATTCATGATTACCTTCAAATTTGCAATGTTGTACTTTTTTTTGGGGGGGGGGGGGGGGCCTTTAAACTGCATAAAAATTACGTGGAAATCCTCTGAATTGGAGCTTTCCTGAATTTCTAGTAAGGACCAATGCAGGTATCCAATGCAAAGGCACTGGTGAAAACCGGATCATACGGGTTGGGAATCGACAAGCGTAGATTGGAATTCGAACAGAATCCGAGGGAGGCCATTTGGAAATTAGTAAATTAGGTTCCTATTCCAAAAAAAAAAAAAAAAAAAGTTTGATTTTTAGTTAAAATTATGAGATACGGTGCCTGAAATCATGTCACCCTACTATTTTAAGATTCTTTTTTCCATTCAAGGCTTGTAAGTTCTACTTGATTTTTATATAAAAAAAATTCAAGTGAAACGATGATTTTTATTGAATAATGATTATATCTCATGTCGATTGTTTCATGAGATTTATTTTCTTTTTTATATATATATGACTCTAATACTTATAAATTTAAATTTTTTGGGTCATTATATCACGGGAGTTCATCCAATTTTACTCTTAGAAACTTTAAAATAAAATTTACTGCAAAAAATAGGAAAAGTCATCAGTAAGCCATTCACGAAATAAGAAAATTCGTTTCATTCACGTAAAATATTTCTAATCTGCCAAATTGTGAGAAGAAATTCTTAAAAATTAAAAATAAGAAAAAGAGAGAATCAAATTTAGAAGGGCGGATGGTATTCTAAAACGAGGGGGAAATCACACATACCAAGAGACTGGCAATGGCGGTGCGCTGGTCAATCAAATGACGGGATCCTGTCGTCACCCCTGCCAATAATTTATTTTATTATATAATAATTGAATATAGCTAAATAAAAATATAAAAATAAAATCAACTGGCTTTAAAATAATGAGCACAGGTCAGGCCTCAGAGACTTCACATGTAAATTAACTAATATTAAATTGGTAATTCACAACTGCCAAATTGCTAGAGCACCTTCCTCTCTCTCTCTCTGCTTTGTGTTTTTTAGAAATTTGAATTTTAAATTGATCCGCCGTACATTAGACTTGCTGTTTCGATGGCAATTCTTGCGCCGTTAAATGGAAAATTTGGCCAAATAAAAAGCCCTTGCGATCGAAAAATTCTGGGCCAGTTAGATTATTTGAATATTCTAGCAGTACCCATCACTTTCAATTTTCAAAAAGTTGGCATCTGGCCAAAACCCTTAGTTACCTCATTTTTTTGTGTCTTCCAAAATTAGGCTTGTGCAATGACAAGAAAAGAAAAATAAATGACTATCCTCTTTTCTTGTTGAGGTATCTTTCAATTTATTATTGTTTTTCTTTTTATAAATCTATTTGGCTCAACGCTAGTAACAAATTCCGTGAGATTTAATGTGTAAATGCAATGTTCAACGTGACGGATATTTATAGACGATGCTCTCTGATCAATGAGATTCGCTGAATTTCTACGCCACCTAATGTCCATAGAAATGTTTATTTCCAAAATGTATTCTACAAAAGGTATTATGCACGCGAATCGATTACAATTACAAGGAAATACATTGGATTTTACCATTCTCGACATGTGATTGAGTTGATAAATCATACGATTTCGTGCAATAGCATGCCATCTCTTCATCTTCTTCCTTCGATATCTGGTTACAGCTTATCACATTACTTGGTAAATCAATTTTGCAGACTAATTGTAGTGAGCTTAGCATTTGTTAATTGACATTTAAATATGGGGGGCACTAATAAATGCTAGCGGTAGATGCATCCTCGGATAAGGCTTAGAGACCATGTTACTCACTTTTCTCGACCATGCAGTGTCAAGAACATTTTCCATTTTTATAAACAACATAAGACCAGCCACACTTAGGTTTTAGCCTCAACTTAGGTACTCACCTTCGCTATAAATATAACCTCAGGGTGGCAATATTGGCCCCAACCATACTGATTCCCCATCAGAACCAGAGTCAGTCAAATCCCTCTTCCCCCCATCATCATCCTTTCCACATTCAACAAAGGTTTGATCCTTCTATAATGGCGGATATATGGAAGCCATCCAAGAAGGAGAAATGGAGCAATGGCCACTCGACGTCGTCGTCGTCGCCCTCGTCTTCGTCTTCTAAGTTCGCTCTCCCCAGGAGCTTCTCGGCCAAGGGCCCTTCCTCTAACTCCCCTGGTAACCTCGCGAGAAGCGGCTCGCAGCGTTGCTCGCTGTCGTCCAAAAGCTCGCTCTCCCGGAGCTGCTCGCAAAAGGGCTCCAGCAACATCTCGCGTAAGTGCAGCAACCTTGCCAAGGAGCAGAAGGCGAAGTTCTACATCATGAAGCGCTGCGTGGCCATGCTCCTCCGCTGGCACAAGCACGACGACTCCTGACTCGGCGAGCTCGGGGCGACTATACATATATAGGGAGGAACTGTCGTATGTATAGTATAGAGACGGGATCCGATCCGTAAAGTGGATTTGCGAGAGAGAGAACGAGTGGCTTTCGATCCAGAGGAGCCGATGCGCGGTTCCAATTTTGTTTTCTATTCACTCTCAATTATTCTTCTTCTTTCTCTTGGGAATTGGATGCACTTGTGGTTGTTGTTGCCATGTCGAGCGAGCTACGTGCAGCTTTTTACATGGGGCTGTAATTTGCATCAAATAGATTTTGAATCACACGAGATTGCTCCATTTTAGTACTACGTATTTTCTCTCTTGGGTCCTTGGTTTTGTGAGAAATGAGTATACTTATGGAACTCAAATCATTAGGAAAATGCACTAAAATCCCAGTAGATCCGGCGAGTGAAAGATCGATGTGTTGAGTTTACCCCCCCAACCTTTTCAGGTTATGTAAATTTAGATGCTCCAAGAAGGACAGAGTCAATATGGACGTTGGAACGTGCCTGGCTTTTGTCTCCTGCATGTACTATCTCGGTCGGTCTTCAAGACAAAAGTACAAGATTGGCCAGCTATTCAAAGATTTAACACCCTGGTTCAGATGATGACTGTTTCAACTTGCGGTTCTTTCCAACGGCTTCGGTGACTCTCGCGAGCCATTGAAGCTCTGGGTTTACGATACTCAACTCCCGCATAAGATTAGGGTTAACCGGTGATCCCACCAAAGCAAGCCATTCGGTCATGAATTCCGAACATGCACGGCTGATTCCCACAAGAAAAGTAATCCCAGACATTACCATCGATATTCACGTAAATCAGGCGAGCGACGGACGGAAGGACTAGGAACAATGGAGAGGCTAGACTCGGACCCCAGAGCACGTTTAAATAATTCTCAGTATGGTGATCTATAAGCAAATTCCATGCTAGGAGTATTCTTCCCTTTATGATTAATCTTTCTGGCCTTTCCATTTTATATATTAGGACGACTAAGTGTTGCTCGCAAGCAATAAAAACGATTAGGATAAATTAGAAAGGGCAGGGGAGGAGCCAATGCCCTAGCAACAAAAATGTCAAGCGATAAAGACAGTAGAAACGTCTGATGTGAGAACCAATGCGCTTGTCCAACGTCATTGTGAGACGGACCGAGGAGACCGGCCAAGTAATAATACGGATATCGACCAAGCCAAAACTGTCAGTCATGGGTCGCCGAGAGTTAAAAGAACACGGCCCAACATGAAGCACGCTGTCCCCACCGTGGAAACGTTGGGGAGAAAACCGGTCAATTCTCAGACACATTTTCCAGCATTTACATGAAACAGACTGATCAATCCTACACGTAGCATGCCAGCATACTGGTCCGGGCAAAGTATAGATTTACACAGTAGTTGATGAGTAGTCCTCAAGTGTGCGACGATTGATTTTGTACACGGAAGGCACAAATGCAGTTCTTGATCCATCGACCAACCCCTAACACCCTGAGTTATATATGCCTTCTGCTAATTCCATACGAGCTACCGTTTAAGTCCAATATGGGCATTGCTCCTACTAAATGCTTATACAATATACTAACTTTATTGACTAATAGAGCTGATACGCCCATCAATATATGAACATAAGTAGGTACAGGTAATTGGTTAGCCTTTAAACCATGTCCGATCCATCCGACTCACTATCCCTGCTTTCCTGCCATGCTGCGCCGAGCTTGAATTTACAGACAGGGCACGTGCCCTGTTGTCGCAGCCAAGGATCAATGCAGTTTGCATGGAACTGCAAAGAGAGAGAATCAAATGGTCAGCTGGAGGCAAAGTAAGGGAAAATGCACGAAATAAACAAAACCAAAACTTTAATCGAATTTAGCCATTTAATAGCCAGACACTTCGCTCACTCCTGGAAACCATATTCAGCAGGAAATTGACACTACAAACATTGTTGAAATAAACAAAAGATTTTCTACAGAATTTGAACATGGAAACCAATTTTGCTTTTGCATCTAAATGGTTGGGGAGAGTCAAAATTTGAGAATGATTGATGGAGTGCTAATCTACTAAAACAAAATCTATAAATGGCATGACAGGACAAAGAAAAAAGGAGCCATTCTTATCTCATAATGTTAGGAAAACCATAGAAACTTCACCATGCATGTTGAAGGATGAGAAAAGCAAAACTTGAAGGATGGACTCAGGGGCTTTTATAGTCCCTCAAGGGACCACTCCCGCATCATAATCAGTCAAACGAATGTGCACTTTGTCATAATTCTTACACAAATTGTCAGAACCACAAACACTTAACAAAGTTTTCAATGGAAATTGAGATTAATTTATTTGCATTCCAACGATCACCGATCCTTGGAGGGACAATTCCTCAAGAGATTGTAGAAAACCCTGATGGACATGGAAAATAAATAACTAGACACTAGAAGGAGAAAAAACCTGATGCAAACATGGCAAGCTACGAACAAGCTCGCCTCTGTTGACCTGCTCCAAGCATATGCTACAAGTCAATTCATCCTCTGGGGCTTTCATACTTGTGCCCGCATTTCTGCTCTCTTGCTTCAGCTGTTTATTGCATCAATGAGATCAACTAAGCCAGGAGGAAGATAACCAAGAAAGAAAGAAAGAAACAGAAGCACTCTAAGACAAGCCTGCCAGTCCCTTCCCACCTCAGCCAGTAATATATAACTCAAGTACACTCACAGAAAGGTGCAGGCATGTCTGCATTTTTTAAAATGCCTGCTCCATCTTTGAGTAAAACAGACATTGTGGCCCGTGGATATATGTAGATATGCCGACATGAAAATGTAGACTCGGCTGCAGGCATATTGTCTGCATTTTTTAAAATGCCTGCTCCATCTTCGAGTAACACAGACATTGTGACCCATGGATGAATGTGGACATGCCAACATGAAAATGTAGACTTGGCCAAGAAGAAAAAGGAAAATGACAACTGCAGTGTGTAATTCACGCATTCTCACAAAAATTGGCATGCTCTTTCTATGAGGGCAAGGAGATCAGATCGGATCAAGACATGGGACAAAATTCAGCAAAGTCACTCATGATAACACATATAAAAGGTGAATCCTGATCATCTAGAGGAAGACAATCCACACGTGTAAGCAAACCAAAATAGGTAGTAATCATGTGTAAGGGAAACAAGGAATTCTAAATGGCCAAGACCTTTGAAAACACAATCTATGTTGTGAACAATAAGGGATGATTCCTCATCTGGGGAAAATTATATTCCCAGCCGAAGCAGCATAAACACACAATATACTAGCAAAGTAAAGAAAGTAACTAGTGTTTAGAATTCAATAGTCCAGGCAAACATCTGCAAAAGCTGCCAAAGGAAGAGTACCTCAGAGCCTGAAGAGGATGATGCTTTTTGTTGCGAGGAGCCATCTCTATCAACAAAGCAGTAAGCATACAATTACTCACAAGTGGGATTTGGATGCAACTGATAGTAGAGAGATCATTTGCCAAAACAAAAATTATGACATAACTATTAAGAAATACACTAGATATACTCATGGACCTTCTTCTAAGAGCTAAGTTTCCATTCTGAGAGAGAATGATACATTAATTATAACAAAAGAAAAAAGAAAAGGAAAAATGATATATGTGACACGATATTAAAGCACAGGTCAAAATGTTGGCACTCCCTCTCACGGTTATTATATCCATTACTATTGTTTGTCCTCCTGTCACTGTTTGATGCAGTTACTTCCATATTCCATAATTTACATGTATGGTTTGATTTCACTCACAGGCTAGCATTAGGAAACAAGCAAGACATCCATTGTGCACCCATTTCCTAACAACTTACGTTTATGGGGAAACAAAATTGTCTTACAATTCTATGAGATTTTGGGGATCCCTATCGCCTCTTGAGCTGTCTCAGAAAAGAAGGAATCTTCACAACATTTTTTTTTTCATAATCTAGGGGTACGGGCATGGAGACCTCCTATCTAGAGGCTCATGAAACACCCTGCAAACTCCATGAACCATTGAAGTCTATCCATCTGACCTAACACAAGTGGCCTGACCCGAAGCAGTTTGTACACAGTAGGTGGGATTCAAAGGGGTGACTTTCAGTTCTTCAGCTGAAACCTCCAATGTCCAAACCAACTGCAACAACCCTAGGGGATGATAAAAGCTTTTATCTCCGACAACATGCAAATTGATCACCGCAGCTTTTATAAACATAAAGTTTAATTAATGATCAAAAAGTCTTGCATTATACTTGTGTTTATCCAAATAATCAGTTTTTAAATCTCAGCTAAAGCCAACTTAATATCCACATGCACAATTGCCATATTACGAAGGCAGTAAATGAGAAGCTCAGACATTGCACAGTACAAGAGTTCTGTCTGCAACTGACTCATATGCAAAAGGCCACAATTGAACTTGAAGACTAATTTTATGACCCACAATTTGTTTGAACATAAGGTCGTAGTCATCTCATATTTTGGGGCAGCTGACAATGCACTAACTTTCTTTTCAAGGGAAGTGAGAGCAGACAGCTCATGCACAAACAATCACACCCTTCATTCCATTGCACTTTCGCTGAAAGCTAACAAAAAATAACCATTTAAGACTATTGTGAGGAACTTCACCAATAATTAAGCAAACAACTTCTGTGCTTTTATGCATACTGCATGCTACACACGCATGCATGAGTAAATTACTTATAATTTTTTCTTTAATTCCGAGCTAGCAATCTAAGAACTTGACCTGAAAAGCAAATTCTAGTCTTCATTGTTGAATTTGGGCTAATTTGAAGTAAGCAAGGTAAATACAACATAGACATGAAAAGGCAATCAAAAAACTTACAGAAGAAAAGGTATTTGGGCTGCTTTACAAAAGAAAAGGCATTTGCACTCACCTCTGGACACCAGAAACCTTGTATTTATGAACAGGCAGGGCATTTATCTCCTCCTCACTCATAGAAGGAGTTGTGGATACATTTTCAGAGTCCAGTGCTCTCAAGGTATCATA
This sequence comes from Corymbia calophylla, assembly GCA_014182845.1. Classification (NCBI taxonomy): domain Eukaryota; kingdom Viridiplantae; phylum Streptophyta; class Magnoliopsida; order Myrtales; family Myrtaceae; genus Corymbia; species Corymbia calophylla. The sequence goes on along the minus strand of CM024702.1, from coordinate 19,501,301 downwards.
ATCTGCAGCATAGACCAAACAACAGAAGCAATTATTCCCCGGAGTCTACATATATAAAAGCTGTCTGCATCATATAATCACCACTTTACATTGCTTTACAACAATAACTACAGCCATCAGCCGATAGTTCAAAACATGTCGAACTCTTTATTATCTGCTAATTTGTAAGCCACATTGAAAAAGTTATCAGAATACAACTACAAGGGATCTTATTTCACCATTCACTTGTAATAGCTAAACAAAACAAAAGAGCTTGTTTTCCAATAATTTATTCATATATCTAGGTATTTGCTCACTGACAAGCTTTAAATTATTCTTCAGTTTTTTGGGGATAAAATTGATATATGATACTGCAAGTCCACTAATCCTTCGGAGGCACACTAAACATCCTATCTAGATGCATTAAGTAAGGCTCCACCACGGGATGGCGAGCTCAACCTTACAGGATCGCGACCTAGCCCCTAAATTTACTCTGGGTGAAAATTGATATAATTCGAACACCGAATATACCACATCCCCAAAAGTACTAAATAACTCAACCAACTCTTTGGGGATTTATTCTTCTTAAGTTTGAGCTTGGCACAATTAAAGTACTTGATCCTTGATGCTAAGGCTATTTCACTTAGATCCATGTGAATTTTTAAAAGTATTGATAATCTAAATTGACAATGTTAAATATTTAAATTTTACGAAGAACTCAAAAGCTAGGATCTTTTGAAAATAGGAGAGATACATGTGTCGTTTGTTAGACTGAGTCAACTAAAAGAACAATGAAAACAACAATCTAGGAAGTCAAAACTGCAAGACTTCCACAACAATAGTGGGGTTCTACGGCAAGATTTTATTCAAGAAAGCAGTCACCAATCAAGAGTTAATTTCTACTGTGCCTAAGCCAGGGCTTATTAGACAATATACTAAACCTACTAAAAGCCTTTTAAATAATAATTTGTTCCATGCTTTACAATTCCTGTATCTTCAAACCTGCTTCAGAAATCAGTATCCTACCTAAATCATCAAATTCACGATCAAGCAGAGCCAGCTGGAGCCTCAATCCTTGTAGCCGTCCTCTGGTAGCAAATGCCATTGATGGTGGCATGTGAACACGCAATTCAGTATGGCCAAGCAACCCACTGGCAGCTGCCGCATGAGCTCGGGCTTGAGCTTGAAGTTGTTGACAAGTAGCGTACATCCGTAGACTTGTAGCCAGCAGAAAGACACCAACAACAAGCCATAGCTACATTCACAGAGCTACCTCTTCAGTTAATACACAATACCTCTATGTACAAGGAGACTGGCCGAAAGTGCTCGAACGTACCAGGAAGTTGGATGACATCTGATGAGAGTTCAACACCATGAACAGCAAAAGAACTGCTGAAGATGGAATTTATATATATTATCGACAGATAAAGAGAAGAGAAAAGGAAAAGAACTAGGCAAGATGCGGAAAAGCTACCTGTTACCAGAAAAGCCAGGGAATTGGAATTAGGCCGATGTCCATGGATGCGCTAATAAAGAGGAAAAAGGACTGTAAGAATGTCACCTCACCGAAGGAAAGTACAGCATCATTATGCTCAAGATATTATAAATATGAACTAGGTTGCTTGCTATTCCTTGAATGTGAGTGAACCTACCAGAGTTGGCCGTTCATGTATAAATCCTGGAAATCCACTTTCAATATCTGCTCTGTTTCCTCTATATGCAAAGCTCATATTTGCAGTGCGGTGCAGGTATCTTCCTTAAAAAAAGGCTCGAGCAAATAATACAAGCACCAAAAGTATATGAATTTTCAGATGCACATTCCAATCTTCATAGCCTGCAAAAGCCATCAAAATTACATAATGTACTTCCACTTAAGTGAAGTCAGCCAAAATGCATACCACAAAACAACAGACAGTGCCTATAAAGCATCAACCACGCTTCAAGAAAGACTATAAAGTATAGAGTCTATCGAGCGATGCTAAAACATTTTGAAAGAAACATTTTTAACAAGCTACCCTTAAACTCTATCTCTTCCTCTCATAAAAGCAACTCCTGCAATGCAGCTCCACACTTGGAATATCCACAAACTAGTAGAAGTGAACATAAGATTTGCTTGGTGTCCCACAAAATTCAAACCCAAAAGCAACTTCGTTTGCAATTTTTGGACGCATTTCTCAGTAAAAAGATGGACTGTTTACCAAATTGGACAAAAAAAGGGCCAGAATTCTTAAACTATACCTAGCTACATCAACAGATCAGACTCCTTATCTTGCAATCGTATGATCGACCTTCGACGCAACTAAAGATCGAAGCCACACAGCGTGCGCGATCCACAACCATGCAATGTGCAATGCGTTATCGAGAATCGAGCTAAAACAAGAAAAAAAAGCACTGCAATCCAGTCAAATTCACACCGAATTTCCAAATAAACACATCCGACCGACAGCTGCTCCACACACCACTCTCGAACACGCCCAATCGTTGAAAGACACCTCCCGAAACCGATCCGGCGCGCTCGACCGACACAGGTCCAAAACGCGACAATGCAGCAATGGAGCAACGCTCCGAACGAGAAATCGAACTCGGGAAACCCGAAATCGGGACGGCGGTAAGTGCACCGCCGGGTCATCGGAGCAGCGACGAGCGAGAAGGGCGAATGCGCGGATTGATGGGGCGAGGGAGGCCAGCCCCGCTCCCAGATCGTCTTAGCCTTCGCTTTCACCAGCCGAATGAATCGAAGCGCAGAGAGATTTGGAGAGAAGAAAGAGAGAGAGAGGACTTACGCCATGGAAGACGCGCGGCGAGGCGATGGCGATCGACCGGCGGGCTGCGGTTGAAGGCGGAGGAGGTGAAGTGAGCTTTAGGATCAAGTCGAGCGGAGCGAGGCAGCTGCGTCTCTCCCTCTCTCTGCCTTTTTTTTTTTTTTTTTGGGGGGGGGCGTCCTGAGCTGTTGATGTCCAGACTCCAGACGATTCTGGAAGCTGCCACGTGGGCTTCCTTCGAATTATCAGAAGTTCGTAATGGCCAATCAAAAATTAGGAAGTATTTTCTTTGGTTAAGAAAGAAAAATTAGGAAGTATTGCGGTGTGCAAATTCGACTCTTTTCCCTTCTTCTTTTTTTTGTCTGAAGTTATCTTGAATTTTCATAGTATAGTAATTTTTTTGTATATGAATTTTTCATATATGAGTTTTTTTTTCAGTGCAAAAATGTGCTCTTTCTTTTATTTATCAAACGAGGGAGCTCTAGACAAAGTTGTTCTTTTTTCTTTTTCCTTTTCTATGGATGAATTTTTTCTTAGGGTTCTCATTTGATCCTATGCTTTTTCAGCTAAAGTTACTTTAATTGAGGGCTTTCGCATATCAACATCAGATAAATATCAATTTAAACTATTTGTTGGCAGAGGCCTTTCGGCTGAGGTTAAGGGAAAATCTCGCCGCATAGGGGCTTGTTTGGTAATCAGCCAAATAATAAAAATTTCTTCTTTTCTTTTTTGAGAGTAAATTTGAAATAGAAATTTGTTTGTTAAAATTTTTATTCTTGAAAATAAATTTGTTTCTAGGAATAGATTAGGAACAGGAACCACCCACCCCTGGGTGGCGTTCTTTGTACTCTCGCAAAAGTCGAGTTCGAATCCTCGTATTTTTTCGCGTGTGTGGTGGGTTTGGCGTGTGGCGGGGGTTTTTTCACACTGGCGTCGGCGGGGTGCGGGGTTCTTACTCCCCTACCGTTTGGCGGGTGCGGCTCCCGGCCATCAAAAAAAAAAAAAAAAAATCAGATAAATATCAATTTAAACTATTTGTTTGCACCCTCGTGCTTTGTTTTTCAAAAATGGAGGGGACGGAAGCTCCAATAGAAAATTGAATTTTTTTTGAAATAGAAAATGAGAAAAGTATTAAATGTTCTGACGTCTTTTACTTACCTAACTTTTCATTGTCATCTCCTCTTAAACGCAACGTTATCAGATCCCATAAAAGATCCCGTTTCTTTTTTGGTATGATCACACATAATCTAAATTCAAATTAGGTTTGCTGAGTCAGGCCTAGTATCGAACCTTAAAAAATCTTATCAAATCCGGTCCATAATGGTAATAATAATCATTATAATAACAATATTATTATAATAGTCGTAATAAATTCTGAAGAAGATTCGCTTAGCAATGTTTGGGCACCAACTGGGAGCCGCTTGCCGAATCGCACCCACCTCGAGTGGATAAAAGATTGTATATTTCCTAACTTTCAATTTATTGGAAATATGCTATTGAAAGGCTTGATTGCACTCAATCTTAAATCGATCGTATGGAGACTTAGGATTTAACTCGCATTTACACAAGGCCTTGAGATAGCAAGTTGTCAAAGTTAAAAAGACACGTCAATTGGTTCATTGGTTATTTTGTGAGAGATCTAGTGCTACATCGATATGCTCAAATGCTCGCTTTTGACATCGTTAGTTAATCAGCAAGGATAGATGGCCCTTCTTTATTTTGAGTACTTAGGTTGTGTTTGATTCAGTGAAAGTGTTTTTCGAAAATTAATTTTCCAAAAATTTTTATCTATTTGGTTCACCAAAAATGACTAATTAATCGAAAATACTTTTCGGTCGATAAAAATATTTGTACATAAAATTAGGGAAGTGAATTCCTAAATTCAAAGAGGTGAAAATACTTTCCGAAATTACTCCTCGCGAATTTGATTTTTTATTTCTTTCCTTTTCTTTTCATTTTTTCCTCTACTGGTCCCCAAGCCTCAACGACAATCAGCAATTGATGGCGGAGGAACTTAAAAGGGAAAAAAAAAGAACATAAATAAAAGAAACTTGACTTTAGAGCTCGAGCCAGAGCATCGAAGACCCCCTCACATCCTTTGTGTCCTAGAATCAAGTTTAGCAAATGATTCATTAACCAAGCACTTGACCCCGAAGCATCAAAGACCCGCTCACGGCCTTTGTGGACCCAAGCCTAGGGTCGGAACCAAAGCTCAAGCGTCAAGGACTCGAGCTCGGTTGCCAGAGCATAAGGAATAGGCATCGAGGGTTCGAGCTCGACTCAATGGACATGTGCATTGGTGCTAGAGGCCTAGGCCCAAGCACCAAAGCCCCCGCCTGGCTTCTCGAGCCTGGTCTCAATGGACCTAAACCCACCTAGGACGAAAGTCCTCGGGAAATCTTGCCGAACCTTTTGGTTCAACTTTGAAATCAGTTTTCAGCTTTCAATTAACCTTGAAGATCTTGAAAGCCCAAAACTAGTAGAACTAACTTTGGGCTTTCGGCATTCCGCTGAATGCTAAAATTATTTTTCCTTTTCAAAACTACCCTCATTAATTCTTCATATTTCTGATTTTGCCCCTGATTATTTTTTTTTAATTGAAAAAGGAGGTAGCCCTTCGCCGGTCCAGCGAAAGGCTACGGCCGCCAACGAGCCAGATCTGGCGTCGGCGTTCGTCAGCTGAGGTTGCCCAACCTTGGGCGACCTCCGGCGGCCCTCGACTAGGTCGCACGATCCTCGCCGGAGGTCGCTCGAGGTCGGGCAACCTCAGCCGACGGCCATTGGCGCCAAATCTGGCTCGCCGGTTCGGTGAAAGGTTTAGTTCAATTTAAATATATATATATACATATATTATACCCATCAAAGCCTATTACGAAAGTTTTTTTTTCAAACGCACATTCAACTCAAAGTCCATTTGTAAAAAAATTTTACCAAACACAATTGCATTTCACCAAGTAGCTTTGGGCTTTCGGCCAAGATTTGCGTTGGACTCAAAACCCCTCGCAAATGTTGAAACGCAGCCTCAATCCTCAATGTCAAGACTTGGGAACCAATGTTGGGTTTCCGTGCTCAAGTGTAGAGTTTCGAGTTTAAACATTGATAATTATATTTTATAAAACATTTTTTGGTTATTATAAAGAGGAAATTATTTTCCTAAATTTAACCTTATGTAAGAAAACCTTTTCCATTGGCTAGGAAAATATTGGGAAAATTATCCAAAAAGTCATAAATTTGTTGAACTTTTGCTAATAGTCATATATCTTTCAATTTCGCCAATAAATCATAAACATTTTCATTTTTTGTCAATTGTGTTCATTTAGTCAATTTTGGTTATAAATCGTGGACATAGATACTAGTTGTGCAACATAGGACGATCGGCGCCGACATTGGACAATCTTCACTGCCCTTGGGCTAAGTGAGGGAGAGGGTCACCCGCCTAGGCAAGGATTGCCCTCGCCCTATTCGATAAGGGTGGCTCTCACCAACCCAATCCCGGGCATCCCTTGCCTAAGTCCGGCCATCGAAGAGGTCTAGTGGTGGTCGACAGAGGGAATAAGGGAAAAGAAAATAAGAGAAAAAAAAAAAAAAAAAGGAAAAGAAAAGAAAAAATTAATAAAATTAAATAAAATTTCTAAACAAAATATAATAATATTATTAATAGTTGTCGATGTCACTGCCGATTGTGTCACGTAGGAAGGTTGGCATGCATGTCGGTGATTTCCGAACTAAAATTGACAGGATAGATTCAATTTGCAAAAAATAAATTTATAACTCAATTGGAAAAATTGAAAGTTTATGATTAAATTGATAAAAGTGCAATAACAAATCAAACGCTGGAAAGACGAGAGAAATGTTTTTTTGCGAAACCAATAGACCCTGAAAATTAGAGTGTGGAATTCTCTCGTGTGTTCTGCTACTTTAGGGAGCCACAACCATTAATGTAACTGCATTAGCAAGGTTGAGTCAGTGGACGAAGGACATGACTTCCACGAAAAATACTCTAATGAGAGTAGTATTTTTCCGGCTTTCCTATAAATCGTGTTCGGATGACTATTGCAAACTGTTTTTAAAACCGTAATGTGTGATTCTCCTTTCCTCTTTCAAGAAAGTTTAGTACAGGGAACTAAATTTGAAAATAATTTGCCAATCGGATAAAACCACGTGCTATTACGAGACCGGGGGATAATAATGGCTGCTTTTAAGTGTAGGGCGAGGCCAGGCGTTAGCTGGCGCAAGGATGGCTCCAGTTCAAGGCGAAAAATCCAAGTCACGAGTCGTTGAACGGGGGCTTTGGGCTGTCTGTCATCTTCGTACACACATCACCATCTTCGACCGAGTCAATTTCAGACGTTCCCCATCTCACCCACCCCGCGTCCCCTTCGAAGCATCTTCGAGGCTGTTCTTGTCCCCGAGCTGGGCAACTTGACTCCCAAGGACGCGAGTGTGAAAACCAAACTTTGGGCCACCCCGACGAGGTCATCCACTGTGCCGCGCCGCCCCCCGCGACTTCAATCCTAAGTCGCGACTCCACAGGTGACCGCAGATTGAGGCGTGTTGGTGATGGCCCCTTTGCCACCATGGTCGACAGCCTTGAATGGTTGGAGATGTAGACGGCACGACCGTGGGATGGGGAGGGAATATGGTGGGGGTGAAGTCTGGATTAAGGATGGAATCGAGGCACAGCAAGTTAGAATTATATCTTGATGGGCGTGGAAAAAGGGATACCGATACTTTAAGAAGGGAAAAATGATAGAATTGTCAATAGATGCGAATCCAATAACATACGGAACATGGGAATTCTATGACGATTTTTCATAATGGTACGTTGGGAATTTCTTGAATTTTCGAGAGGTCGATCTACAGTCGTGAAAACGTCCCGACCCAAAATACATCTCGCCGTATGTCGAGAAATATTTCCAAAAATTCTCGCGTACGGTCGTCGTGATCTATCCTTTCACGCTCCAAATGATGGAGGGAGGGGGCAGGGATGCTCTTGGATTTAGTGCAGGTTGGAAAGCAGCCAGCACCTTCATTCTCCATCCCACCACGCCTCTTTCCACACGACCTTTTTGACCAATCCCCACCAACTTTTCCCCTCCCCCGCTGTGTCTTTACCTCGGATTCATCACCCTCTCTCTCTCTTTCTCTTTCTCTCTGCGCGCTTCGCAAGAACAGCAGTCGAACTCCATTGTTGCTGCTGCTGCTGCTGCTCAAAGTTCCGTTTCTGTTCACCGGCACGTGAACTCGCACTCGATTTACGGGACGAATCGATACCCAAAAAGCGAACTTTCTACTGCGAGAGACGGATCCAAAGCGAAATCTTCAAGAAAAGCTAATTGGGGAACCAAATCTTTGGACTGATCCGAGTGAATCTTCAAGATAACAACATCAGTTTCATCCTTTCCCTCTCCCTAATTAGTGGCGACTGACAGCGACGCAGCAGCAGCGAAGAACACACCCATCTGCGTTCCAAAGTTTTTCCCACAAAAAACAGAAGAAGATTTGCAGCATCTCATTCTCTTCCCATATATATACAGTTACAAATTTGAATCGGCTTCCATCTACAAATAAATTAAATATCTGCCCACTCATCACGACTTAGAACCCATAAAAGAAAAAAGGAAGGAAGGAAGAAAGAAAGAAAGGAGGAGTTCATTCCCAGCCTCAAATTCTAATTCTGATTCTAATTCTAATCCTCCATGACCCAAGATCTTCTGCTCCGCCTCCTGACAAACCTCCCGATCATCGAGCTCGAGCTCGAGCTCGAGACGCTCCGAGTCCTACTCATCAACCCGGAATGGCGCCCCGGGTAATTATCACTGTTCGCTCTCGATCGGCCGAACAGATGCATGATGTTCCTCACTAACCTCCCGAACACGCCTCTTTCTCTGCTCCTACTCCTCCTCAGGCCCCAATACACGTTCCTCGGGGCTCCGTTTTCGAACCCGCCGTCCATTTCCGTGAAGACCGCGGGCAGCTCCAATTCCCTGTCCCTATCGGCTCCGCCGCCTCTCCTGAAGCTCCCCACCGCGAATCCCCCTCCCGGGAGCCTCCATATGGTCATCCCCACCGCCTCCTGGTCCGCACCGGGGCCATCCTCCGGCGCCGCCGGCAGCTCGTGGCGGCACACCGGGCACGAGTTCCGCACCGCGAGCCACGGCAAGATGCAGTCGGAGTGGTACACGTGCTTGCACGGCATCTCCCGCGCCTCCGCCCCGAGCTCGAACGCGTCCTTGCAGACGGCGCAGTGCAGCTCGGTGGCCACGTGGCCGTGGCCGATCTCGACTGTCGGCATCGACTCCACCGCGGCCTTGGACGCGGGCGGGTTCTCGGACCGACCGAGCCCGATCCCGGCCAGCTCCAGCTGCGCGAGCTGCTCAAGCAGCCGGTCGAACCCCGAGCCCATCAGGAACTCCGACATCGTCGCCGGCAGCGGCCGGAGGCCCGATCCGGCCCCGTCGTCGTAATAGAGCTCGAAGGCGCTGGTCTCGGCATCAGGGCTGGCGGTCCCGCGTAGGACGATGACGGGGTTGAACGGCGACCGGTCGCCGCCGCCGCCGCCGCCGTTGGCCCTCCTCCGGCGAGGCCGGACGCTGACGTCGCGATCCGGATGAGGGTCGTCTTCCGACAGGGCATCCAACCGGCGGCGGGGGTTGACCGCCGGGTAGCGGCCCGGCAGCGCCGCCGGCGCTTCCATCTCCTCGATGAACCCGCCGTCGCAGAAGGGGCAGAAGACGTCACCGCCGACGCCGTTGGGCAGGACGGTGACGGTGACGAAGCGGACGCAGCTGTAGCACCAATAAGTCGGCGTCGAGACTGGCATGGTCGTCCGCCTCGATAGGATGCTTCAGATCCGGCGGTGGTGGGAATAATGGCCGGAGAGAGATAGAGAGAGAGAGAAAGTAGTGGAATGACTTTTGAAGAAATCTGACTATGAGAGAGGAAAGGCAGCGAGGGCGAGGCCTTTTTATGGGGAAGATAAACGGCGGATGACGGGTCCTGCTCTCCATCGCCACGTGGCGGCGTCTCGTTGGATGGAGGGGGCGACGGCGTTAAGGGCTGGGCTGGTATGTTGAACGCGGTCAGTGGGAAAATAGCCTTTGTTTTTTGTTTTCGTGTTTGTTCTTTTAAATCTTTTCTACGAAAAAAAAAAAAAAAACGGAAGAGCGCGTCCGAGGAGGGAAGGGAAAGTAGTGTGTTGACTCGACTCGACGTTGCTAAGACGCCGAGTTTGAAAATTCAAAATAGCGGTCACGGTCGCACGCGCTCTCCCACGCGCGCACGCGCAGGAGGAAGATTCCTCGCACGAAGAAGCTCCCTAGTCCGTCCAATCCTGGGACACACGTCGCTTTTTTCAAATCGTCACATGAACAAAATCTTGGCTGACTCGTTCGGGTAAGTTCGTTGAATTTTACGGCCCGAGAGGTTCGCCGGATTCGATCTTTTTCGAGAATATCGGATGCCGACGCGGGACAGAATCCGTCCTATGTCCTCGATAAGATGCCGCCGCGGTGCCTGCCTAGGTGACGATCGAGCGAGGAAAATTGGCCTAGGTGTTCATGGTATCCGATCTCGGTCAAAATGCTTTAATTTGTTGCCAAGTAACTGAATGATGGAAAAAAAATTCGACAGCCAACTGCAAAATTCCACTTTGCTATAATGATGATGGATGGAATTTACTTAGGATTTATTTTACGCGTGCAAATTAAGTCACGGCGTCGCATGTCGCCACGTAATCTCTTAATTGGATAATGTGGCATTAATGTCAAAAATTTAAATAAATAATACAAATTAACATGCTGCATTGGAAATGATGCTTTTGTAGGCAAAACAAACCCCCAAAAATATAACCACGGTACCTTCGTGTAATCGAATGAAATTGAGTCAACATGGTCACTGCTCAAGCTCAATTCTAGTGGTTGATGCTTGGATTGAGCTTAATTTATCAACCTCAATCTCAATTTGGTCAAATGTTTGTAACTAGCTTGGCTCAGTTTAGTTAACATTTGAGTCTTAAAACTTCATATGATTCTAAAATTTGTTAAATTAGTACAATCTAGTCATTTTGTTAACTCCGTTCAATTTGACTGAAGCAAATATTGAGTTGATTTTTTTTAAATTATTTTCTTTCTCATACGTGGCATGGCGTTGATGTTGGCTAAAGCATGAAGTATAAGACTAAAACAATGTCATGTTAAGCCATAATAGTATTTTTTTTCCTAATCCCAAATGTTAGTTAAATCGATTAAAAATAATAAAAAGGATAAAAGTTCTATTAAAAAAAAAAACCTAGGGGAAAAAAAGAAGGAGCTAGGCTCTCTCTTTCACTTGTGGGGCGACGAAAGTTTCGGATGGGGGCGCAGCCGCCGCCCAACTGGCGAGGGCCTGTAGGACCTCGCCAGTGTTCTTTTCTTTTCTTTTTTGGGTTATTTTGTTTTTTTTAAAACAACCTTTAGCATTCTTTATTTATTTTATTTTATCTAATTTAACTAAGATTTGAGGTATAAAATACACTTTATGCTTTACACTTTAGTGACGTCAACGCCACGTAGGAGAGAGAAAAAATAATTAAAAAAATGCCAATGTTCAATCCATTTCAACATTTACAAAATTTTTTCAAAAATCCAATCGCATTTTTATCCCAAATCTTAAAACTTCTGATACAATTATCCCAATTTCGAATCATACAGTGCGGTGTAAACCATAAAGAGCATAACAAAGTGGAGTCCAAAACAATGGCAAGTAGCTCGACAAGTTTATATTCCGCCGTCCGTCGACATCCTCCCTTTTCCTCGATCGACCCTCTCAGCCTGCAACGACGGCCTAACAGGACAAGCGGTTCTCCCCACAGATCGGATCGACCGCCGATCTCCGGTTCAGCTTGGACCGTTTCGCCCCCCTTGGATCCTTTTGCTTTGACTGCTTTTGTAGGTGGGGAGTGCACGAGTTCGAGGGCCGGTTCCTCACGCGCAAAAAGAAGACCCTCCTCTCCCCTCCCCTCCCTTTCGCTTTTTTGACCTCAAGACAAGTGATGATGCGAAGCGGCCCCCTTCTTTCTGCCCGCCTCTTTTGTCGTTGCTGTTGCTGTTCGGGAGGAGAAATGATTGCCGGAATTTGCACATGTCGATGTGAAAGAGAGGATGATCATGGTCCACGCCGGGGGGGAAAAATTGCAATGACATCATTCCCATCTTTAGCCCGATTGCTAAGCTCATCGGCTTGGCGGGTTCGAGGGTAGAGCGATGAGTGTGACCTCGAAAGGAGTTGCTAGTTGTCGCGTGATGAGATGAGTAGTCGGGACTTGATTTGATAAAAAAAAAGAAGAAGAAGTGATTTGCTTGTTTTGCTTCTAGTTATTTTAACGGGTGGGTTTGTATTGAGCTTGATAAAATCGATGATTAGGGGTTTTATATGTTGTGACATTCACTTACTAATTTATTAGCATGGGTAATTAAGTGGATTTGAAGAGATGAAAGTAAAGCTATCTTCTTTGACACGAAGATGGAGGACCCATTGAGTTCATGATCCAAATTTTGGCGCCTGTTCATTTGATGCTTGATGTTTGGATCATTTAATCGATTCCTCATTCATAATTAGCGATTCGTATGAGTGGATTAAAAATGTCAACATGGTCATTTCAAATTTTTTTTTTTAAAAATTTGGGCTTCTTCTTTTTTAATAACAGAGATGGAAGATGGAATAAAAGTCACTGAATCGACCTCAACATCCGTTGAAATCCAAGTCAAATAGACGTGACATGGAGTTGTCTAATATAGGATGTTTCGTGTATAGTAGTTTTTTTTGCACGTCGCATGACGTCTCGATAAGTCCTGCATTTTGTTTTCTCTTTTTTCATTTCGGGGATAAACAAAAGTTTAAAAAAAAAAAATAGTTGGAGACGTGTCCGAGTTTATTTTTTACTTTATTTACAAATTCGTCACCATTTTCAGTTTTTAAAGTTTTTATTTTGTGTCAATGGATGCTATATGCTTTTTTTTCTTCAATAATTTATCTTCTCGATTGTTTAATAGAGTATTTTAAATCTTCCATCTGCCAAGTGAGGCTGCTAAACATTTGAGATTTCGACAATGCAACGAGAACGTGGCCAGCCTTAAGGTTTTCTAAGAAAATTTTAGTTTTACTTTCCAGAGAGGAAAAAAAAATCATTTTCTTTTATCAATTTACAATTTAGAATCTTGGTTTCTTCGTGAAGCACAAATGAAGCCATGAAGTTGTGCTACTTATAGAAAGTTACTTTCAGATTTGGAATAACAAATTTGACTAATTAAGAGAATCAAAATAAAAGAAATTGCACCTGGATCACAAGTTTGACTTATATGTATTTGTTTGTACGTCAAACTTTTTCCGTCTAATGTATCATTTGATATAGTCAAGACAAAATTTGTCACATATATAATAAATAATTAAAAGTCCTTTTTTTTATAGGAGAATCACTAAAAAGATCCTAAACCTATTACGATTGTACCAATTTGATCTTACACTTTTTTTCTTTGGCAAATTCAAGAAACACGGTTTAATTTTTATTTGTTTGGTGATTCATGAAAAATAATTTCTTTTCTGTTAGAAAATGAAGTCATTTTTCCCTCAATATAAACTTCTTGTTTTTGTTCTATGAAAAACGTTTTTTTTTTGAAATTGATAAGGTTTCTATCACCCAAACACCGCAAAGTCGAAAAATAATTTATGGGAAACAATTTTTCTTCAAACAAACGACCTTTAAATTCAACGAGATTTACATAGGACCACCATGGCTTGATGGCATACTTGTAATAAGCTCACATGAATCATATGCACGCAAAATCTATTACTCTCTTATTTAGACCATTCGTGATGATAACTCTATAAAAATAGAGTTATTTTACCTATTGTAAGCAATAAATAATTATCAAAATCTATGAGAAAATATTTGGATTTCATTCTATTTACTCAAATTTTCCTTATTTATTCAGCATAATGAGACATGGAGAAAATAAGGCAAAAAAATGGCAAAAAGAAGGAAAGAAAGATATCTGTGATTTAGAAATTCAAATTAAGAAACGTTGGACGGTCGATGCCAAATTAAGAATTTTGTTATTTATTTCTTGATTTTATGTGAAAGAAATAAGTAATTGCCCTGTATTAAGATTCTTGGATATATCCTATAAATAGAATGACACTGAGAGCTTGCAAAGACAAGAAGGTTTTTATTTTTAGATCATTTTTCATTGTTTTGGGAGTTTTTTTAGTATTTTGAAGAGAAAATAAAGTGGTGACATAATTATTGTTTTTTGATTCAAGACAATTGGTTTAATTTATATTTTCGTTTCTTCTTCTATCGTGTTCTAATTTTCTTTTGCTAAGGCTACGATCTAGCCTGATCACAATGATATAAATTTTATGATATTTATGTGTTGCAAGTGATTTCACTTTATGTGAGTTATATATTAATGTGCTTAATGCTTTTAAGTGACTAACCATCATTTGAATGATTTGATGTGCATGCTTGAGATTGAAAACTAATAATATGCAATTGCTCCTTATAATATATAACCATAAATTAAATGTGGATAAAGATATACCGTATTATTTGTATAGTTGATCCAAAAGACTCATTGTAAGTCGGGAATATTAATAGATTTTAATACACTTATGTTTATTTAAATTACACTGATAAACTAAGTAGGTTTGTTATACCATATTATATGACAGTAAATAGATTAGAAAATTCCGCTATCACATGTTTGATATCATTTTTGTATGCGTAATGATCTAAAATTTATATCTAGTGGTTATGGTAGAATCGAATACTCTAATATATTTATTTGATTGATTTATTGGTTTCGATATTTTGCTTTTAAGATTTGCAATTTTAATTTATTTTCAATTCTAGTTTGATCTATTAGACAAATTTTATAATTAGTTTATTTTTTTATATATATTTGGTTTAGTAATCATCAATATCTGTGAGATGATTTCTTTTCTCATTATTCTATTATTTGTTTGACACGTTCATTTGCATTTAAAATTTTATGAACAATGGACAAAGGGCGACTATAAAATTAAGGGTTAATACCATTGAAAACTAAGGAGGTGCAAAATAGATCGCCTAGATTAGGAATCACTAGAATCGGATCGACTATATATATCTTTTTTTTGTTATTTCTTCAAAAAAATTAGTAAAATATGAAAAATACTATCTTATCCAATAGTATAACAAGCTACAATACAATAACTCTTCACTCATCGTCGTTTATGTCAATATGTTAAGATTTATTACTCTCTCTCTTGTTATCCATGGCCACTCTTTAGTGGGAAAAAAAGTGGTCAGATCAAATCAAAACCGATGGTCTGGTTCGATCCCCGATTTTCAAAATTAGGACCTGCCTGCCTTCTTACGCCCACTTGAAATAGACTGACCTAAACCAATCACCTTTACAGAAAACCCCAAATACACTTATGACGAATTTACAAAAATTAATTTTTTTGGCCACAAAAATATCAAAACTAGCATACTTGTGATGAATTACCTTAAAAATCAAAAAAATTTCAAATTAGTATATTTACAATAAATTGTTAAAACTGGATTGATACTACGAAAAAACAATCGACAACCGATTAAAATCCTAAAATTGTACACCCGTTAATTGCCACTTATCATCTAATTCGGTAATTTGATAATAAATTTAACGAAAATTAACAATAGGTAAATTTATTATAAATATATTAATTTGAGATTTCGTTGTATTGATATGAGATTTTTTGTGATAGTAATCTTAAAATTAACATGGCACTGATATGTCCAATTGTAGTGCAGTCGAACGATCCAACTGCTGTTTCCATTTTTGAAATTACAGGACCTTTTGTGTACAGTTCGATGATTGACACTCGACATTTGTCTCTAACAAAGGATTCATTCACCACCAAAGAAGTAGCCTGGAATTGCTGGCAGCCTCTCAATTAAAGATCGACCCAATTCACATCCAGAAGAAGTCTTACGAAGAAGGAAGAACATAACAGAGACAGAGAGAGAGAGAGCAGCTCAACATACTCAAGGAACAAGAGCAATCGCGGAATGAATGATGAAAGTCTACTGATCCAAGCCGCTAAACAAGCGCGATCCTCTTGTATCAAGTCATCATCAGTCGTCCTCGTCGATCCTCTGGCCGAACCCTCTCGGACCGGCCCTCGCCCTCACCCTCCCCTTCTTCCCACCTTTCTTCTTCTTCCCCGCCTCTTCCTTCTCGAACTTCTCCCTCTCCCTCTTCTGCAGGAAGTCCGTCACCGCTATGTAGATCACCTATTCCCAAGAATCGAACCGAACCCCCATCAACCCGCCAATTCAACAACAAACCCACGTCAGAAAAATCTCGATTTGAGCCAGTTCCTCCACGCACGCGTGACCCGACAAGACCGGGAACATGGAAAATGAAGCATTGGGGTGAGCCTGTGTTAGTATTACCCCAATTGTGAGAATGGAGAGACCGACGAAGGCGCTGAGGAGCAGGACCGAGACGACGGTGGACACCCCGTCGTCGCCGCCGCCGGACGACACTATCTGCTGCGAACTCTCCAGCGCATCTTCAGCAGCGGCGCGGAGTCTCCAGCTTCCGGTTCTGGGGTTTCTCTCCGACGCTCCGAGAGACAAGCCCCCTTTGACGGTTCTTTGGGAAGATGTAGAGAGTGGAGAGGCCACGGGCGAAGAGACAGCGGAGCATATGAGAGGAGCGAAGGGTTTCAGCTTGAGAATGGAGATGTGGGGTGAGGAAGAAGATGGAAAGAAGAGAGACGTGGCCATGGCACATCTGCTAGTCTGCAACTTCTTATCGCATTGCACAGAAACACATGGTCGCAGCAGCTGTCAGGATACGGCATCGCATGGGGGTGTTTGGGCCCTCCAAAAAAGCTTTCGCTCGCGGTCCATAAGTGAAGCTTGGGCTTTCCGAGAGAGGCTGTACGAGGACGAGCCCAGTGCCGGCGGTTTCCAACACACGCACTCCCGCAGGCATCTATCCTAGGCGAAGCCATGCCGGCGTCCCTCTAACTCTTCCTAGCCACGATGGAGTTGTCTTCTTTTTTAGGATGCACATATGATCGAATTGTGTTAGAAAAATCCCATGTCGGAGAATCAGTGTGATGTAAAGCAATTAGTATATCATAGTTGATCATAATTCATTGATTTAAGCTTTTGACCGAATATGAGTTTAACCGGATGTGTTAACAGGCTCGGATTTAGGCTTATTGCAAATGTTTGATAACTATCTTGCACACATCCACTTGATCCACTCGATTAAATAGTCATTTAATTCCTTTAAAAAATGATTTCTTTCTCTTTGTACATAATTCGCCAACAATCATGCACACGGGCAAAACTATGGTTGTTAAGGGGTCGGCCCTAGTTTTCATGATACTCGACCTGACCTAGAATCCTATAGGGGTGCGATTAACCCGACCTGACTTGCTTGAGACTTGAATATCATATAACATAAGAAAATGGATCGGGTTGGGAGGGGCTAGACCCTAATATCACAAAATGGTTCCATTGAAGGGGCAAAAATTGAAAATTTATCAAAAGCTACTTGATATATAGAGGTGCCAAAAAAGCCCGTGCTAGCCTGACCTTACCTGACCCAGCTTAGCTCGACCTAGCCTAGCCTGAACCCAACCTTATTAATACCAACATCTAAAAATCCCTATCCAAAGAAAACTAACACCCGGTCCCAAAATATCTCAAATTTTAGGGTTGGATTGGTCAATACAAGTGTTTTTGACACCCTTAAGCAGAACGCGTCTCGATACTTATATGTAAGAGTAGATTTTGGCAAACAAGAAAGTAACGTGAGTCTTCATGAGTTCCCTCTAATTTAAAGTAGAAATTTCACAACATTTGCCTCCAGCTCATCTAGCTCTTTGTCTCTTGCTCGGCAAATTGTTATTAGTATCGCCAAATCGCATGGGGACTCGAGTGAGTAAGAATTGTTAACAAAATCGCCAAATGAGGTGCAGGAAGTCACAGCTCATAATCGAATTAAAATGTTTGAATATCTCATGCTTTTTGGTATAACTAATGATGTGTTTGGTAATATTTTTATTTCCAGGAACAATTTCTGTTCATAAATAACTTATGTTATTTCTATTTTCTAAACGAGTTTCTGAACAGAAAAACGTTTTTGGTAATTGCACAAAATTTCTATTCTCGAAATAGAAAAACGATACAACCCTAAAAATTTCGATTCCCAATTTTTTCATTTAATTATAAAAATAACAGTGAAGATTTAACAATTTATGTTTAGATAAAACTAGACTTTTGTAGAGATTTTAATTTATTTTACAGTGTATAGGTAGACCATTCGAACTAATAATGTTTGAAACATTCCATTGTGGAACCGATATAATCAACTGGCTAAGTTGTACAAGAGATGGAAGAATTTTTTCGATATTTAAATCGTAGATTGTAGAATCATACGCTCCATTGTAATTATCTTTTCCCCTAATATAACATAGAAAGATAATATTATTTGTAAATGAAGTATAAATATTAATTTTTTTATTATCAAAATAAATCAACTTGAAAGACGATACCGAAAGATATCTCCCATGCTAATAAAACTTCACACGAGAATGGTGTCCTGGTGCGTGTGTTTTCATCGAAAATAAATGGTTTGGAAAATATTTTTCTAAAAACGATTGTTTGTATTACTCCAAAAAATAAATAAACGAAAAATGTTTTCACCATCTACTAAAGTATTTAGACATAAGTTGTCGTTGATCATTTTAGGAAAAATATTTTTCAAGAAACAAACAAAGTCTTAAATACGTAGTTAAAGAGCGACACCATGGTAAGGAAAAAAGAAGAAGCACAAAAGGTATCCTAGTAATTACCCTTCCAACATATACGAGGACGTGGATGGTTTGAATCTGCACATTTTCAGGGGATTAAAGTGGGGATAATTTAATTTAGGACATGATTTCGATTCTTACTCTTTGCAAAGAGATAATGCAAAAATTTGACATTGAGAGTTAGAGTACGAGTAGAATATAATTGATAAAAAAAATTAAAGAAGAGTGCTAATAAATAAATAAAGAGAGGGAGTATGTTGATGGAAAATGAGCTTGGGATATTTTTAAAATTTCAAGTAAGTTTTTTTTTCCCTTTGAAAAATTTTCCTGTCGATTTTTCATTCATTCGAAAAAATCAATTCATTGGAGTCATTCTTTATAAAATCAAACACGCACCCTTGGAATGGCTAGGGTTTTGCGTGCTGGTGCTTTCGATATATATATATATATATATTTTAATCCGGGAACTCCCCACACGTGTTCATTGCTTTCTCTAGAACCCTCCACACGTACCACGTACCCGCGAACCAGCTGTACACCAACATCCCCCCACCCCATTGGCCGAACCGCCGCACCGATTAAAAAAGAAAGAAAAAGAATATAAATTCCTAAATTACCCGAAACGCCCTCCAAAAGCGCAACGCGCCCCGCTTACGTGGCCACCCGCAGCGAATGGCGCGCGACTTTAAGATGCCCCCCGTACCTCCCCCTGGGGTAACTCCGGTATTGGCCCTCCGTCGCCCCACCGGGCCAGGCCCTTACGTGGCGCGATCGGACCGGGTCGTCTGGACACGTGGACGGCAGAGGAAGCGAGTGCGCGCGCGAGTGGGGAGGGGGCGGAGAGGATCTAAAATATCTGCGCCAGTCGTCCACGTCGGCGGGGGCGGGCGTACTGATCTGGAATCTGATATTGCACTTTTTCCTCCGAAAAGAGCAAAATTTAATTATTTTTTAATAAAATTTCCTCAAACTCCTTTCGCCCTTTTTGCTCAGGAAATATCTTTCCCTTTTTCCTCCTCTCGATCAGTTCTTTCTCTCGCTCGGATCTCAGCGCCGGACGATCGCCGGAGCATCCGCAGTTTCCATCTCGGAATCCGCCATTTCCGGTCCCAATCTCGGGGCTCGAGCTGCTCTGTGTACCCTAGCGACGTGGATATGGGCGAGGAAGTGAGGATGAGCGAGTACGGCGGCGGCGGCGGCGTCGATGGCAGCGACGGCGACGATCGAGTCTCCGAGTGGGAGGCCGGCCTCCCGAGCGCCGACGACCTGGCGCCGCTTTCGCAGCCGCTGATCTCGCTGGAGCTGGCGTCCGCGTTCAGCATAGCGCCGGAGCCGTCCAGGACCCTGCTCGACGTCAACCGCGCGTCGGAGAGCACGCTGGCGGGGCTGCGCGGGCACCGGACGCTGTCCCAGGGGTTCTCGTCGAACAACGAGTTCAAGTCCTTCGTGGAGGATCGGGACCCGGCGGCCGCCGAGGAGGAGGAGGAGGAGGAGGCGGAGGCGGACGGCTCCGATTCCAGGAAGATGAGGAAGATCGACTCCGCCGAGGAGGCGGATTCGGCTATGAGGACGGACAATTCGGTGGAGGATCCGTCGGCCAAGGCGATGAAGAGGCCGCGGTTGGTCTGGACGCCTCAATTGCACAAGCGGTTCGTGGAGGTGGTCGCGCACCTAGGGATTAAGAACGCGGTGCCGAAGACGATAATGCAGCTGATGAACGTCGAGGGATTGACCCGCGAGAACGTCGCCAGCCACTTGCAGAAGTACAGGCTTTATTTAAAGAGGATGCAGGGGCTGTCCAGCGAGGGCCCGTCCTCATCAGATCCGCTCTTCGCGTCCACCCCGGTGCCGCAGAGCTTGCACGAGCCCCCCGGAGGTGGAGGTGGGCACGGGAACGGGCACGCGCCGATGCCTATGCCCATGCCATATGGCGTGCCGCCTCATATGTCAATGCCTGTGTATGGGCATATGGGGATGCAAATGGGTAATGCGCAGGGGTTTCAGTCGAACCCGTACATGGTACCGCAGATGGATTGGTCGGCGGGAAATAGATGTGGATCGCTTGTATCATATCCAAACTCTGGTCCTAATGATAAGTGATTGTATTCCTGAATTACATGGCAATGGTGTTTTGAGGTGAGTTTTCTTGCTTCATAGTTATTCCCTGTACCATCAAATTTTGCCATTGCTTATGATCGTGGCCCATCTAGTAGCTCTGTTTTGCAGGGAGATTGTAGTGCTTTCTTTACAAATAAGTGGAACTTGCCCTTCTTTTCCATTAAAAAGTGTTAATTGTTTTTGCCATTGCTTAAAGTAACTCATACACGTTCAGGGCCATTGCCTCCGTTTGTCACTGTTAATGTACAACTGCGAAAAATATGTGGGTTAGAAATGAGTCAACAAATATCTTTGGCATGTTAGGAAAGTCCGATCTCTTTTGGTAATA
The DNA here is from genome assembly GCA_014182845.1 of Corymbia calophylla. Classification (NCBI taxonomy): domain Eukaryota; kingdom Viridiplantae; phylum Streptophyta; class Magnoliopsida; order Myrtales; family Myrtaceae; genus Corymbia; species Corymbia calophylla. The sequence goes on along the minus strand of CM024702.1, from coordinate 19,480,277 downwards.
GAGAAAGAGGAAGCCAGGCCACAGTGTGGCCTGTTTAAGCTTCCAATCACGTGGTATGAGTGATGGAGGATAAGCGGATACAGATAAGACATCAATGATGGAGTGGCATCGTGGCTTTTGCTTGTTCGCTCGTTAAAAGCTTAGAGCAGAGAACTGAATTGTGATGAACCCTCATCATTCTACTATTTTTGGCATTTTAGGTTAGTAGACGATGCCTCCTCATCTGATGTCATGTGGGCTTATCTGATTTTGAAAAGTTTGGTTCTTGCTTCAATCCTTCTCGAAAACAAACAATTTATTTACCAAGGTAGTCTTTATTATTATAGAAGTTCTTCTAATTGTTGCTACGGTATATCAGTGTATGGCGGTGGAATGCATAGTTCACTATGCTATGGAACTTTATGGATTCTGCTGGTCTTGTCAACTTGCACTAATCCTGCTTAAACTGATTCCCTAGTTTAGACTGTTTATAAAAGTGCTTCTTGTGTAGAGGAAGCTGCCATCGCGTTCACAAAAATGCCAGCATTTACTGGTACTCGATGCTCTTATTCTGTCTGACCTTATTGTGAGCTTCAGAATATTTCCCAAGAATGATGCTATAGGTCGGATTTACTTAAGTACCTTCACTAGTTGACTCTCCTACTGGGAAAAAGGAAGAAGCTGTATGGTCCCACCCCCTCAATCTCACATGAAGATTTCTACCCCAACCTAGTTTAATTGTGGGATGAGCTGGTTCCACATCATTTGAACAATCATGCTAAGGATAGCGGAAGTAGCCTACAACTTCAATAGACACTTCTCTTACCCTTTGGTGACAGGGTTTTTATTGAGAATTTCGCGTCTTGTGTTGATGCTAGAGGCACTGGACCAGAACTGGGTGGCTTGAGAACTTATACATGTGGTGCTCTCCTGCTTACATACTAACACTGATCTTGTCATTTTCCTTCAGAGGTCATTTCCCTGTGCAAGCAGAAAGAATGCAATAGGAGGGGCTGTGAGCTGAACCATGATATCGAGGCAGATTACCTATTCAAAGCTGTTCAGTCTTCTATCCAGTGGAAGAGCTTCTCTCAGATTCTTTAACCTCCTTTCCAGCATTATTGTCACGCAAGCATTCTCACTGGTGATTATTGTTTCAGAAGGGAAATAATGAAGTCCCAAGAGGAGCTGCCTGCTGGGAACTCCTACTGTGAAGCAGGTCAAAGGGATGGGAAAGTATAGAATCCTGTAGCTGGTGAAGAGTGAAAATGGGACAATTGTTCAGTTTTTTGACTCTAGCTAGTTTTAGAGACGTGCTTCTAATTTAACATGTCTTCTAATCTTCAGTATCAGATGTCAGCTTTGATCTTGCATATTGTCGATCATTCTCGTCACACCCCAGCTCTCCAAGTATAGGGGAAATGACATGTCCGTTCTCCTATCTGAAGGATGCGGCATCTTATAATAACCGACATCAATTTATCATCACATATATATGTATTGACAAAACAAGAAGCTGGTTACAGGTACTCCCATTTTGACATGTGCATATATAATGGGTTTAAAAATTAAAAAGACTAAAATACATGGGTTGTTAATGAACTTAAATAAGTTTAAAATCTTTAAAAAAATTATAAGAATAAAATAGTTTTTAATTTAACTTAAATAAGTTTAAAATCTTTAAAAAATTATAAGTTTTCCTAAGTTTAGTTAGATAGAGGGTTTTTTTTTTTGACAATATGTGTATGGGTTGGGTTGGGTATGGGTCAAAAATTTTATACTTATCTTAAATGGGTCATAAACGGGTTAATGGGTTAATTTGGGTCGGACCATTTATGACCCGACCCAAACCCGACCCGACCCACCCGTTTAATAGGTCTAGTTACAGGTTTAGAGATTCAAAGTCCACAAAAAGAGAATATATACATCTCCATCGACTTACAAATTATCCTAACTTATACCGAAATCCAGCACTCAAAAATCCCTGTTGGTATTGCTTTTTTCTGATTCGTTGTATCTGTAAAACTTGAAAAAGAACTGAAGTGAAGGGTATGAGCAAATCAATGCCTTACGAGTAGTTCAAATCTCTTCTAAGCATATTGAGCATCCACTTTACACATATACAAATGGTATCAGAACATATTTATCCAAATCAGTATATATTTTATATATATATCAAAGCTGAGTTATCACTTCAAAAACATTTATTTGAGCAACAATATTAAAGCAATTATCATTGATTGAGTCCATCTATCAATATAGCATTCGCCATCAAATTATGGTCACGTTTAATGTCCCATGATAAGGCCTACCAAAATTCTTCCCTTGGCGTAACTCTTCACTTATATCAGCTGGTGTTTTGGCCCAAATAGGGCGTCTGGAGACATTATGCATACACAACCCCTCAATGGATTTAACACATATCGACTATGGTCATAAAACCACCAGCTCACAAAACGGATCTAAAATCCATTTTATGAATCTGGACACAAATGAAAACCTATCACCTTTCCCAGTTCAATTTATCAAGCAACATATATTTTATATAACATTTCTCAAACCATTTTACAAATAATCAATTAATTTCAAGAAATGCTTTACTATGCCATTTCAAATATCATAAGGGTATGATCTAGCTTTTTATTTTTTATTTTTTCTGTTCGGTGGGTATGATCTAGCTTGATGCAATGACATATGCTCTAAATATCACATTTCTTTCTCTTTTTAATGTAAATCATACCATTTGATGCCTCTTTTCTATCATTTTCAAGACATGAATTCACAAATCCTTGAAAAGATAAGCATCATTCACCTAAAAATGTGAACTAACTCAAGCGAAAAAACTCTAAATCCTATCAATTCTTTTTTGGTCGGCAAATCTTATCAATTGAGTGACAAATGTATATCAAAATTAAGGAAATAATGACCTTATTGAAGATTTGACAAAATTAAGCTTATTTGGTGACAAAGCCACTCCGATAAAACCAACAAAAAGCTCGCCCAAAGCAGTATAATTACTGGTGTCTGCTTCACTGCAATAGCTTGCGCACTGAACTTAAAAGCATTTGTTTGAACTGTACCGATGCTCGTCTCAACTGTGTCCATAGTCATTGGTAAGTTAACTAGACACATTGAAAGATGGCCGCAGATGGGCAAAAACTGGCGCCAAAAACATGGTACCTCAAATTTGGTTCCAATAATTCACAATAAACTTCAAAATTTCACTATGACCAAACTGTACACCCAAATCAACTTCTATAAAATTCTTAACTTCCACAACACCCTAAAATTTCTTTATAAAATGATTTCACAATTCACCAACCTCAAGAACCAACCCAGCACCTCATATTTCAACACAATCCGAAATTACATCTGTACTAAGAAATTCTCTTCAATTAAAGAAATCAAGACTCGGAATTCTTACCAAGTGCTTCGAAACAACGTTGATTCGGTGTGTTGAGTTGTCCGTGGCTTGCTGAACCAAAACCCTTCCTCTCTCCCTTGGTTTCTTTCCTTTTCCATTCCCTCCTCTCTTCTTCCTTCTTTTCTTCTTCTTTTATTTAACACCAGCTGCAGCAAAAATGAGAAATTGGCTGAGAAGTATCTTCATGGGATTAAAATGGGGTTTGAACATTTGGCCCATTTGTTGCAATTTTTATAGTAATTGTAATAAGATGTGTTATTCTCAGACAATGAGAAACAACTACGCTGCTTGTCTAATCAAACAGTTCCACATTTACCTCCTATCAAACCATAAAACATGGCTCAATGCCAATCCTTCCTTCACAAACCCCGCGGGGCATGTCAAATCTAGTCACCAGTCGATATGTGAACTAGAAATTTGAGATAAGACACAAGAAACGTGGCTCTCCCTGCAATAGATTCATCTTTTCTCTTGGCAAGTTCTCAGCTTCCTTATCTCCACATTCAAATGGTTGCACTTGATCTGATCCATCCGATGGAATCACCAATTATCTCTGCTCATCATCTGATCTTCCACACTAGTCCCATACTGAGTTGTAACAATGTAGTTGTAACTGATGGGAATTGCACCTGCTTTAATGCGCAAGAGTAAACTTTGTCATTCTAGGGATGGAGATAACACGATAGCATTCACTTCAAGCTGTGTCCAAGCATCAGAGGGACTCTATCCAACTAGACCCAAGATACTTCATCAGTTTTCTTCTTTTCCTTCTTAACCTTGCAGTCCAATCATTACTGGCATTGGCATATAATTCAGACAGCAACATACTATTCCCTGCATTTCCAGGCTCAAGCCTTGAAAGATGCCAAGCTGCTATTTCTGCAAGTTCCAAGTTCCCATGGTTCCTACATGCCCCTAGCAGGGCTCCCCACACGAACAAATCAGGTTCCACAGGCATTGTTTTAATAAAGTCGTAAGCTTCCGATAGTTTTCCGGCTCGACTAAGAAGATCCACCATGCAAGCATAATGCTCAAGCCTTGGTGCTATTTTGTAAGATTCCTGCATCTTGTGGAACAAACTCCGTCCAAGTTCAATCATACCTCCATGACTACAAGCAGTGAGTGCTGCCGTGAAGGTCAGGTGATTGACCCTCTTACTATCTTCCTTCTCCATCTGAGCAAAAGTTTCAATTGCTTCTTTACAATAACCATGGCTAGCCAACCCAAAGATCATGGAATTCCAAGAGACTGTGTTCTTTTCAGACATGTCAGAGAATAACAACTTAGCTTCGCTTATGAGACCACATTTCGCATACATGTCAAGAAGAGCGCTTCTCACAAAGATTTCCTTCTCCACTCCAAGCACAACTGCATAACCATGGATTTCCTTCCCAAGCCTCACATTGGCAGATGTAGCACAAGCAGGCAAGAGACTACTAATGGTGGCCGAATTGGGGTAAACCCTGCAAGCCATCATCTCCTTGAATGCCTTGAAAGCATCTTCATTTTTGAAACTCTGTACGAGTCCAGATATGATAGAAGTCCAAGACACCACATCCGGCTCAATACCAGCAGAGCTCATTGACTTGAGAAGGTCCTGAACAGCCAGAGGATCGCCCTTCTGTGAAAACCCATTAATCAATGAATTCCAGGTTACAATATCTGGCTTCAGACCCCAAAACTTCATCTTCTCCACCAATCCAATTGCCTCTTTTGCAAAGCCATTTTGAGCATAACCTGAAACCATAGCATTGAATGTGACTAAATCTTTCTCTACCATCATATCAAATATCGCACGCGCCTTTTCGACGTGCCCACATTTCGAGTACATATCGATCAACGCGGAATTGACGAACAAATCGCCTTCGACCGACAGTTTCAGAACCAAAGCGTGCACGTTCTCTCCGGCTCGTCGATCCGAAAGCTGCCCACAGACTTTGAGGATGCTGGGAAACACAAACTCGTTGGGCTCCATCCCCTCCCTCCGCATCTCGAGGAACCCGTCCAAAGCCTCCTGATGGTAGCCACGCCGAGCAAAGGCACCGAGGAGGACGGTCCAACGGCGAACATCTGTTTCAGGAATTTCATCGAACACGCGTCGGGCATCAACTGTGCTCCCACAGTCAGTGTAGAAGCCGATGACTTTGGAGGCAATGTGGGCGGAAGCACGAAGGCCCGTAACGATCAGATGGGCGTGAAGGGCTCTTCCCGAGCGAAGTGCTCGCTTACGAGCGCAGGCGTCAATCAGGTCGGCGCAGGCATCGAAAGAAGAGTGATACGCACGGTGGATCGATGGAGTTCCACGCAGGTTCTCGTTCCGTACGAGGCACTTGGTGAAGAAAGGCATCAAAACTGGGGCCGCTCCGAACCGGTCTGAAACTGGTTTTGCTCTGATCAGAGAAGGGCGGTTCGGTTCTTCATCTTCCGGTTCAATCTCCCTCGTGTCCGGGCTTTAGATTGAAGGTGTGGTTCCACTAATGGATTCCCACCTTGTTTTTATACAGTGAGAGTTGAGCGGGCGGAGTAGGCCTAGTCAAAAGGTCCGAATCGGTATAAATTTGTTTCAAACTATCCCTCATTCTCTTTTATATTTTCATTGATGGGAGATAATATATTTTCATCGCGTACTTCATTTATGAACCGTTTCATCTTACAGTGTTTTGCCCTTGAGTATGAATAGCTTCAAAAAATTCCTATAACAACTCATAATTCACCTCCCTCTCAGTTATTAAGCTCGGTTTATTTTGGATCTAACCAAATGCCCCTCTCTCCCCATTTACGTGTCGTCATTGCATCACTATATACTCTCAAGTCATGATTGTTTGACTGAGTTCTTTCATTTTTACCATATCCCCTTGTCCTTCTCGCCAAATTTTGAGGTGGCTTGATGCTGGGCTTACTGTCTAACCAGGTTTGGACAGTACCCTAAGGGAAGAGAGAGAGACCGTTCAACAAACGACATGGCATGACTATGGAGCGTGAAGACATGATGGAGAGAGACAATTGTTGTGTTGATGTAGAGTGGCGCACAAGTTACTGGAGGAGAGAGGATATGGGTTTAGCAGTTTTTTTCTTTTTTACAATATAGTAAATTTGTTTAAAGTTTAAAGGATATTTTGTCTGATTGAATAATTTTCAAGCATTTCTTTCGTTATGTGTAAATATAAGTAATGCGCATGTTTAAAAGAAACCAATCAAAAGAAAGTGGTCGGGGGAATATCACTAATCCTATCAAAGAGCTAACCGCATTTTACACTTCAAAGGATCATGTCATTTTCCATGACCATATGTAATCCGACGGCCGACATTATTGGTCTCTCCAGCTACGAATCTAAGGCAGCTGATCGTGCGCATTGGATCGGTTTTATGACGAGCCTGATCCATGCTCGGGCCGACACGGCTGGAACCAAAGATTCCACTTTTTTTTTTTCTCGCTATTTCTCTACGGCATGAGATCCACACACGAACTCTCTTGATGAACATGCATCATGGATTGGCTTCGCCTCTGAAACCGCGAGCCCGTCACTGCTTGCCCTTGGCTTCCACAGCGGATTTCCCTTGCTCTTCTCGTCTCCACCTTCCGACCCAATTCTTTCATCGCAGGCGCGGCCATGGAGGCGTCTTTGGCCCTCTCCTGTCCGCTCCCCAGTCGTTCGTTTGGCCGGGGGAGAGGAATCGGAAGAAGGGTCGGCGGGGGAACGCGCGTACCCTCTCGAGAGCGAGCCGAAGGGAATCCCCGTACGAAGTCCTGGGGGTGTCCCCTGCCGCGACTCCCGATGAAATCAAGAGGGCTTATCGGAAGCTCGCTTTGAAGTATCACCCTGATGTGAACAAAGAGGTATGAGCGGTGTCTGGACGGCGGCCTTGATTTGTACCGCACAGTTTGGTGTGTTTAGCTCGAGATAAACCGTGTCTATGTTTGTGGGTTCAAATTAGCTCTGCTGCTGCTTGCCTCTCTAGTCTAATTGTATATATACAGTGTTGGTTCATTGACATATAAAATTTCATTGGGTGTAGATGAATGGTTCTTCTAAGTTTCTTGTGTTGTTCCGTGTATTTGGTCCGTTTTTAAGAGTTGCGATACCTTGAAGCGGGGTGGGCAGCTGTGTAGGTCCTGCAGCTGGTAGGTCTTACGCTAAATACCTTGTAAGTAAACTTGCATAGTCCCTTTTCACAGGAAAAACTGGAAAGCTTTGCCAGATAAGCTACATGATAGAAGTACTCTGGGTGGAATATGGGCCACTAGCAGTCTGGCACGAGACTCGCTATGGCTCTTGTAGACAAGTTCTCATCTTTCTATTGTTGATAGATGGCTAGAAGAGATTAAGATTACAGAACTTTGTAGCTTGTGTTGGTTTTTTGATTTTGCAGTTTGGTGGAGAAGTGGTGTTTGGTGGAATCTATTTGAATCATGGGATATCTTTCCTTCGAGCTAAAGTTGGAAGTTAGCAGGCATTGATACTCCTAATGTTACCTACAAATGGGTCACGGAATGATGGATTTTCTCGTTCATGAGACATTCTAGGATTGCATCTTTAAGTCAGGGGTAGCACTAAAGCCTGCTTTATTCTGACCCTTTGGTCTCATTGATCTCGCATCTCTATGAACTAGTTTAATAGTCACTGCGGACTGATTAAAGTTATCCAACTTTTGGAATTCAGCCTGAACAAATGTTTTGATTCTGTAAACTATTTATGTGCTTCAATAGTGTACATGTCAACAGATTGTTCTGATTTTAAGCACTAGAGCCCGTAGGTCTCATAGATCCTGCCAAGGTTGTTCCAATGTATAAAGTCATTTAAATCTCATGGATCCTGACCACTAGTCCTGGGAAACCTCACATTCTGTGAATCTAGACAATTGATAGAGTGCTGTGCATTGTGGCACTTAGTTTGTTCTCACACTTGTTAGCTCAAATTTTTTACATCAAGACAAATATCTTCAACCAAATATCATTACATGTGCTACAAAGAGATGGGTTTTTTTAACCACATTAAGTGCTGAAAATATCACACCATTAGCTCTTTATGTCCATATGTGTGTTTGATAACCACTAAGTACACACAATTTAACTAATTGATTCAAGCAAAAAGTCACTTAATGTGGTAAGTAAGAAATATGCACTTGATTGGTTAAGTGATAAAATATACAATGGAAGTAAGATCTTACCATTATATACTCAAAGCATTTCAACAATACTTGCTATTGCAAGCTTGGTAAGAAAACAAGAAAAAAGTTCAATTTATTTTCATGTGTTGTCAAACAACTTTAATTCTTATTTTCAGTACTTAAAAACTTCTTCACTTGCTACTTAGTATTTAAATTTTCAGTACTCTTCTTTCAATTCTATCAAATGAGCTATAGACAGTAGTTACATAGTTTCCCCAAACATTAGGGATTGGGACTATTCACATTTTCTTTCTTGCATATGTTTAATGCCTTAGTCTATGGGCATTTGAAAAATGGTAAGGACCTATCTTCAATGCTGCATGCTGTGGTGGAATTGTTGACTGGTTGAGTGGAAGTGTGGCCATTGTCTTGTTGTCAGCGAGTGATCTGTTCACACGGTTTGCCTCTTCTTTAGGTGATCATACTTACAGACTGCAAGTGTAATGGCTGTGGACAGACGCATTTATCATCATTCGAGCTATATTTTTGTTTAGGTACTGGTCTACTATTAGTCTACGCTAAATATCCCTTGTAAATGCCATTTGGTACCATGCATGATGAAGAAAGAGACAATTGGATCATTATTGTCACCAGGGAGGGGTAGTTCAATTTGCTCTTGGTATGGGTCCTTAAAACATGTTGGGAAATACAGATGCAGTTGCTAGAGAACCCTTTAGAAGATTGGTTGACATAAGGACTTCGAGTAGGATCCTTTATTTCATCTGTGCTTATTTTGCTGTCTGTCGCCCGGCATTGATTTCACCAACAATACATGTTGAGAATGTAATGTTTTAACCACTGTGCATGATTGCAAATGGGTCATTTCTTGTCTCTTATGGATGTTTGCTCCTTTGCCACCTTTAATAACTAAAAAGGCTCAGAGCTTTTTTATTTATTTTTATTTTTTTAATATCTGCAGAATATTCCCAGCTATATCCTTTCAAGATCTTTGTTGTATTAGCAGCCTCTGTCAAGAAAAACGGACAAAGAAGACCACTCAAGGAATGGTCGATAAAATTCGAAAAAATTATTCTGCAGTTTGTGGGTACATTATTTTGTAGCACTGCATTTGGCCCTGATAAATGTGGTTTTTAATTATCAAAGACTTATGATTCATTCTAAAATGATCAATTCCACAAAAGTGGTTGTTTGCTATGCAATATAGTTTCTTTTCTGAAATTGTTGTTGGTGAAAATTCAATAATCTTATACGCCAAAATGTCTCATATTTCAGGCAAATGCACAGGAGAAGTTCATGAGGATTAAACATGCATACAATACTCTCCTTAATTCTCATGAGTCGGATTCCAAGAGGAGATACAACACTGGAAATCGTGCATCTGGGTTTCCGTACTCCACTGAGGATAGGAGCACCGTCGATGAAGAATTCTATGGACTCGGTAAAAGCAATAATAAGCTGCAGTCATTACTTTGTGCATCATACAGTATTCTTTCATGGCTTAGGTGGGTTTGGCATGTTTTGACCTAAAATGACCTCCTAAGATCCAGACCATCTTGGAAAAGGAATATTTTTCAATAAATGAATTTTGCTAAACAAAAAAAAAAGTAGTGGGTTCTTTCTTGACCATCATTAGTAATTTAGTTTCTTGGTTAATGTCTGGATATAATGCAGTAGAAACTTATAGCAGAGACACATGGATATGCAACTTGGTATAATGTAAATTGAGTATGGCCCCGGTGAATTCCTATTGAAGAAGTACTTTTGGAGAACATCTCACTTGTCCTTTAGCTTGGTTCTAGCTTTTCTTTTGTTCTGTCAACTTTAGATTGACCTTGGCATGTGATTGTCCAGGACAAAATTTCTTTTCTGATGTGGTTCCAAGTGTATGTTAGTTTAGGGGATTTTGTATGTTCTTATAATAAACATGTTTGTGCTGCAGGTAACTTTTTCAGAGATGTTCAGATAACAATAGGTAGATAGTTTTCTCTATGAGACATAGCAAGTGCCATCTAGTTCTTGCTTACCTGTTACTTTTAACCTAACAGCCTATATCATTTCCTGTATTTAGAAAATTTTCTTCGATTTTTACCATCTTGTTTCACATGGCAGAGGACTTCTTCAGAGATCTACAAGAAGAATTTCGTAACTGGGAAGCAGGTGCATCTTCACAAGGAAAGCCGAAGAGCTTGTGGGAGGAATTGGCGGTGAGAGTTGCTTTTAAAATATTGCTACATTTGGAAAAACAAAATTTCTTCTGTGCTATTCTTTTTAGAACCTGTTTTTATGGCAAAAAATAAGAGAACTACAGAATCATTCAATCTAATGTCTTCTATCCTTGGGGTTTGAGAGACATGATTTGAGGCTAGGACCTTATGCCTTGAAATTTTGTTGCTTGAAGGAAATTGGTGAAGAATTTGTGGAGTTTCTAGAGAAGGAGCTAAACATAACCGATTCAGAGGTGGAAGCAAATCAGTATGATGATGGGTCACAAAGAAGTTCTGGGGCTGAAGGTACACAAAATGCTAGTTCGAATGAAGCTGGCAAGGGAAGCAGCATCGACGAAAATATTGATGAGATAGAAGCTACCCTTGCTCGGTTGAAAAAGGAATTAGGCTTGTAATCGATTCATGATAATTTTGTGCTGCATACTTATTCCATTACTCATGTTGTGTTTGTATAGATATGATATGTTGTGATACCTCTGGCTACAATAACCTTTGAAATCGACAAAGGTCAATGAGGAAGGCAAAGAGAGAGTAGGAGATTAAGAGCAAGTCCTGCAATATCATTGAATAATAGGTTCAACTCAGGACTAATGTTGGAGCTCAAATTTCATTCTAATTGATTAATGAAAAGCTGTTTCTTTTAAATTTTCACATTCTTATAAGCATGTTTTCTAGGCACTTATCTGAGTATTGTGAGCTGTAAAAACTGTTTCCGGCATGTTTGCTTGCTGTCTTCACTTCCATGTTGTGGAGGCCGCATTTTTATTTCTTAAGTAACCATACGCTTGTTTCCATCATGTTAATGGGAGTGACATCGTCTGAAAAGTTCAATTTGTATCAAACTCGCATCAATCTTTCCTTTTTAGGCTCTGGTGGACCAGTCATGTCTACTTATACCATTAGCGCGCCCATAATTTGCCTCAAGACATTCACCAGAAGTTGTATATTTTTGCCTTTGGAGCACAGTACAAGCAGTCTTTTATGCGTTCATTCCTCCACCAAGGTCGCGGCTCGTTTCTGGAACTTTCAATGCTGAAGAATGGGTATGCAAACCCCTTCTGAGAAAGAACTGAAATTGTAGGCATCCTCTACTGGAGCTGTTAATTCTACGATATAAAGAGTAGAGTAGGAGTAGGGGTGATCGATTTTAGGGTAGGTAGGTTCTAAGCGTGAAATTTGAAACATTACCCGCTATTAGTGGTTCTTGATTTTTGGACTCTATAACCTATGCTGTTTGCTTGAAACCGATTTTGAAATTTTTCTTGTTTTTCCGATTCGATTTTAAGGTTTACTTGAGAACTTATTGTTTTAGTTATTTAATTTAGGGGATCCTGTTCATCTTATCTGTGACGATTTTGACCGGCTTGAGCTAGACTCTCAATTTCAAAATAAGAGAGTTCGCGGCTTCCAGCGAACGCTTTTCTTGCAACTCCGAACTAATGCCCTCATCCTCGACATGTTTCAAGAATTCACGCACAGGAACCACTGCAAATCCCAATTTAACATGTTCACCACACGATTCAGATTCTTTAATCTTCCCCTACAACTCAAGCTCCCCCGCCTGTCGATGCGTTTATTTGCTTAACACAGTGCTAAGAGCAACTCAAACCGAAGCGAAGATCAAAACAGAGAATCAATTGGTGATAACCATACATTGCTTTAGCTTGCGCGAGCGTCTCTTGCAACACTCGAACTCGATCATGGACGTTGGCACTGTTCCATAATGCGCTTGAAGGTGGCAGATTAGGCGGTAACATCGGGTACCAATATGGTGGCGTTGCCGATGGCGGAGGCGCAAGGTTCACGGCCGGTGAAAATTACCAAAACCATTCAAATTTGTGATTGTGCTAGGAAGAGGAAAGACGAAGGACGGATGCTGACTGGTGAGGTTAGAATTTAAGGGGAAAAAAATTATGGGTTTCGTTTTTTAACTTAGAAAACTAATTTCAAAATCGATTCCAAAACAGGTCCATCGATCTAGCTTGGGCTCGCTTAACTTTGGAGTTCCAAAGTAAAGTTTGCCGTTATGTCAAAAGACGCCTTTATGAGTTAATTTCAATTTTCACATATATATATATTTTAGGGTGCACAATTCGGTTCATTCTTGCCCTCTTCACCATCTTATAAGCTTGCCAGGAGCTGCTCTTGTCCATGTCCTATGGCCCCATCGACCACTTCTTGCCCTCGTCGGACCATGTTGTTATAGGTTCACTAGCTTCTACCCAGTTTGTCCTCGAACCACACACCTACTGGAGGGGATCTCGCTCTGATATCATATTATGACATCTTGAATTAATTCATAGAAATATTGTCCCATTTAGCCAGTCTAATGCCAAGCCTCACAATTTTATCCCTTGGCGTACAGACAAACACTTTTCAAGGAAGTCATTCATCCTAGTAGTGCTCTAGCTTAGGCTCGCTAAGCTTGCCGTTATGTCAAAATGCGTCTCTGTGAATTAATTCTAGTTTTCACACACACACACACATATATATATATATTCAAGAATCGCTTTCTTCTTGTTTGGTGTGCAGTTCGGTTCATTCCTACTTCCTTTGCCATCTTAGAAGCTTGTTAGGAGTCGCTTCTTGTCCAGGCCTTCTGGCCCTTGTGACCACTCCCTGCTTTTGTCGGACTAGGTCGTTCCTGTAATAGTCCAATTCCCGAATGGGTATTCATTATGAATTGGAAACTGGACCGGTTTTAACATGTTCATAAATTTGAAAATGGTTCCCGAATCTATTTTTCAAACCGTCCGATTTGGTTCCAGAGTAGGACCGATCCGGCCGCACCCCCTTAAGCAGGAGATCTTATTGGGGATGGATTATGTCCGTAGATACCCACGTGGGCCTGCATGCATGACCAGTCCCCTGAAATGTTCACACGTGCAATGGAAATCGCTACTGATGAAGAAACACACAAGAGATATATGTGCCGTTGAGTTTGCTCGCTATGGATGAGGTTTGCAACCTGTTTAAATCCATAATCCGACCGAGCCTTGACTCGTTTGATCAAACTGCATGCGCAACATAAGATCTTTCTGAAACAGAATTCACAGCGAGATTTTCGAGCTCCAGAGTCGGAGAGGAATTGGCGAAGCGGCAGGAAATTCAAGAGGACGAGAGATGTGGCCATGGAATGGGACCGGCTTCCGCCGCTCGTGTCCTGAAGCAAACGGCAACGACAAGAGGCCACCCATCTTCTTCCTCTCCCTTCACCGTGACAAGAGCCTTCAGTCTCCACTGCCCAGAAGGCGTGAACGAGTTCTCCTTCGACGGTCGCCGCCTGCTTCACTCCGATGGCGCTCCGTTGGAACCACTCGACTGGGGAAGCGTCTCGGGACAGCAGGAATTTCTACGAACACCTCGCGTGCTCAGCAAGCTCATCTCTTGTTGCGCCAAACGGGCCTCTCTTGACGCGGGGGTTCAGCTCCATTCCGTCATCGTCAAAATGGGGTTCGCTTCGAACGTCTATCTGTGCAGTGCCCTCGTCAATATGTACGGTAAATGCGGTAGAGTCTCGCACGCCCATGACCTGTTCGAGGAACTGGGCGAGAGGAGTGCGGTCACTTGGAACTCCTTGATCTCCGGCTATCTTCACGTCGGTCGGCCGCTGGTTGCCGTGGACTTGTTCCTGAAAATGCTCGAAGCGGGAATTGCTCCTACGCCGCACAGTGGTTCCGCTGCTTTGGTGGCTTGTGCTCAACTCGAAGACGGTGTTATTGGTAGACAGATGCATGCTTTGGGTTTGAAAGCAGGGTTTGGGTGTAATGTTGTCTTTGGGACTGGCCTGATCGACATGTACAGTAAATGTTCGAATTTGGAAGATTCGAGGAGCGTTTTTAACCGGATGGCGTGCAGAAACGATGTTACCTGGACGACGATAATTGCTGGGCATGCGCAGAGCGAACAACCAAGTGAGGCAATGATATTACTAAGGGAGATGATGCGTCGAGGTCTTAGACCAAACTATGTCACTTATAATAGCGTACTCTGCTCGTTTTCTAGTAGGGATTATTTGAATTGGCGCAAGCAAGTTCACTGTAGGGTGATCGTGGCAGGTTTGGAGTCCAACATGTATATAGCAGTCACACTCGTCACTGTCTATTCTGAGTGCGGTAGTAGCTTGGAGGACTTTCGCAACGTTTGTTTGGGTATAAGAATATGGGACCAAATCTCATGGAACGCGGTGATCGCTGGATATGCTAATCTTGATGATGGAAAAGAAGCCGTGAACTGTTTTTGCAAAATGAGAGAGGCTGGAATCTGTATGGACTTCTTCACATTTGCGAGCACTCTAAAAGCTGTAGGATCTTTCTCTGCTCTTAAAGAGGGGAAGCAAATCCATGCTCTAATTCTTAAATTTGGGCATGCTTCTCACATATACGTTCAGAACGGACTTGTCTCTATGTATGCTAGATGTGGCATTCTTGGTGATGCAGAAAGGGTCTTCTCATCAATGGAAGAGCGTGATGTTATATCCTGGAACGCATTGTTATCTGGCTATGCGCACCATGGTTTTGGCAGAGAAGCCGTTGAGTTATTTGAGCAAATGAGGAGAAACGCTATTAAACCAGATAGTACCACCTTCCTAGCTGTGCTGACAGCTTGTAGTCATGTTGGTTTGGTCGAGAAGGGACTTGAATACTTTTCCGTAATGAGGAGCAGTGATTCACTTGAGCCACCAAAATTAGAGCATTATGCTACCATTGTCAATCTTTTTGGTCGAGCTGGACATCTTGAAGAAGCAGAGGCATTCATCTATGGCATGCCAGTGAAACCAGGTCCCTCAGTCTACAAAGCTCTACTAAGCTCTTGCAGAATTCATGGAAACAAGGAAATTGCTCTACGATCTGCAAAGATGCTTTTGAAGCTGTATCCTGATGACCCTGCCACTTATGTTCTGCTATCCAATGTTTTGCTAACAGGATGTGAATGGATTGATGGTGCAGAAATACGGGCGCTCATGTGTGATCGAAGAGTTCAGAAGAAACCAGGTTCTAGTTGGCTTAAGTTCTGAAGGAGGGCATGTGCTGAATTTTCTTTTCTGGGACATGGAAACTTTATCCTGGGTGGTGTCAACCGTCAGAACATGTGAGTAGCTGTCTTTTTCTCCCTCATAGAAGGAGGAGAAATTAGCGATTACCCTTGTTAGTCCCCAGAAGCATAAATCTCTTTTAAGGGTATGTCAAGAAGTGACGAGGTGAAGGGGTCCGTTACACCTTTTGTCCCCAAAAATAACTTCTTTGTAACTTGCTGAAATTGATAATATGACTAGGACTAGAGGACAAAGTTAAGATATTGAGAAAATTGCAGCACCTCATAAATTTCCAAGGTCCTTGAACATGGAATCAGTTTACGAGAAGTGGCGGGATCTAGTAGTTTCTCCTCGTTATCTAGTATACAACAATGTTTGTTTTTGTATCTTCATGGATCCCTTTGATTTGCTAAGAATTCCTAATGTCACCACAGTTGAAGAGGAATAAAGCTATAGGAGGAGAATGCTACAAACCTGCTGAGCTGACTGCAAGTGCAACATTCATTTTCCAGCGGATCATGAATTTCCAGTTCCTGCTTCACTAAATGCTCTCTTTGTGCATACTCGGCTGTCAATGATTCCTTTCAGTCATTTCTTGTAAGTACCATCTTCACTACAGCATAAAATTGTGAAAATCTTTTTAAGCTGCCTAAAGCGATAATGTGGGAAAATTATCCATCTTTGACATGTTTTTATTAAGGGGGAACTCATTTTCCATATTTGTAAATCATGTTTATGAGGTGAACTCTTTTTTGATATTCATGACTCACAATAGCCTCTGGCAGTATGGTCTTAGCTGTGGCTGTGCCTTCCCTCTCATCCTTTCGAAAGGATGCATGCAAACTTCTTCGGGTGGTTTCATCTGAGAAATAATGGAATGTAACCTAGCATAGTCTACTGCGATTCTGTAAGGGATTGAACTGACTATTAAATTAACGTAAACTTTATCCCCAGTAAGTGCAAGTGCAATCCTTTAAGAGAAAATAGATACGGAAGAGGGAAATTATCCTCAAGGATGAATGAGAAGCATATGTCACATAAAAAAAAACTAGACAGGAAAAATATCTCAAATTGAAAATCTAGTAATATAAACAGGAAGTGATCTTATCGATATCGTTTATAGAACATTCCAACCTACGATAACGGTAGATTCTAATACTGACAGCTACCATTGTCACTCCTGGCTGTTGGATCAAAGTTCGCTGCAGCTGGGTCAGTGCAACCTTCAGGAACAGGAAGATTGACTTGTTGGGCTGCTTGGCCTGCGTTGTCGTTTTCATGAGACGCTTGAACAAAATCCTATAAATGAAGTAAAGAGAGTGCAACTATCAATTAAGAACAACCTCAGGGATACCGGGGTTCTAACCATAGAAAGTTCCTTGGTTCAAAGCATCTTCATTGGCATCTCCCAACGCTGCCTCGGCCATGTACTTATCGGCCAATTGGACTCTCTTCACATTTTCTTGTTCCTGCACCAGCATGTTGCCATACTCAACCAGCTTCTCAAGAGTCATTTTGGGCTGATCAAAACTTGGAGGGCCCTCCTTTGAGTTTACGAGCTTCTTCCCAATGCCGTCGACTCCCACACCCGATATCCACTTCCTAACCTCGTCGTCATAGACTCTTGCTCTTAGTGCACCGAAAAAGTCTGCAAAGAAGATTGAAGTTTGTGATGAGTACGATTCGACACGATGTGCTTCAGAAAATACTCTCCATCATTTTTCCTCTAAAAGGACCCAGTAATTTTCAACGCTCCTGTGAATTTGTTATGCTATTTTTATTTGATTTTGGGATTTGGGTAAATTTGTTATGATTTTAGTTGTGGAAAATTGATATTTGTCATCCTTTCATACATAAAGGAGACATTAAAAAGTTCGATGATTGCCTATTCGTGATAGTTTACTCAATAATTCTTCTTCATATGAGTACTGAATTTCCAATATTAGCAGAGTATCTAGAGATCGACACCATGCTTACCAATGGATTGACCAGGGAAACAGTCCACAAGCTTGACAATGGCTTCACCGGCGATATTGTCAGTCCTGAAGATACCGGTGCAAACACCAATTCGGTCCTCACGAGTGGGAGCCCAGTAGAATTTCTCCATACGACCATCACGGATGAGGGGGGCATACAACGTGGAGAAGTCGTTACCCGTGACAATGATAGGGACACGGGGATTCTCCTCCTTGTTGTACATACCAGGGAGCTGGACATTGGTCGGGTTATCAGCAATATTCATGAGTGTAGCGTTCACCATTTGATTGTTCACCGTGTACTGCGTGGTACCGCCCATTCTCCCTGCACCTGCATCAAGATCATTGATAAAGAGGCAGCACATCTTCCCCTTCTTGATAATGTCGGCTGCTTCACGGTATCTTTGCCGGATGAGTTTTGCTGGTTCTCCTGCATTTCCACTTTCCAGCTCTCCAGCACTCATCATGATGGGGCTGAAATTTCATCAACAAGTATTCAGGGCAAACGAACAGTACAATCAAGTCTAATCAAGCACGGGGGCTTTTGGTCTTGTGGTTAGATTTCAGACAAAGAACTCACTTGATTCCCATTTTGGCGAAGACGAGCTCACACTGGAAGGATTTTCCCTGACCTTTTCCACCCCAGACACCTAAAATCAGGGGAACCTGATTGAAAACCAGATTAATTATTTTAGTCATTCGGTTCAGACTAGTTGACCAAATTTCTATATGTTTTTTTCTCAGTATAGGAACTTCAGGCTTCTAACCTTGATGTTCGGCAAGGTCATGAAGTTCTTGGTGATGTGAACAACGAGCTTGTCCATGAAAGCAGGAGCGATATAGAATCCATCCATGTTATTATCCATGTATCTATATCAAGGGGAACATGTAATTAGTATGTATGACAATCGAGTTTGGTCGACAGTTTGACCTTTGCTCTTATTGTGTGCATCGAATAACCATGTAAATCACTTATCTACTTACGTGCGAAGACCGGTGCTGAGATATTCATAGGAACTCATGATGGCATGGTGGGTTCCGGTTCCCATAGGAGCCTGGAACAGAGAATCGACCATGCCCTTGCCTCTGGCAATGTCTTGCTGGTCGTCGGAAGTGTCGTAAGCAAGGCCTTTCCATTTGTCCTTATCGGTCTGCTTCCCCTCGTCAATCTCAGCACAAATCCTCAAGCTTCGCGATGAAGGCTTTGGGTTGGTGATTCTGGAGCTCACCTTCTTCAGGCTGTTGCCCAAGAAGCCTGAGCTCGGGATCGCCGAGCTGGAGTTGTTAAAGCTCACCTGCATCACAGCACCTGAAACTCCATTACACAAGCCAACATAAGTCTACTGGAACTACAATCTCCCTCCAAGGCAAGATCATCTCTCAAGGGAAACATATAGTCCCTTACTGATTCTTATTTCTTTCGTGTTATCGGCTCCGCTAGGGATCATACTACTTACAGAATCAACTATGATTAAAGAATGACATAACCGAAAACGGATCACAATCTACCGGACATTATTTGCTTAGCCACTGAACAATACGTTGCTGATGCATGAGCTAGAAAACCAACAACATCAGCACCTGGAACAGAGCGACAAGTTCCGGAAAAGAACTGAACAAAACAAGCACGACCATACAGAGAACATCGGGCAAAGCGAAGTACCGGCTTCCCATTAACAGTTCCGGCAGTTGAAATTGCAGCAGCCATTTGGCCAAGTAAAGAAGCTTCGACCACTGCTTCGGAGCGTAGCCTTTTCTCGTTCGAGGTGTCAGGGGAATTGCAGGCTACAGCGACGAGCTTTAAGAGACTCTAACTTCCATACAATCGGGTTCGGATGAGAGGACACGTGGCGCCTCCTGGAGGCCACTATTATGTCCGGACGAAACAAGATATCCCCAATTCATCCTCGCGAGCTTCTTGGCCACTGAAAGGGGGGGACCTTTGAACCGCCCGAAGTAGATAAATGGAAGGCCCCAAGATGGGTTTTCGGAATGGGACTTGTGTGCCTCTCGAGATCCATTTTATCTTGATTATGCAATCGGTAGCAGACAAGAACTGATCCCAACATGCGAAGAGAAGAAGTCCTAAGACCAAAATCCCACGTCAATGCATTGATGAAAGATGGAAACCCAGAAGCCAATGACTTAGCCCAGGGTCATGGCAGCACATGAGCTAATCGAATGGTTCTGGCTCGACTGCTATATTCGATCAGTCATTTGTCTATGGATCTGGCATGATGAGTGAGTTATTTATCAAACTAAAGGCCATAAACAGACTTCACTTGAAAATACAGACTCAACTCATGTTTCGTGAGATTCATCGCCATTTGTCTATTGCTCCTGTGACTTCATGGTACTTTTGTTCATTTTATCTTTTTCGCGTTTAACATGCCGATGGAACAAGGGCAACTGATGAAGAGAATCAATAGATTCCTTTTTGGGAGCAATTCATCCTCTCAAAAGTAGCATACAATTGTCTGTTGTAACGTGCTCTCCAAATGTGCTTGTTCCCCTTTCTTCCTTATTATGGTACATTTTTGTGAAATAATTCAATAAGAAGAAAAAAGAAGGTGTTAAAGAGATGGACCTTGCTGGCCCAACCCTAGACAATCTATTATCCCTTTTCCAAATCTATTCCCATTTCAAGTCAAGAGATAGATAAATAAATATATCTCATTGAACTGATTGAGGGCATTCTTAGCGATTGAGGAGGGTTGAAGACCAAGAATTGAGTTATCTATCATCTAAGCATTTTTACAACTAGATTCAATCTCCTAATCTCTACAAAAAGGAAAAAGAATTTCACAATCTTCTTTTCGGGATGAGAGAATTAAAAAAATCCTATTGATTGTAGCTTTTTCCAGACCTTTGGGAAAAGCATGAAAAAAATAATGCTTGCCTGGTGCAATCCCTCCATCACCCAGAATGAATGAAATGGGTGATCCTGTAGTTCTTGATCTATGAAGATATGTTGTTAGATGCTCCATTCTATTTTCCCATTGAGACCAAACCTCAATCTGTACTCAAGAGATGGACTATGAAGATACGCCGTTACATGCTCCATTCTATTTTCCCATTGAGACCAAACCTCAATCTGTACTCAAGAGATGGACTATGAAGATACGTTATTAGATGCTCCATTCTATTTTCCCATTAAGACCAAACCTCAATCTGTACTCAAGAGATGGGACTATACTCTGTTCCATTGTCCCATTGAGACCGAACCTAAATTTATGCTCGAGAGATAGAGAGAGCTGTCCATACACTAATAAAGAATGTTCGGATTCTCAAGAGGAAGGAACCATGAAAGGTTGAATCCTAGGCAGCGATTTACAAGATTGTCGTAAAATGGCGGCTCATTTGTATAGGTTCTGCAGTCTGATTCGCCCACACGCATACCTTATTGGCCACCCCCCCCTCCTCTTCACGAAGGGAAAGTTATATGACAGTCACGCCCCCAAAGCACAGTACCGTATTGTGTTATCATACATTACACTTATCAAAATCTAAGTTTAGCCTTAAAGACCATAAATAGATGTCTAAACCGATCTTTCAAGAATGGACGACTTTCAGTAGCAAAGAAAGAATGGGAAACGAGAGCTGCAAAATAATGCCACCCAATGTGCTCGACACTCATGTCGTGCCCCAGAGCAAGTTACCAAAGGATCAACACGAGATCATGATTCATAGGCAAAGAAATGCAATCCAAACAAATTACATAAACGTCCTGGAAAGTCGAAAGTACAGGTTACATAAGATGCTGGGATCGCACTTCATTAGGGAAATGGAAAAATTCCCGAAAGAGTCGTGAATATGACCGTCCGTCCATTTAAAGGCCAATAAGGGAAAAAAATAGAATACTCTTTAATTATGTACAATAGGCCAATCCATCCAACCGAGGCTTGATGGCCTCAACCTCGCTTCCCTCACTCTCTCACCTAAGAACGATAATAATCGATAGAAGGGAAAAAAATACGTAACACCAATTACATATTTCGATTGTCTCTTCCAAGTAAATTCCTGCTACACGGCAGAACTATTTATACTTCAACATTATCAGAAGTCAAACTCTCCCGTTGCCTGATGGAAATCAACATAAAAAAAGCCGTCAGAAGTTCACGTTTAAAACCAAAAAGAGAGCAGATAGAATGGAGAAAGCATGAACAAATGCAATCAATTAACTCTAGAACCTGACCTTGTTGAAAAGGAAATCCTTATTGTTTATATGCATTATGCCATCCTTAAGTGTGCACTTCCACCTGCTCTTCGTCCGTGTCACCTATCCACACAAATATACAAACTGAAAACATAGTTTCCACCAAACAAAGTACGATTGCTCCAAGGCAGATCATCATTGTCATCCTAAAGCAACCATCACCTTGTCAAATTGAGCTAGAACTAGGTGCTGGGTATTTAGCTCCTCCCCCTCATCCACATCATCTAAATCTTCCTCGTCATCATCATTTTCATTCAATGGTGGCTCGTCTTCATCTTCATCCTCTACAACATCATTATGAACTCCAGTAGCAGGAGTACCTGCCTGTAAGTCTGAAGAAAAACAAGAGGGACACCATCTGAGTTTTCTCATACACTAGTGACACCAAAGGACTGGGTCAAATATCATAAACCTGCAAAAGTTGCAATTACCATTCGGAGCTGGTGTACTAGCAATGTTGTAATCTTCATGGGCGACTCCTTGATAATTGTATATCTTCAATGCCAAGAAAGAGAACACATCAGAAGGGAACCAACCAGTGAGATTGCTCCTCATCTCTTCTTCTTGTTTTTTTTTTTTTTTTTTTTTTTTGGGGGGGGGATCACAAATTGAATCAACCTTAAATGCAGGCTCGGCAAGGATAACAGTCCCCCCCCCCCCCCAAGGGCCCCCCTGGGCGGGGGGGGATAGGGGGGAGGGGGTTGGGAATTTGCAGATATAGCTATTAAAAACGTAACACATGAACAAGAACACGAATTTTTAACACGGATCATAGTATACCCTTGCACCTTATGAATACTTCTCTGAGATCTGGTATTTGATATATTTTACCAAGATATGCTCATCACATGAATCCTGAAAATAACTACAGAACTTTCTGCCCACATTGCACGAACATGCAAAATTTCAGAATTCTATTATCAGAAAAAGCAGAAGAGAATCAAGCATTCAATTCTATGTTCTAATATCTTAAGTGGGACTCACATTGGGAGTAGAAAGCATCTCGTCATATGGATCAGGAGTTTGCCCATCTACTTGTGGAATCTTTGACAGTGGTCTCCCCACATGTGCTAGCATCTGCCCTTTTCTGGTGTCTGCAGCAGGTAAAGCAGTCGTCTTCTCTGTGATCTGGAAATTTAACACACCTGACTAAGCAAATTACACAAGTTCCGAAAGAGATACTGAAACTAAATCCACCAGGAAAAAGATCTAATATGCTGCATCTGGTAAAAAGTACAGACACCAGATCTACATGTTTATGCTCCCAAAACTCTCCCCAGGTCAAAATCATGTGGCTCATTCAATTACAGAGAGTAATTCTTCAGGTAGAAAATATGTCACAGTTGCTTGGCCTGAGAAAATGGCATTATAGCAACATACAAGACCAGAAATAATGTTTTCATCTCGTGCTCTGAGCTGATCTGGATTTGCAATGCCTTGGGAAACTGAGCACACATCAATAGTCACATTCCTTGCTCACATCTAAATACTGCATTTTTGCTATAACTTCAAACTACTAAAACAAAAACTGGTCACAAAACCAACCCATTAAACTCTCAATCAAATGAGCATAAAGAAACTGGAATTAGCAATTGGCAAAAATCAGCAAAATAGAGCTAAAATATCAGCCAAACCATATATTAATAAGTATACCTAGGTATTTTCACAAGAATTAAAGACCATATAAGAACAATATGTGCAATGAAAATCAAATAAGACCTGTGAATCCTCAAATACAGCATCTCCAGCTCCATCCTGTTGGGGTATGTATCCACCATTCTGAAAGTGCGGAACCAAAATCCTCACGTTTTCTTTTTCCAGAGGACGTGAAGAAATCCTAGAATTTTTCAACATCAAGATCATTGCTCAAACTTCAAGTGATAATACTAGCATCATTTTATAAAGAAAATCACTCACTCGACATTGAGGAAGCAATGTGAAAGCCACAATTTAGAGCAAAATCTGAGATATAACTTACTTGTGTATGGGGCTGATGAGCAATCCCTCTGTCCCCATCCTCTCTAGCCTCCATATAAGCTACATAAATTAGGATAGGAGAGAAATTACAATAGGACCATTAGATTGAAACTCGTTGCAGCTCTAAGATTTAACTCACCAACATTAACATCGACACCCAAGGGGGGCCTTTGATTCATCCAAGGTGAGGGAGGAGGCTGCCAAAGAAACAAAACCAACCTGCTTATGGAAATTGTACTGGACAAGGTTTTGAATAACAGTTAAACAAAAAGGGATGGTTGCAAAGGGAAAAGCTCATAACAGGCTTGTCTCCAGGTATGCTAAATGTGGCATTGTCAGTGATGCAAAATCTATCCTCCCTTAAACACTAGAGCACATGTTGCAGATTGGAAATTCTTTCAATCAAAAACAAGTGCATGAACATTGACTTCAGTAGACAATCATAAAATTCTGAAATCAAACCTACACTTCTATTTGTTATCAGTTCTGATATACTGTCCATATACATATGGCTTAACATTTAAGCCTTTGTATATCTAGCATCAAAATATATAACAACTAAAGTTACTATCCTCCCATTATCATCTAAAAGAAGAGTTACGAGATTAAAATTGGCCATCATACCAAGGCATTCTTGAAAGATATTATGTATACAAGCATCATGAAATCAACCTAACCATCACTCAACTACTCACACTAAAAATCAAAACAGTAAGATACCGAATAAGAAATAACCGTTCAGTCTTATAGGAGTAGGGTTTCAATATTTTGTTTTCCTTTTTATTAAGCAATAAGCAACAGCTATGCATTATTGAAGACCAATGGTTATTTGTCAGGTCTGGTGGTTTAGCTAATCAGCTTGGAAAACCATTGAACCAAGCTGAATTGCTAACCATATGAAAGTCAAGAGCAAAAAGCATCGTACTCGCATGGTACAGAATACAATGAAAACTACTTTAACTTTCTGTGTCCTGGGGAACAGAACTTCCATACCATGTAAGGGCTGGGTCTCCCAGCTTTGATCTCAGCATTGCCACCAGAATTGCCAACACCATCATTTGAAGGAGTAGGGTAATCAGAAGATCCAGTCGGAATGTTGTACATCGAGCTATCTTCAGTCCCAGGTAGCGGGGTTGGAATGGGAGTTTGCAATGGCGTCTACATCTCAGGGAAATCCCAATCAAATGGCAGCAACCACAAGATTCAGACTGAGTCACTTAAAGAATGAGTAAAACGAAATGGTGTGAGTGGACAAGGGACCGAACTCACTGGAGGAAAGAGCATGTCAGCTGTGGGAGTTTCGTATTCTTCTGTCCCCTCATAAGGTACATTGAGATCATGGACAGGAGCAGCTGTGCCGCCGGGTGGAGGCTTGGCAGCAGCTGACCTATCCACTGGACCGAGAATAGCATCTGCTTGCATCATCTTCGTCTCCCAAATCTGTTGTTTCCACGTTCAACGAGTATCAAGAATCCTCGACAGTGATTGGACACAGTGATGGGACGCATCGAGAACAGATACACACTTTCCCCATAAAATTAGACCCAATTTTACGAAAACGAGAGAGAAAGCACACTAGAAGCCCTAAAGAAAGGGCAAAGCTTGGCAGATCTAATCCTTCGTCCAATTCATCCAGAATTTAAAAATTAAATCGAAACCCACAGACTACACAGCGCAGAATTCTCTTGAGAATCCAACAAATTGAGATGACAATCCAGTCGCATCAAAAACAAAAAACAAAAAAAAGAGAACCGTTCCCTTAAAATCCAGAAGAAGGGCGAGAATCAAAATTACCCCTTGAAGTTCGGTCAGGACCTCCTCGCCAGGGCCACCGTTGTTGACGAACTCATCCCGGACCTTGTTGATGACGTCTTCGATCACGTGGAGGTACACGGAGCTCGTCGTCGAGGAGGCCGCCATTGCTCGATTCGCTAGATTCGCCGGGCCGGGGGAAAAGGAGCGACCTTTCCTTCCTCGAGGAGATCGATCGGACGGCGGCGGCGGCGACGGCGGCGATGCGATGCGAGGATCAACGACGGAGGTCGGAGGTCACGGGCATGGACGGACGGAGAGAGGGTCTAGGGTTCGAGGGAGGGAGGGAGATAGAGAGGGGGACAGCGCTGTGCGTTTCTCGCGAATGATGCTTGTGTGAGAGAGAGAGAGAGAGGGAAGAGAGATGAGGGAAGCGCGGACGAGAAAAGCAGAATAAAGAGTGGAATATAAATATGTTTGCATCCGATTGTGCGCGTGGGTCCACGTGTCGAGATCTGCACGTCACTTTGATTTCTCTCTCTCTCTCCCTGTTTTCTTTTTTTTTTTCCTCTTGCGGACTGAGGACGGATTAGGAGGGAGAGAGAGGGAAGGAGCTTCCGTGCGCTGGCATGGCAAACTGTGCGCTCGCACGTGATCCGAACTTCGCATTTGGGCCGACCAAAAAATGAATTTCGGATTTCGACAAAGTCTTAACCCTACGGCCCATCACACTCTTGTCTTGAGCTCGGAGGCCCATTCATTACTTGGGCTCCTTCCTAAGGTCCAATGCTCGCTCTCTCTCTCCCCTTCAAATATCGAGAGTACGTGGGTTGTTCCGTTATGTTGACTGACAAGACGATGTCGTAAGTTGTCGCTCGATATTTGAACAAATAGGTTATATTCAAACACTTAATAAGCCCAGTATAGAGCCCATATATATAAGCATAACTGAATATATACATACACACACGCGATCATATTCAAACACTTAATATGATTGTAAATTGAATATATTTATGTATATGCAATTTTTGTGCACTTACATTTTCAATATAGACTAGATTTAAGCATTTTATGGATATTGAGTTACTTGGTAACCTTGATGGTATGAATATTAAGCATAATATTATTTCTTCATCTAGCTTGGATTTGAGATAAAATATATAATGAGGGAGGCAAATAGATGGTCTGGAAAGATTCGAACTCTGAATTAAATTTTGTGGGACTACTACTGTCTTTTTAAAAATCTAAACTGTTAGATTGAAGCATGATTTAATATTTAAGTATTCTTACATTCCTCTCAAATTCAAAATAAATTTAAAGATGTTTGAAATTGTTGATTTACAGAGAGAATCTGAATTACTCCCACTAAGTACGTATCAACTAATAAATCCAACATGACCAATTACTTCCAATGATCAAATTTTATTATCATGGCAAACATACATCTATTGAGGGTTAAGGTAATGATAATTTCCTTGAAAAATCACTGAAGATCTTTTAACTTTATCCGTTGACATCTGAATTTTTTTTTGCCTAAAGATCTCATACGTTTCATAAAACTTTGGGATTGAATTTGTCTGACAACGATATAATTTGACCCTTAAAACAAAATACCCATATCACGCAAATTTTCTTGCGCACTGCATTTAGGCGTCATGACCTATTTTTGGTTTAGCATTAGCACGTCCACATCTAATGAATTCCATTGAAGTTGGCCTGGTCGGGAATTGCATTTTACTTGGCCCGACATGCCAAATGAGTTCAAAATCTAAAAGAGATGAACCCATTCCAAATTTTCAAAGCCCGAGGCCCTCATAAGCCCGGCCACCCTCTAATGAGATTTCAGCCATCGCCCTTCAAGAAGTGGGATTTCGGTGAATACCGCAGCATGTATTCTCTCGGTTGGGACCAAGCAGAATATTTAGTGGAATCGTGAAGAGACTCTCGACCGACAAACAAAACCCACCATAGGGAGAATACAAGCAACATTTCGATTCCCACTGCTCGGCTCTTCTTTGACTTAATTGCACCACATTCTTTAAAGTGTGATTTATTATTTAAATATTTTAATACTTCCTCTTATATTTAGTCTGGCCTTTTGGCCTAGTATTAAGCTTGCAAATATTTAATTGAGGAGATAAATGGGTACGGAAAAATTCAAGCTCAAATTCTTCAATTCTAATAACATGTGAGATTTTATGATGAAACTGTCGCTGATTGTTTAGTTGGTGGTAGTCTCACAAATTCTCACATGGTATCAAAGCTACATGTCTTGAGTTTGAATTTTTCCAGGTTTTATTTACCTTCCCAATTAAATTTACATGCTTAATACTAGGAAAAAAAAAAAAAAAAAGACTAGATTAAGTGTAAGGGAGAGTGTTAGAATGTTTAAATATTAAACCATAATTTCACCAAACAGCTTAAGCTTATAACAGGCGGTGGTCTCATAAAATCTTATACGGTATTTGAGCGATGTCTTGAGTTCAAATCTTTCATATCCCTGTTTACTTCCCCAATTACATATTTCGACACTTTAGGATTTCGCTAAAGACCAGCTTACATGTGAGGGGAAGTGTTAGATTTTGTGCTCGTCAACTTTCATCTAAAAACTAGCATGGCTTATTATTTAAATGTTCTAATGGAATCAATTGAGACAATGCCATCCTATTCTAGTTGCCGAACACATTGAGACTGTTGATTCGCTCATTATTGATTTGATCCGGTGCCTAATCGCGACTACCCTTAGGAACTGACTATGAATTATCTACACGTGGTTCCTGAACGTGATTTGTCTTAGCTCGCTATAATCGACCAAACAGGATTGCACGATGCGAGGGATCGAACCAAAATCCTGAGCGCAACCTGTGATGTGTGCTGTCCAGGTTTGGATGTGATGTAGGGCCTGATTGGTTATCTTAGGTTGCATCTCCCGTGATAAAAATATGGACTCTTTTGCATGCATTGTCCCATCATTTCCCAAAAATAGAACACCGACAATAGAAGTGTTTTCCTGCACGTCACTTATTATTGATTGTTCAATTGCATGTTAGGATGAACATGGCTTTTTACGTAAGTTAATGTTTTCATGGTTCAAGAATCGCATGTTATATAATTAGAGATCTAGCATGTAGGAAATTGCCTGAATATTACATATAAAGTCCTAAACTCATTGCATTTGTGTCGATTTAGTCGTAAACTTTTTAAATATGATCTATTTGGCCAATTTTGATTGGAAATCACTAACGTAAATATCAGTTGTCTTACATTATACAATTGGCACTGACACGGATATATTTTATAATTTTTTTTAAATTATTTCTTTCTTTGTTGGACAGCTAGGGCTAGCCTTGTCGAGGGGAGGACGAGCGTCAACAAGGTCGACCCTCACATGTGGTGGGTAAGGGTGACTAGCCATTGGCAAAAAGAATAAGAGAAAATAAAGGAAAGGAAAAAAAAAGAAAAAATTCAGGGTAAGGGCGACTAGCCATTGGCAAAAAGAATAAGAGAAAATAAAGGAAAGGAAAAAAAAGAAAAAAATTCAGAATTTTTTTCTTTAAAATATCTACGTTGGAGCTAGCCATACCACATAGGTAGGTTAATGTCCTTTTAGCGATATTTAGTCGTGGACTACATTTGCAAATAGTCAAAATGTTTAGGACTAAATTGATCAAATTGAAATATTATTCAATTTCTAAATTCACACTTGTTCCTATAATCACATGTCATAAAATAAAAATATAAAAAATCATATCTTGTATTATAGTAATTAGATTGCATCTTCATTAGAAAAATCACAAAAATATGGCTAAGGGTGCATTTAGGGGCATATTCATATTATATATGCAGTTCCTTCTCTTAGTATTGCATTGCGTAATGTTAAATTCTATTCCCATCTTTATTGGCTCATTTTCAAAAAACACTTTATTTAGAGTATTATTTTACATGGCATGTTAACTTTTTTTTTCCTACTTCTAACTCTCAACTTACTTTTAAACTTTTACCCAATTTCTTTATAGAGCATGGGGGTCGAACCCCATATTTGAAATTAAACGTCCCTACCTCTAATCCCTTGATAAGTTAGGGAATGCAATTCCCCATCTTTCCCTTCTCATATAGGAAGGGCGGCCACTAGAGCAACACCTAGTGGTTGTAGCTTGTTACATTTGCATATTCACTTTCCTTTGATACATTAATCTATTTTAGGAAGACGAGTATTTTTAGACTTTCCACTTACAGCTCACGGGATCCTTCCTGAAGACTTATAACAAGGCTTTGTTAATTTTTTCCCTAATTAGCTAGGGTTCCTGCTGATAAAAAAAAGAAGAAGCTAGGGTTCCTTATTATTCTAGTTAATTATTTATTTGGTAGATAATTATTATTTCATTATTTGATGTTTATTGCCCAATTGTTCATTTTATTGCTTGAGAACCTTTCATGATAGTATGCAAAATGATGTCATAAAGAGAAAGGATACCGAAATAACATTAGATTCATCTAGCACTAAATTTGGATCTCAGACCTTACATAGGTTTCTACTTGACGCATGATAGGTTAATGGCGACTTCTTAGTCTAATATTTCATGAACAATTAATTGAAAAAATCAAATTACGATTTTAGAAGGATTCGTGCTAGGCGAGGACAAATGTAACATATGGGTCAAGAGTCAGCCCATCCCTTTTTCCTTTTAAAAACCAGCCCAGCCCAGCCCATCTTCTTTCCCCTTATTTTTGCTGCGCCCAAGTCAGTGGACAGAAAACAGAATGGAAGAACAGAAAACAGAGCAGAAGCAGAAACGGGAGAGGAGGGAAAGAGAAGGAAAAGAGGGAAAAGGAGGCAAAACTCCCACGTGCTCGCCACGGACGCTCCACAGCTCATCTTAACTCCTTTCCATGGTGCCGTTAAGTGATTAAGGTCTCTAATCATCCTTGGAAAGGATTAATAGCAATTAGGGCTTGAAATTCGGAGTTTGTGGAGATTAGTGCGGCGAAGTCTGATTTTTGAGTCTTTGAGCTGAAAATTTTTATGGGAATGATAATTTAGGATGTTGTGAAGCTATAACATTTTGCGGAATTGAATTTGAGCTTGCAGTTTGTCCGGAACGGATTTTTGAAGTTCGGTGCGCGTTCTGTCACTGTAGCGAACAGTAGCTTTGGGACTAATTTTCTGCTGTTTTCGGCGAGGTTTTGAGGCGGCTGTTATGGGGTTGTTGTAGTGCATCGAAAGGGCTTTCTAATGACTATAAGTGGGCTTGAAACCAAGTTTTGTGGAGGAAGTTATGGGGCGACAAAGTTGAGTGCGTATCCGTGTCTCGCGGATAACAATAGGTTTCCGTTTGAGGCGAGCTTTCTGTGGGCACGTAGGTGTCGTTTTATTGACAAATAGGCGTAGTATAGCCAAGTCATTCTTTAGAATGTCCATTTACTCGATTTTTGATATTATTTTGAATTAATTGTTAGGAATTCGAGTACGTCGGCTCAAATAAGGGCTTAGTTGGTTTTTTTGGCTTTTCTCGGGTGAGTGACATATTTTTTTTCTTGTATTTTAAACTCATATTTGAAAGATATTATGGGTAATATATGCTATTAGTTGAAAAATAGCATTCTTTGATGCATGAAAATAGGATCGGGTTTTCATTACCATTTGTTGTTTAAATGAGGGAATTGTCCTTTGTTGGGATATTTGCCTGAAAGTGGTTTGCGAAACCTTTACCAAAAGACCTTGGAAATTTCTGGTTTATGTTAAGCATTTCAATATTTATTAAATGCTTGAATTGTGAGAGGATTCTGATTCTGTTGTGGATTATTGGAGATTTGTGGTTATTAGTTGATGCTCAATGTCTCTGTGAACCCTGAGGGGTGTAGGTATGCGCATACTTGAGTCAGGATATCCTTGTGGGCCGAGCCATCGGCTTATAGTAGGTGGAGACCTAACCAGGGGAATCTTGGCCGTCTCACACGGGCGTTAAGCGTGACCATGGTTGGACATTTGAGCCTGAGCTTGGTCAATGGAGTAGACCATTGACATTTGATTTGAATTTGGTCGGTGGAATGGACCATTGACCCGTGTTTTGATGAGTTTAGCCAATGGGATGGACCCTTGGCATGCGTTTGATGAGATTGACCAGTGGATTCGACCATTAGTACCTACTTTGTTGTTTTCTTGAGATATTTATAATATGTATATATTATGTTAAAAGTGGATTATATTGGTGTTGTAAATGTGCATAGTGATTTCCCGATCCGCTTGGAAGAAATGTGTTACTTACTGAGCCGTAGTAGCTCACTCCTCTAATCTTCATGTTTTTTAGGTCTCGGTTAAGAACTGATAGAGTGAGCGCGGAACTCTTGGGAGCTGAAATTTTTTTGGGTAGTCTAAGGCTGCGTTCTTCGGGCAAGAAGAACGGCCGTGTCACCCCTTGTCCTTATAGGATTTGGGGTGTGACATTACCTTGCGAGAGTAAACATTCATGCTGGTTAGCAATCTGTCAAATTCCCTTGGGGAATCTATGCTGCCCTTTTGGAGGGTGGCTGTCACTATCACTACCCACTCAACTAAGATTAGGTGCGCAATAGGGAAAAATACCAAAAAAGGGGAGCACTACCATTGATGAAAGGGAAAAGAACTTAAAAAGTCCAAGATATATTGCATTTGTATAAATTAATGGCAACTTCTGAATAAATTAATTTGTATGGTAAGCTAATTAAATTAAAAATTCAAAGTTGCGGTTGATTGAGTTTGGAAGAGTCCACTCTAAGTATTTGGATTTAGTAATCTATTAATTTTTTTTTTTAGTGGTTCATATTTGGGAAGGTCGCGATATTATCACATTACTCACGTTGCACTAGGATGACCGCAAAGGTTGGCATTATATGACATATGTATGAATAACTACCATTGCAACAGTTACAACATTGTTCAATATATTCAACACTAAGTAACATGGTGCTTCGATAAAAGGCAGGTGTGGGACTTGCCTACTTTCATGATTGAATGCAAATTCTGTGGCTCGAAAGCGTTGTGCCGTGCTAAATCTTGTCCTTGCCCCAGTTCTCACCCTCAGCAGACTTCCATGACCTTACGTAGGGAGTGGTTCCCTTCCCATGAGGCTTGAGGACTGAAGGACTTATATAATGCAGGGGAGGGTCAGGGAGACCCATTAGACCCATAAAGAATAAAAGAAGAGTTGGGGGAAAAACCAAATTTTAGAGAGACAGAGAGAGACAGTGGCTTCTGAGGAGAAGGAGACTGCAAGGAGATGTAGCAGTCACAACAACACCAACGACGACAACAGGTGGTTGGTTCAGGCAATGACTGCTCTTGTCAGTCGTGGCACCAAAGAAATCTGGCCTCTCTCTACACTTCGTTTTTTTATATCACTGATTTAGATGATCGATCATATATTATGATTTAGGTTGGGAAAAAACATTATTATTTAGGCATCTGAAAATTGTTAATCTTGATATATCATTATTTTATAATAATTTTAGTGATTGTAGGATTGTGCTCGGCCAAATGCTTGTGTAATTCTTGGCCTAGGCAAAACAAATTGGGTGTAATATTTGCAAGCTGCGCCTAGTCCTTAATTACACTAGCCCGAGCCAAATTAATTAGTCATCTTTGATTGGGGCTTTTCTAGCTTAGGCCCAAAGTTTCGCACACCTTGACTTTTACTAGACATATGATTTGATCTAGCTAGAGTTTTGTTCTTAGTATTGCCCCTCCAAAAGCTCCTACAAAGCTCAACGTTATAAGCCTATAGGGTCAAGGATTTGATGCTATTTTTCGATTGCTAAAAAGACTTTTTCCGCATGTTTTTAGGTTACCTTATCGAATTTTACTCCTACCATCACATCTCTCGCTCATATAACATATGGCTAGTGATATCGTATGGTTAATGCTCACCGTGTCGTCCTCCCGCTTCGACGGAAAGCTCAACATCCTAATAAGTTCGAGTCGTCTTTGATCCAGTGGATCCAATAACAACATTAATAAGTCATAATCTATGCCTTTTCTTTCGATAGATTTTGTTTCGTTTTCACTCTCTCGAGATTGGTTTGTGTGTTAGATAAACAATGTTGGGACTCTTGGGTCCAATAGTCAAATGTTGACCGTGGATTACATGGTAGGATTTTTCCTTCATCATGACGACTAACTTCAAATCGACTAACCATCTGAGCCAGCTTGCGTAGCCCTTTCTCAAGGCCTCGGGAAATGTAAGATCATGTTCTTGCCATCTGTTTGCGGTATCGTTTCACTGGTCGTTGGATCAATTTACTTAGCCACCAAAGGTGAATTGATAGTATCACATGTAGCTATCTAAACACTTTTAATATGGAGCTAAACATATTTTGTCTATTTCTTATTTTCTCAACTCAAAGGTAGGAGGAATGAATCAATTGACCAAGAATTTGGCTTAAGAATGGGTTAAGGACAACATAAGAAGCAACTCTATTGCACCTTATTTCATACAAAATTAACTGACCAATCCTGTAATTTAATCTCCAAAGACTTTAAATTTCCTATACTCCTCGAAAATAGTTCACCATATAAATTGCAGTAGCAAACTCGATTTTGATACTAATGCAATTGCCATGAAACATGCTTTGTCAATTTCATGTCAAAAATTAATAATAAATTGCACATTGAACTTTAGGTTTAAAATTTGGATATATGAAAACAGATATAATATATTTGTGAATTGGATTGCATTTGTCTTGTGTCAAAAAGTGTTCAATTCTCTTACAGTGCACTGTAATATATCATGTTTGTCATTGCAATTGTTGCTTGTCAAGTATATAAATTTTACTTTTAGACAATTGCATAAAACTAAGAAAAAATTTCATTGAAAGTGAAGAGAAAAAAAGCTTGAAAGTGGGAAAAGAAAGTGGGAGTAAGATACTCTCCCTTATATATGCTCAACAAATTAGCAACGTACACATTTTAACGCATCGCAATGCTGCCGTTATTGGTAAATAAATTTCTTTGTCCCTAAGACGGTAGTGCATGATGAACATCTTAGAGGTAGAAGAAAGTTGGACTCATGGTCTAGGAAATGAGAAGCCATTCACAGTAAACCCTCCATCAACACAAATGGTCTGCCCTGTTATGTAAGAGGCTGCTGGCATGCACAAGAAGGCCACCAATGACGACACATCCTTCGGCTCTCCAATGCGACTGAGTGGCGTCCTTGCCATCACCTCCTCGCGTAACTTCTCATTACTGAGTAGCTGCAATGACAGATAACAAAGGGGATGAAGAATTGTGTGGTGAACCATTTTCAAGGAGGATAGGAAAATTAAAGCCTTGGGAGATTAATTTACAGGGTCGGTCAATGGAGTCTGTATAAAATAAGGTGCAACAGAGTTGCTTCTTATGTTGTCCTTAGCCCATTCGCACGCCAAATTCTTGGTCAACTGGTTCATTGCTCCTACCAATGAGTTGAGAAAATAAGAATCATTCGAAATTTGTTTAGCTCCATATTGGAAAATTTTAGATATTTACCGATGATACTATCAATTCACCTTTGCTGGCAGCATAAATTGATCCGAAGTTAAGTGAAACAACGCCGCTGACGGATGACATGAACATGATGCTTCCATTTCCCGAGGCCTTAAGAAGGGGATGTGCGAGCTGGCTCAAATGGTAAGCTGATTCGAAGTTAGTTGTCATGATGAAGGAAAAATCTTCCGCTGTGTAATCCACGGTCGGCATTCCACCGTTGCGCCCAAGAGTCCCGGCGTTGTTTATCTAACATGCAAACAAGTCCCAAGAAAATGAAAACAGAACAAAATCTAATGAAAGAAGTGCACAAATTGCCGCGACCTTATTAATGTTGTCATTGGATCCACGGGATCAAAGACGACTCAGACTTACCAGGATGTTGAGCTTGCCGTCGAAGAGGGAGGACACGGCGAGCATCAACTTCTCTCGCTCCGATCTTGAGGAAACGTCGCAAGCCGAAAACGCCACTTGGAAACCCTTGTCTTTCCAATCTTCAAGCATTCGTTGACTTCTTCTGCCTCGTCTATGGAGCAGGTGTAGACGGTAGCCCCAAGCCCCGCTAATTCCTCAACAACAGCACGCCTAGTCACGGGACGACATCATGACCATTTACCACCAGATCGCAATTGCAAACAAGAACAGATCAAGCCTTTTTCTTTGCCAGAAGAAGAAGTTCCGAAGGTCGAGGTTTTTAGGACATGTGATGCCTTGGAATGGGCAGAAGATTTGATTGTACTGGTAATCGAAGTCTAACATATGATTAAAGCCTTTGAATGCATTGGATTTTCGTTTGGGAAATAACAATCGGAGAACATATATTTTACTTGCTAATGACATGTCAAATGAGCCATTAACATCTAAAGACTACAAAACTTTAAAAAAAATAAAAATGAACCGGCCACTCCAACTACAAATCCTCGAAGTAATTGATCTCCCATTGTCTTCATCATACAAAGTTTCGAGTGGTGATGAAATTAGTTGTTTAGCTTCTCATCTATGAAATCGAATGTTATTAGATTTAAAAGTACCTGCTATGGTTGAAAGCCCTATTTGACATGGCTGACTTTGAATTTTTTGGGCCCGGATAGGCCTAAGTTGGGCTGCTATACCCATTTTGCTATTATAATAGAGTAGAAATAGAGTAGGACTAACAAAAAAAAACATATAAAATGAAATTTGTAAAAACCAATAATTTATTTTAGGCACCATAGTTAGTAGTCATGTAAGTTTAAGTACATACTCAAACACTAATGCAACCTTACCTTCCTCCCAAATT
Source organism: Corymbia calophylla (assembly GCA_014182845.1). Taxonomy (NCBI): domain Eukaryota; kingdom Viridiplantae; phylum Streptophyta; class Magnoliopsida; order Myrtales; family Myrtaceae; genus Corymbia; species Corymbia calophylla. Next base: position 19,443,782 of record CM024702.1, on the reverse strand, counting down.
CATATACGTGTCATTCAAAGATCAACTCACTAACTTCACGTGAACGGTTGAATTTGCTTTTTTCTTTTTCTTTTTTGGTTGTTAACCTATATAAGTTTAAGTTTGCCAGTTTTTCTTGCTACGTTATTAATTATGAATGATCAAGATAGTATAAATCGAGAAACTTGATGCATGAGAGATATAGACCACTAGAATTAACCAATAAGGCTTTATATGGCCGTAGCAAGATGCAAGTTATCACCAGCCATATGTTATATGAGTGAGAGATGTGATGGTGAAAATTTGATGAGGTAGAATGCAAACATGCTGAAAAAGTCTTTTTAGTGGTTGAAAAATAGCATCAAATGCCTTGACTTTGTAGGCTCGCAATGTTGAGTTTTGTAGGAGCTTTTGGATAGCAATAGCAATCGCGTAACTCTAGTTAGATAAATCATTGAGGTTGCCTCAATGGCCATTCTTTTTATATAAGAAGAGGGAGGTGAGGAATTCGATTCCCCATCTTTTCAAGAGAGCTGGAGATGTTTAATTTTAGTTGAGAGGTTGGAATCTCATACTCTATAAAAAGGCATGACAAAACACTGAAAATAAGTTGAGAGTTATGGTAGGGCAAAAAAAAAAATTCTAGCTAGATCAAATCATATGTGGAGGTGCACGAAATTTCAAGTCTAAACCCAATTAATTTTGGCTAGGCCAAGAAATGCATAAGCACTTGGCTGAGCACAATTCTAATATCACCGAAATTAGTATAAAGGAATGATATACGAAGATAGATGATCTTTAAATTCCTAAATTGCAATGGTTTTACCCCAACTTAAACCATAACATTTGATGGATCGTCTAAATCAACGACACAGAAAAAAAAAAACGAAGTGTTTGGTGAGAGTAAGAGAGAGACCCGATTCCTTTGGTACCACCGGTCACGAGAGCGGTCTTTCCCTTAAGCGACCATCTACTTGCAATCTCCTTCCCTTCAGAACCCATTCTCTCTCTCCCCTTTCTCCAAAATTTGATTTCTCCTCCCAACTCCTCTTTTATTCTTCTTGGGTCTAATGTGTCTCCCCCACTCTCTCCCCCGGTATTTATATAAGTCCTTCGGTCGAATGCCCGACCGAGAGTTATGATTTGGCAATAGGATTCTCGACCGCCGCCCACGCGCGACATGGGGAGTGGGAACCGCTCCCCCGCGTAGGGCCATGGAAGTTTGCCGCAGGTTGTCAGAACAGTGGCAATGACAGGATTTAGGACCCCACCGCGATTTTGAATCTTGGACTTTGCATTTCATCGCGAAAGCAAAGAAAGTCCCACACGCCTCTGTCATTGAAGCAACAAGTTAATCGCGCTTAACAAATGGTAATTGTTGAAATGATGGTTATCCACACGTATGTTGTATAATGCCAATGCTCGTGGTCATCCATGATGTGATATGAATAACGTGATAATGTCACGACCTTTTTAAAGATAAATCATCCAAAGGAAAGTTAATATATTACTAAACCCATAACGTGAATAACGTGATAGTGTTATGACCATTCTAAAGATAAACCATTCAAAGAAAAGTTAATATATTTCTAAACCCAAAAACTTGATGCCAACTCTTCCAAATTCATACTAAGTGTTTTAACGGGTCTAATTGAATTTCTACATAACCTAACCTAACCCGAACTATAAGAGATATGTGTTCTCTCCGATCCAAACCCAACCCGAAACGCATATGACCTAAAACGAAAATATGGATCGGGTTGGGTCGAGTTTACGGGTTTTCCTTTTTTATGTTTCATGATATTACAAGCATAATTCAGAATTTGACGATGTTGATTCATGAATGAAAATAACACTGTCCATAAAAATGAAATGCTTGGGCTTTTCACAAACCAATTTTATATATGTCAACTAGCAACAAACCTTTGTATAACCGATATAAAGAGACCGTATGAATCTAACAATCAAACAAATTTTATATATAGATTAAGGGCGCAAATGATAACATTTCTGGCTAAAAATTGATTTCTGGAAGAGAAAAAGATTTTCTTATTTATATTTCTGGATGAGTTTCTGAGCCAAAAAACGCGTTTGATAACAACAAAAAATTGATTTCTGGAAGAGAAATAGATTTTTCTATTTCTATTTTTGGAAGAGTCCACCCTAAGTATTTGAATTTAGTAATCTATTAGTTTTTTTTTTTTTTTTTTCAGGTGGTTCATATTTGGGAAGGTTGCGACACTATCACAATATTCACGTTGCACCAGGATGACCACAAAGGTTGACATTATATGACATATGTATATATAACTACCATTGCAATAGTTACAAGATTGTTCAATATATTCAACATTGAGTAACGTGGTGCTTCGATAAAAGGCAGGTGTAAGACTTGCCTACTTTCATGATTGAAGGCAAATTCTGTGGCTCGAAATCGTTGTGGCGTCCTAAATCTTGTACTTGCCCCAGTTCTCACCCTCAGCAGACTTCCATGACCTTACGTAGGCAGTGGTCCCCTTCCCATGAGGCGTGAGGACTGAAGGACTTATATAATGCAGGGGAGGGTCAAGGGAGACCCATTAGACCCATAAAGAATAAAAGAAGAGTTGGGAGGAAAAACCAAATTTTAGAGAAAGAGAGAGACAGTGGCTTCTGAGGGGAAGGGGACTGCAAGGAGATGTAGCAGTCACAACAACACCAAAGACGACAACAGGTGGTCGGTTCAGGCAATGACCGCTCTTGTCAGTGGTGGTACCAAAGAAATCTGGCCTCTCTCTACACTTCGTTTTGTTATATCGCTGATTTAGATGATCGATCAAATATTATGATTTAGGTGGGGAAAAAAACATTATTATTTAGGCATCTGAAAATTGTTAATCTTGATATATCATTCTTTTATAAAAATTTCAGTGATAGTAGGATTGTGCTCAACCAAATGCTTATGTATTTCTTGGCCTAGCCAAAACAAATTAGGCGTAATATTTGCAAGCCGTGCCTAGTCCTTAATTACACTAGCCCGAACCAAAATTAATCAATCATCTCTGATTCTGGCTTTTCTAGCTTAGGCCCAAAATTTCGCACACCTTGACTTTAACTAGACATATGATTTGATCTAGCTAGAGTTTGGCACTTAGTATTGCCCATCCAAAAGCTCCTACAAAGCTCAACATTATGAGCCTATAGGGTCAAGGATTTGATGCTATTTTCGATTGCTAAATAGACTCTTTTGGCATGTTTTTAGGTTACCTCATCGAATTTTACTCCTACTCGCTCATATAACATATGGCTAGTGATATTGTATGGTTAATGCTCACCGTGTCCTCCTCCGCTTCAACGGCAAGCTCAACATCCTAGTAAGTTCGAGTTGTCTTTGATCCTATGGATCCAATAACAACATTAATAAGTCATAATCTATGCCTTTTCTTTCGATAGATTTTGTTTTGTTTTCGCTCTCTCATGATTGGTTTGTGTGTTAGATAAATAATGTTGGGACTCTTGGGCCCAACAGTCGAATGTTGACCGTGGATTACACGGCAGGAGATTTTTCCTTCATCATGATGACTAATTTCGAATCGGCTAACCATCTGAGCTAGCTTGCACATCCCCTTCTCAAGGCCTTGGGAAATGTAAGATCATGTTCTTGCCATCCGTCTGCGGTGTCATTTCATTGATCGTTGGATCAATTTACTTAGCCACCAAAGGTGAATTGATAGTATCACAAGTAGCTATCTAAAAACTTTTAATATGGAGCTAAACATATTCTGTCTATTTCTTATTTTCTCAACTCAAAGGTAGGAGGAATGAATCAATTGACCAAGAATTTGGCTTAAGAATGGGCTAAGGACAACATAATAAGCAACTCTATTGCACTTTATTTCATACAAAGTTAACTGACCAATCCTATAATTTAATCTCCAAAGACTTTAAATTTTCTATCCTCCTTGAAAATAGTTCACCATATAAATTGCAATAGCAAACTCAATTTTGATACTAATGCAATTGCCATGAAACATGCTTTGTCAATTTCATGTCAAGAATTAATAATAAATTGCGCATTGAATTTTAGGGTTTAAATTTTAGATATATGAAAATAGATATAATATATTTGTGAATTGGATTGTGTTTGTCTTGTGTCAAAAGATGTTCAATTCTCGTACAGTGCACTGTAATATATCATGTTTGTCGTTGCAATCGTTGCTTGTCAAGAATGTAAATTTTACTTTTAGGCAATTGCATAAAACTCAGAAAAAATTTCATTGAAAATAAAGAGAAAAAAAGCTTGAAAGTGGGAATAGAAAGTGGGAGTAAGATACTCTCCCTTATATATGCTCAACAAATTAGCAACGTACACATTTTAATGCATCGCAATGCTGCCGTTATTGGTAAATAAATTTCTTTGTCCCTAAGACGATAATGCATGATGAACATCTTAGAGGTAGAAGAAAGTTGGACTCATGGTCCAGGAAATGAGAAGCCATTCACAGTAAACCCTCCATCAACACAAATGGTCTGCCCTGTTATGTAAGAGGCTGCCGGCATGCACAAGAAGGCCACCAATGACGACACATCCTTCGGCTCTCCAATGCGACTGAGCGGCGTCCTTGCTATCACCTCCTTGCATAACTTCTCATTACTGAGCAGCTGCAATGACAGGTGAGTTTATGTTAGATCATGATGGCAAAGGGGATGAAGAATTGTGTGGTGAACTATTTTCAAGCAGGATAGGAAAATTAAAGCCTTGGGAGATTAATTTACAAGGTTGGTCAATGAAGTCTGTATAAAATAAGGTGCAACAGAGTTGCTTCTTATGTTGTCCTTAGCCCATTCGCATGCCAGATTCTTGGTCAACTGGTTCATTGCTCCTACCAATGAGTTGAGAAAATAAGAATCATTTGAAATTTGTTTAGCTCCATATTGGAAAATATTAGATATTTACTGATGATACTATCAATTCACCTTTGCTAGCAGAATAAATTGATCCGACACTAAGTGAAACAACGCCGCAGACAGATGACATGAACACAATACTTCCATTTCCCGAGGCCTTAAGAAGGGGATGCGCGAGCTGGCTTAGATGGTAAGCTGATTCGAAGTTAGTTGTCATGATGAAGGAAAAATCTTCCGCTGTGTAATCCACGGTTGGCATTCCACCGTTGCGCCCAAGAGTCCCAGCGTTGTTTATCTAACATGCAAACCAGTCCCAAGAAAATGAAAACAGAACAAAATCTAATGAAAGAAGTGCACAAATTGCCGCGATCTTATAAATGTTGTCATTGGATCCACGGGATCAAAGACGACTCAGACTTACCAGGATGTTGAGCTTGCCGTCGAAGAGGGAGGACACGGCGAGCATCAACTTCTCTCGCTCCGATCTTGAGGAAACGTCGCAAGCCGAAAACGCCACTTGGAAACCCTTGTCTTTCCAATCTTTCAAGCATTCGTTGACTTCTTCTGCCTCGTCTATGGAGCAGGTGTAGACGGTAGCCCCAAGCCCCGCTAATTCCTCAACAACAGCACGCCTAGTCACGGGACGACATCATGACCATTTACCACCAGATCGCAATTGCAAACAAGAACAGATCAAGCCTTTTTCTTTGCCAGAAGAAGAAGTTCCGAAGGTCGAGGTTTTTAGGACATGTGATGCCTTGAATGGGCAGAAGATTTGATTGTACTGGTAACCGAAGTCTAACATATGATTAAAGCCTTTGAATGCATTGGATTTTCGTTTGGGAAATAACAATCGGAGAACATATATTTTACTTGCTAATGACATGTCGAATGAGCCATTAACATCTAAAGACTACAAAACTTTAAAAAAAATAAAAATGAAATGGCCACTCCAACTACGAATCCTCGAAGTAATTGATCTCCCATTGTCTTCATCATACAAAGTTTCGAGTGATGATGAAATTAGTTGTTTAGCTTCTCATCTATGAAATTGAATGTTATTAGATTTAAAAGTACCTGCTATGGTTGAAAGCCCTATTTGACATGGCTGACTTTGAATTTTTTGGGCCCGGATAGGCCTAAGTTGGGCTGCTATATCCATTTTGCTATAATATAGTAGAAATAGAGTAGGACTAATAAAAAAAACACATAAAATGAAATTTGTAAAAACCAATAATTTATTTTAGGCACCATAGTCAGTAGTCATGTAAGTTTAAGTACATACTCAAACACTAATGCAACCTTACCTTCCTCCCAAATTCATAAACGTGTCATTCAAAGATCAACTCACTAACTTCACAAGAATGATTAAATTTGCTTTTTTCTTTTTCTTGCACTTATTTTGGTTCCTTTTTTCTTTTTCTTTTTTGGTTGTTAACCTATATAAGTTTAAGTTGGCCAGTTTTTCTTGTTATGTTATTAATTATGAATGATCAAGATAGTATAAATCGAGAAACTTGATGTATGAGAGATATAGACCACTAGAATTAACCAATAAAGCTTTATATGGCCGGAGCAAGATGCAAGTTATCACCAGCCATATGTTATATGAGTGAGAGATGTGATGGTGAAAATTTGATAAGGTAGAATGCAAACATGCTGAAAAAGTCTTTTTAGTGGTTGAAAAATAGCATCAAATGCCTTGACTTTGTAGGCTCGCAACGTTGAGTTTTGTAGGAGCTTTTGGATAGCAATAGCGATCGTGTAACTCTAGTTAGATGAATCATTGAGGTTGCCTCAATGGCCATTCTTTTTATATGAGAAGAAGGAGGTGGGGAATTCGATTCCCCATCTTTTCAAGAGAGCTGGAGATGTTTAATTTTAGTTGAGAGGTTGTAATCTTATACTCTATAAAAAGGCAAGACAAAATACTGAAAATAAGTTGAGAGTTATGGTAGGGGAAAAAAAAAAAAGAAGTCTAGCTAGATCAAATCATATTTGGAGGTGCACGAAATTTCAAGTCTAAACCCAATTCGTTTTGGCTAGGCCAAGAAATGCATAAGCACTTGGCTGAGCACAATTCTAATATCACCAAAATTAGTATAAAGGAATGATATACGAAGATAAACGATCTTTAAATTCCTAAATTGCAATGGTTTTACCCCAACTTAAACCATAATATTTGATGGATCGTCTAAATCAACGACATAAAAAGAAAAAGCAAAGTGTTCGGTGAGAGTAAGAGAGAGACCCGATTCCTTTGATACCACCGGTCACGAGAGCGGTCTTTCCCTTGAGCGACCACCTACTTGCAATCTCCTTCCCTTCAGAACCCATTCTCTCTCTCTCCCTTTCTCAGAAATTTGATATCTCCTCCCAACTCCTCTTTTGTTCTTCTTGGGTCTAGTGTGTCTCCCCGACTCTCTCCCCCGGTATTTATTTAAGTCCTTCATTCGAATGCCCGACCGAGAGTTATGATTTGGCAAATAGGATTCCCGACCGACGCCCACGTACGACATGGGGAGTGGGAACCGCTCCCCCGCATCGGGCCAGAGAAGCCTGCCGCAGGTCGTCAGGACAGTGGCAATGACAGGATTTAGGACCCCACCGCGATTTCGAATCTTGGACTTTGCATTCCAGCGCGAAAGCAAAGAAAGTCCCACACGCCTCTCTGTCATCGAAGCACCAAGTTAATCGCGCTTAACACATGGTAATAGTTGAAATGATGGTTATCCACCCATATGTTGTATAATGCCAACACTCGTGGTCATCCGTGTTGTGACATGAATAACGTGATAATGTCATGACTTTTTTAAAGATAAATTATCCAAAGCAAAGTTAATATATTATTAAACCCACAACGTGAATAACGTGATAGTGTCATGTCCTTTCTAAAAATAAATCATTCAAAGAAAAGCTAATATATTTCTAAACCCAAAAACTTGATGCTGACCCTTCCAAATTCATACTAAGTGTTTTAACAGGTCTAATTGAGTTTCAACATAACCTAATCTAACTCGAACTATAAGAAATATATGCCCGCTCCAATCCAAAGCCAACCCAAAATGCATATGACCTAAAACGAAAATATGGATCGGGTTGGGTCGAGTATACGGGTTTTCCTTTTTTATGTTTCATGCTATTACAAGCATAATTCAGAATTTGACGATGTTGATTCATGAATGAAAATAACACTGTCCATAAAAATGAAACGCTTATATGTCAACTAGCAACAAACCTTTGTATAACCGATATAAAGAGACCATACGAATCTGCCAATTAAACCAATTTTATATATAGATTAACTAGCGACAAGCTTGTTCCTATGGGACGATAATAATGGTACCGTATACAATTATTTCAGCCAAAGCTTTTGTAAGATTAAAAGTTGTAATATGAGCAATCATTCAAAAAGCATTCGGGCATGAGAAAATAAAAAGCATGTAATGTACCTACATTTTAATTTTTTTGTGGAGAATGTATGAGTTTTTGCAATAATTTATCATTTAAACATATTTCATGGCTTTTTATTTCATATGTCGAGAAGTACATAGATGGCTTAAATGATGTGAAATTAACATAGCATCAGCAAATATGATTTTGACACCGATGCAATTGCTATAAAGCATACTTTGTCAATTTCACTAAAAGTAAATTTAAAGAAAGCTTGAAAGTGGGAGTAGAAAATAAGAATACAAAGTGGGAGTGGGCGAACATAATGGTGAACATAATGGTAAATCTGAAAGTGGGAGTGGGCGAACATAATTGTAAATCTGACGCTACACGTCGATGTTTAGAGATTTTGCCATTATGGATTAATAAACTTCTTTGTCCGCGTGATGACAAAGAACGCTGAAATTCTTAAGGGCAGAAGAAAGTTGGATCCATGTTATGTAGAAAATAAGAAGCCATTCACAGTGAACTCCCCTCAACACAAAAGGCCTGTCCCGTTATGTAAGAGGTTGCTGGCATGTACAAGAAGGCCACCAACGACAACACCACAATCGCCTTTCCGGTGCGATCAATCGGCATCGTTGCCATCAACTCCTTGTGGAACTTCTCGTTACTAAGTAGCGGCAGCCGGAAAACAAAACACACCACAGGGAGAATACAAGCAATAGTCATATTCCCCCTGCTTGGCTTTTCTTCGACTTGATCACACCACATCATTCACATTGCAATTGTCGCATCCACTTCACGCCACCGCCTCACTCGGGGTGTTGCCGAATTTAATAGCTCCCCACGGCAGTTCCATGGCAACAAGGCATCATCGCCGATCTTTTCGCTCTTAGTTGTAGTCCTCATTGCAAAGCTATGCAACTTAAGTAACACCAGCACCGATAGGCAACGTGCGACACGTCATGACATGATACCGTTGTTTCAGTAAATAAATAATAAAAAAGAGTCTCGAATGAATTTACATTAAAAATATTAATCCACTATTTGTTAATATTATTTATAGTTTCAATTTGACAAATTCAACTGTATTCCAATAATCTATAAAACTTACAAAAAAACAATTCATGTTATGGGCTCGTGTGTTAGAAGAGAAGAGAAAAACAAACTAGGGGAAGTGAATTGTGTGTCATGGAAAGTGAGAGTCAGAAGAGAAGAGAAGATTATATTTTTCTTCTTTATTATTTTTATTAGTTTTTACATATTTACAATTTGACCCATCATTTATTGAAAATTTTTAAAATTGACATTGTGCCTGTTGGGATTCCTAACTTGCATGTTGGAATTTCGAACTCATGTGTTGGAGAGTATCAGGAGAGTTGATCAGCTACACTTGTTTATCGAGTGTCGAACACACGTCGGAATGTCTAATACGATATGAAGGCTTTTGGAGAGCGTCAGTGCTTTCGAGTGTGTAATTGCATTTGCTAATTTTAATCGATTAAGATAACGAGTCGTTGCCATCTTATTCAAGCCGTCAAACACATTGAGACAACGAGTGTAATCTATGAGATTTTGTGAGATTCGAACTTAAGATCCCAGTTCTAATACCATGTGAGATTTTATAGTGGGACCGTTGTTGATTGTTCAGTTGGTAGTAATCTCATAAATTCTCTCTTGGTATCAGAGTTGGAGGTATTGAGTTTGAATTTTTTCAAGTCTTATTTACCTCCCCAATTAAATTTCCATGCTTAGTACTAAACAAAAAAAAACCAGTCTAAGTGTGAAGGAGAGTATTAGAATGTTTAAGTATTAAATCACGATTTCATCTAATAGTTTAAATTTAGAACAGTCGGCAGTAATTTTATCTGAATTAGGTTTTGAGTTCAAATTTTCTAGATCCATATTTGTCTTTCCAATTACATATTTTCACACTTTAGAATTTGGTTAAAGACCAACCTATGTGTGAGGGGAAGTGTTAAATTTTGTGCTCGTCAACTTTCATCTAAAAGCTAGCTTATTTTATTATTTAAATGTTCTAATAGAATTGATGGACACAATGTGATCCTATTCCAGCTGCCGAACACATCGAGACTGTTGATTCACTCATTATTGATTTGTTCTGGTGCCTAATCGCGACTACCCTTAGGAATTGACAATGAATTATCTACACGTGGTTCCAGAACGTGATTTGTCTTAGCTCGCTATAATCGACCAAACAGGATTGCACGATGCGATGGATTGAACCAAATTCCTTAGCGCAATCTGGGATATGAGCTGTCCAGATTTAGATTCGATGTAGGACTTTAGGTTGCATTTCCCGTGATAAAAATATGGACTCTTTTGCATGCATTGTCCCATCATTTCCCAAAAATAGAATGATCATGGCTTTTTACAATAGTTAACGTTTTGATGGCTCACAAACCACATGCTATATAATTAGAGATCTACAATGTAGGAAATTGCCGGGAAATTACCCATAAAATCCTAGACGTATTACACTTGTGTCAATTCAGTCATAAATCATTTAACAATTTGTCAATACAAGTTATTTGGTCAATTTTGATTGAAAATAATTAAAGTCGTCCTAAATGGTACAACTAATGTTGACGTGAACATCTTTTACAATTTTTTTGAATTATTTCTTTCTTTGTTGGCCAACAAGGGCTGACCTTGTAAGGGGGAGGACAAGCGTTGATAAGGTCGACCCTCGCATGTAGTGGGTGAGGGTGACCATTAAAAAATTATATACATCGGCCTACCTAGGAGCCAGCCATGCCACATAGGATGGTCAACGTCCTTGTCAGTGATATTTGGCTGTGGACTATATTTGTAAATCGTCAAAAGATTTAGAACTAAATTGATCAAATTGAAATATTATTCAATTTCTATATTCACACATTTGTTACCACAATCACATGCCATAAAATAAAAAATATAAAAAATCATATTGTATTATAGTAATTAGACTGTAATATCGTTAGAAAAATAACAAAAATAAGTCCAAGGGTGCATTTAGGGGCATATTCATATTATATGGAGGAAGTACACTATAAGTATTAATACTTTTGTACGATATTCATGTTGGTGCCAAAACTTTTTTTTTATTTACTTAAATGTCACAACTTTGAAAAAACGTTCACTTGAGTGACATTTTCAATTTTCCCATCAGAAAAGCAAACATCTTCCAATCTTGTCCAATATCTAGGCCGTGATACTTCATCCAATAGGTAATTTTAAATTTTAAATAAGTAGTTTTTTGAACTTTTTAGAGATACCTCACTTATTAGTTAAAAAACACTAATACTTTTTGAGAGCTTTCGTATTGTGTAAAGGGTCAATTTTAAAAAATTTCAGTAAATAAGTGGTTAAAAGTAAATATATAATTTTTTAAAATAATAAAATAATAAATGAGGAAAAAAAGAAAAACCTAGTTTTATTTTCTCTTTTGACTCTCACTTCCTGTGATACACAATTCACTCTTTCAAGTTTGTTTTTCCTCTTCTCTTCTAATATGCAAGTCTAGAATGTCGATTGCTTGTCTTTTGTCTTCGAGTTTTATGGATTATTGAAATTGAGTTGAATTTATCAAATTGAAATAATGAATGATATTAACAAATGGTTATTTATTTATTTATTTGTGAATTTGAATTAAATTAATTTAATTGAAATAATCATAAAAATGATAATTCATCATGCATATATAAAAGTATATTAATACAACATGCCTCAACGTATCAGAATTTTCTAGTTTTTGAGAAATGACGTGCGGTTTATTGTGTCGTGTCGTGTCGCATGTCACATATTGGTTCTACTTAACTTATTAGGAAATTTTAGTTCAAAAGATTATTCTTAATGCATGTCTAGTCATCTCGCCAATATAGATCATAAAGAAGTGTTAATAATAGATTGGTGCAAAACATTAAAAAAAATAAAATTATATTACATGGAAATATTTTAACGATATAATTTTTAAAAAATCATAAGAAACAAATTATTATAGATTAGGTTAAATATGTAAGTGTTTTAGCAACATGAATCGAGTTGGATAGGAGTCGGAAAATTTTGCATTACAATTAAATAAGTCATAAATAGGTTAATTGGTCAATTCAAGTTAAACCATTAATGACCTAACCCAACAAACTCGTTTGACAAGTCTAAGCACCACGTATAATTTATTTCAGCCAAATCTTTTTTGGGATTTAAAGTTACTATGAACAATTTTTTTTAAAAAAAGCATTTGGAACTGAGAAAGTAAAAAAATATTTATATGTAATGTATCTATGTTTTTATCGTTTTTGTCCAAGTTCTTTATATATATTTTGCACCAACCTATCATTAAAAATTATTTCTAATCTATATTAGCGAGAAAACTGAATAAGCATTAAGAATAATATTTTGAACAAAAATTTACTTATAAGTGGGATATCATTAAAAAGTTCAAAAAACTACTTATTTAAATTAATAAATTACCTATCAGATGAAGTATCACGGCTTAAATATTAGATAAGATTTGAAGAACATAGATGACTCGAAACGTGTCAAATTAAGATAGCATTAGCAAAGAAGATTTTGATACAAATGCAATTGCTAGGAACATGCTTTGTCAAATTTACATCAAGAATTAACAATTAATTATGCACTGAATTTTTGGATTTATGGTTTAGTATATGAAAATAGATATAATATATTTGTGAATCGGACTACATTTGCCTTGTGTCAAAAAAAGTTCAATCCTTGTACAATACACTATAATATATCATGTTTGTCAACAGAAGAACAACTTGCCAAAAGCTTACGAAACGTATACTTAAATGCCAATTTTTTTGAAAATTAAATTATATAAGTGCTAATTAAAGGCGGCGCAGTAGAACCGACGCGCTTTATTTTAATAATATAATTTACTTACATGGCTTTGCCGGAAAGCCAAGTCAGTAAAAACTCAATCAAAATGACGTCGTTTTGGCGTTTTGGCGCTAACGTGGCATCTAATATAAATACTAATTAAATAATATAAAAAACTTAAAAAAAGAAGAAGAGGAAGGCGAGGGTCAAGTGAGGGCTATGCAACCTTCGCCATTGTCGCCCGGGCTTTGGCTAGTGGCCGGTGACCCTAGCCGATCGACGGTGAGGGTTATGATCCTCTCCCAAATCTCAGTCCACCGACTACATCGCCGCTTCAATTCGACGCCTGGTCTCCAAGCGCGCCCTCTCGCAAGCAGGAGGTGACGATGCTCTGCGCTCCCTCCTCTGCACCTTGGGCTTAGAAGAGCTTCGGACGAGTGATTTCGTCATAGAGGCTATAGTGCAATCCCAGGATGTCAAGAAGAAGCTGTTCCGCGATTTAGACACGATTGTCAAACCCTCTGCTGTTCAGGCGTCCAACACAAGTTCAATCTCCATCACTCGCTTACTGTCCGCCACGGCGAAACCCCATCAGGATCCTGATGCCAATGATAAATGAAGCATTTCACACTCTCTACACCGGGATCGCAACAAAGGAGGACATTGATGCTGGAATGAAGCTTGGTACAAACCATCCAATGGGTCCCCTGGAGCTTGCAGATTTTATTGGGTTGGATGTCCGCTCGTCAATAATGAGAGTACTCCAAGCATGATTAGGAGATAGTAAATACACTTCATGTCCTTTGCTAGTGCAGTATGTGGATGCAGGTCGCCTGGGAAGAAAATGAGGTATTGGGGTGTATGACTACCCCAAAGTACCTGAACTAATAAAACCATCTGCTCGACTCCAGAGAGCTTGAGAGAGGTGGAAAAAGCCGAGTCGAGAGATAGAGCGCTCCAAAGGCGAACCAGAGAGAAGAATGTGCTCAGCGAGTGCTCGACCGTTGCCGGCGTCCATTTTTCAGCCGCCGTCCGCCTCAGAGCCTCCCCTTTGAACCAGGTAGGTCCTCTTGAGTGCAGTTGCTTTATTTTTGTAGGGTATCGGGCCGGAGCTCGCGGCCGACCAGTTCGCGCGAGCCCCGGCCCCTGTCGTACCTCCATTAAGGTTTCTATACATGATTCCATGTCTAGGTAGAAGCTTAGGCCCGGTCTGAGTTCGGCTCGCGTCGGGAACCCCTTTGTTTACTCATGCACGCCGAATGTTCGATAAAATGCCCAAATGAAGTGCCGAAACCATCATCGTCAGATCGGTGTTTAGTAGCTTAGCTTGATATGTTTTGCTCATGTGTGGTAGATACTTGTGTGAATTCGCGATCTTCCTTGTGTTTTCTACGAGATTTTATGGTCTGTCCGTTTATTTCTTGCGAGTCGTCGGGAAAAATAGACACTCGTCGGAGTGGGCGGCCGGAAATTGTGGCAGACGGCTGTTGATGTTGCCTGGGAGTTGGCGAAGTTTTACCGGTTGTGTAGGTGTCGGCATTAGCTTGGTCGAACGGTGATCGGAAGTGGGCCGATTCGAAAAAAATTTGCAGGCGTGAGGGACGTAAGGCGCAAGGCGCAAGGTTGAAGACGCAGCTTGAAGAAGATTGCAGAAGAGGACAAAAGAAATATTAAAAAAAGAAAGAAAAAGGAAAACCAATAATAAAAAGAAGAAAAACAAAAGAGGCCGAAAACTAAGAAAGGGGTCGGGCTGAGAAATTGTTGAATAGGCTGATCGGCGGGCCGAAGTATTCTGATGTGGGCTGGGCTGGGTTTTGTAAAAAGGTTGAAATGGGCCGAATTACTTTTTTTAATGGGCCAGTTTAATCGGAAATTTACATGGGCTTTGAGGCCGGCCTGGTCGATAGTCCAGCCCGGACCGATAGGGTCCGGGTCGGTTTAGTAGGGCCGGGTTTCCCGACCCGGTCCGAATTATTATTATTTTTAATATAAATTTTTTTGAAAAAAAACATTAAAAATACAAAAAAATCCGAAATATTCAAAAATTCCAAAAAAAAAGGAAAATTAGAAAATTCCAAAATATTAATAAATATTTTTTAAAAAAATTCAGAAAAGCCTCAAAATATCAAAAGTCTTGAAAACTCATTTTTTTAATTTCGGAAAATAAGATAAATATTTAAAATATATTTAAAATATAAAAATTTCATAAAAATTCAGAAAATCAGAAAAAATTACAAAAATTTAGAAAAACCTTAAAAAAAAATGAAAAAACCCAAAATTAGACAAGCCTTTAGGGCTCTACAATAGGGTTCTTTGTTTACGTTATGTTTTTCTTTTTAGGGACAATATTAGGGTGTTCTCTTCCTTTATTTTGTGATGATAATTAATTGCGCATTTAAATATTTTTTTATGTTATTTTCCTGCTTTAGAATGGTTAGGATAAGCCTTAGATTTCTTGAATAGGTTGCAATGGCCTTAACTAATACATAATTGAGTTAGGTACCGAAAGGGCGTTAGTCGCACGATTAACATAACCAAGTCCCCGAATTTAGAATCTCTGGTTGCGCAAATAGTAAGGTATTGTCCCGTATTTTACTAGGTTTCTAGTCGACTCTAAAAAGGTTAGTAGTGACTCATTTGTTTGAATTTACATGTGCTAGATCGCTTAAAATTTTGAATACCTAATGTCGCGTGGGATATAAGTTTGGGAGAGCCCGAGTTAATAAAGGACTGTCGGTCTGAAATTAACAATACCCCCAAACCTAATCAAAGGTTCCCCAACCAAAACCTTCTAACCTCTAAAAAAAATTAAATTAGGTTGCGAAAAGTTTCAAAATGTAAAGTTCGTCTAGCGGCATGGTACTTTCATAAAAATATCAATAAATCTGAATTAGCTGGTGATTAGTCATGTGCACGCATCGACGTTTGAAAAGTGATTGAGATACCACTAAGAGCATCGAGTGAGGAAGAGGATCTCTGGCCACGAAAGAGGATCTTCTACGAGACAAAGGTGTGGTTCGTTTCTGCCTCTATTCCCATTGCTCACATTTGATGCTTCAGTTTTCCCAATTATCACTCTTCTCAGACCGATTAATCTTAAAGTTTATCTCTAAATATATCGATGGATCGAAATATGTTGAAGCATCAAAAAGGCAATTTTATGGGGTAAATGATCTTTCCCCGACGAGATAGAGCTCATCTATCACACACGGTCATTTATTGATGCCTAAAAAGAGCTTAACCGCTTATATAGTCAATCACGAATATTGCTAAACAATGTTATACATGGGTTAAGGATATTAAGACATCATATGGGACACTAAGGAACACATCCGGAAAAACTATTCGATTCCAAGTGAAGGGACAACTTGAAATTCAATGGTTAAGATGCGTATCCAGTCACCACTTACCTTTTCTCCGTATCTATATTATCGACCAAAAAAAATAAAAAATCTCCGTATCTATATCCAGTCATAAAATGGTCTTGAATGCAGATTTTGCTTTCCAATTCTCACCAACTCTTTTTCTATAATTGCCCATATTGACCATTAACTATTTTAATGAATTTAAGAGATTACTGGATTTTTAAAGATTTTCTTTTTCCGGGTTGTTTTCCAAATTCTTTGGCACACTAATTGCAGGAATAAATAGAAGGAAAAAAAAAAAAAAGCCCCTTCAAATAGTCTGTTGCATCTTCCTTTACCCCTTCAAAGAGAATGGCTCAAGAGGGACATGGGACTCCATGTAGAAGTAGCAGCGGCAACAATGACGATGAAAACAGGTGGTTGCTTATCTTTCTCTCTCCCGCCATCCACGTAGACACGTGCCTCGTATTCAGACAGAAGCCTCGACTCGTGTAAACGAGCTTTTTCCCTCCGGTACGTGTTCCTAGTTGCGCCGCTCGATGAAAGAAAGTTTAACCAGAGTTCCAAAAGCGCCTGATCTCTCTCTCTCTCTCTAAAACACGGCGGCGGCGGAGGACAGACGTGGCGCCATAAGAGAAGAAGAAGGAAGTGATGTCAATAGTTAGAAGTGGTCGAATTATGTTGACTTTCGGCCATCGTCGGTCTCGTGGTAATTTTAAGCTTTCGTCTTCTGTCAATCTCAGGCTACAAATGGCAATGCAACTTCATACACCTGCACCCTCGCCGAATCGCCGTGGAACCCAACTCCACCGTACATAACCCTCGCAATGAAAAGTTAGAGAGACGCATTGCACCCAAGAAGAAAGAAAGAAAGAGAATAAATAAATTTATAGATAGAGAGAGGATGCCTCAAGGAGATGTAGCAGCCGCAATGACACCGAAACATAAGGGTGGTCACTTCATGGGATGTCCGCTCTCATCATCAGTGGAACCAAAGAAATCAAGTCTCTTTCAAACATTTACATTCTCTCATGTCATCGATTTCGATAATCGATCAACTATAATGATTAGATTGAGATAAAAATTATTACGATTTAGGCATTTGAAAATTTTCAATTTTGAAATCTCGCTCCTTTGAGGATGGCAGGACTGCACACATATCATGCATTGCAGGTTTTGAGGTATTTCTTTGCCCAACTAGAACAAACGCAGCCTAGAAATTTTAGGTTGGGCCACCCATCCTTTGTAAAGGAGCCAGCATTACACAACTCGACCGGCTCCAATCAAGGCTCTTTTTGTCCGGCTTAGGCTCGAAATTTTGCGCTCCTCAATTGCAAGTGAACATAACTTTTGAACGAGGTAGAGTTATGCAACTTGCATTACTAGACCAAAAGCTCCTCGAAGCTCCACACCATGGAAGCCACAAGTGAAAAGACCTGTTGATGCTATTTCCAACCACAAAAAGACTTGCAACGTGTTTCTCGACCCCCACTTTGAATTTCAACCCGACCATCCCGTCACTCGTGTAATCACTCGTATAATAATGATTAACCAGTGGTGGCCCACGTCTTGCTGCGGTCATATAAATTAATTTCAATGGTTATATGTTTTTTATGCATCAGAATTCTCAATTTACAAAATCTCCATTAATCATAGATGATAAAGTAGCAAGCATATGAGACGAAGCGTTCAATTTGAATGCTGGAGATTCGTATCAGAATATCTTATTTTTATATGTGACTATAATTTCTTACTCATAGGATCATTACACGTACATTATATGATTAGAAAAACTCTACAAAATACATGTGGACGAGATAAGAGTTCTCTCTCACTCCATGTTTTGATCAGTTTAATATAATGTCCTCTACTCATTTAAGAATTGCCCCTATCTATTATAATTATTAACAAATGAAAATAACACTCGACCTCAACATGGCACTTGCTGGAGGATTATGGGTTCACACTTAAAGCTAAGTCGAGGTTGTCTTCGTCGGCTTATCCTCTTCCAAGGGCGTTTCCACCTATGAAAGCCGCCAACGGTAATTTCTCAAGTGAGGGTGCTCAATCTGGACAACGTTCCTTATTATTATGTACCATTACCTGCACACCTCACACTCATTGTTTTATATTGTATATTTTTCTTCCCTTACAAAATGGGAATACCCCATTGTTTTACGTCCTAAAGTTCAAACAAAGTCTTATGAGTGTTAACCTAGCCACTATATTTATCAAGGCGTGAAAGTTGCCTCTACCCTCTTGAATTTTACATCGAAAGTGAACTCCAAAGAGAAGACAGCACCTGCATCCTACCATGCAATGCAACCCCATCAGGAATAGGGTTATAAGGGGTCACCCTCCGCGGGAGGGTTCTCCCATATGTTTTCCTATAGGCTTTTTTAGGACCTTCCTAGGTCCAACGCACAATTCAATGTATAGAGACATAAAAGATAGTTTTTGGATTTTTTTTCGCATAGGACATTAAAAGTATCAAAAAGTTTCGTATGCCACCCATTTTGGTGCTAAAAGTTTTTACCAAATCACTTAAATGTCACTTTTTTTTAAAAAGAAAAAAATTACTTAAGTAATAACTTTAATTTAAGCTGTCATAAGTTCGACGTGATGATATTTTATTAATTTTTTCAACCGATGTGGCTTGTCATCATGCCCGATCAACATATATATCCCTAAAATGGTGTTGTCTACATGTTTTGCTCCAAATATAAACCTTAAATCCTCGTATAATTTTCCAAATCCTCGTATGGTTGTTTCCATAAATACTTCAATCTCCGAACAATCATCTTGTAATCAACAAGATTTTCTATTAAACAGCCATATAAAACTTTTAACACTAAATTAAAAAGTTTTCCTAGTGATAGTGGGTCTTCATATAAGTCGATCATAGTCAACGAGACAAACTTTTCTCATTCTGATTCTTAAACAGTTGCTTCCAGATTCATTATGCTAAGGTTCAAGAACATTCATTCTATAACCTCAGTCCGGAACACTTACAAGAGTGATTTTGTTATCATCAAAATACGTGGTTAAAGCACAAAGGCCGTAGAGGAGATTTCTCAAACCCCCTCCTCCTCTTAACTCCTTTTCGTACATGCATCATTAATTAGATTGAATTAGATGCTGAATAGGCCTCATTTAGAAAGTCGCATATGATTAAATATGTATTGACTTGAATCTTTTTGCGTGTTACATCGATGCATTGCTGACTGTATCAGCCGAAACTTATAACTTGATAGTCTCTGAGTATGAACGTGGACATAGCAATGTGATGATGTAAGAATCAATTGAGTTCTCAGTCATTGATAAGATCCCAAGTGAGATTTCAAACGTTTGGAGCTGTTTCCGACCCATCGTTTGATTCGACTCGCAGCATTTTTGTGGCCTCGAGTGGTGGAGTCGTCTTCTCTACTGGGGTCCATGGGTATTTGGGGTCAAGCAACGGGCCTCTCCATCATAGTTTTGTGGTCAGGAAGGCTCTTCCAATTGCTGTCTTTCTCTCGGCCAGTGAAGCACTTCCATAACACGGGTAAAGAGTTGGAGAGACGCATTACACCCAAAAATAAAAAACAAGAGTTCAGGGGAATAATCTCATCTTAGAGGGAGAGAGAGAGAGAATGGCTCAAGAGGGGGTTCGGACTGCAAGTAGTTGTAGCAGCAGCAGCAACGCCGACAATAAGAGGTGGTCGCTTGAGGGAATGACTGCTCTTGTCACCGGTGGAACCAAAGGAATCGGGTCTCTCTCTCTCCACAATCCAAACTGAGGATGGGTTTTTGGAGTTAGCTCACCCTTGCGGGATCAAGACCCTTTGTCCCGGCCATTGTAGCAAGTGCCTTGCCCAGGGCATAAAGGGCATGATGACTTGATACTATCCTCACCTTCCTCCGGCTTATCACCGCAATCTTTTTAGGGGTTGACCTATTCAGGAATCTCTAGATCTATGCTTATTTTCAACTCCCCGAAGTATTTCATTGCTTACGATGTCCTTCCTCATCTCTAGGTGCTCAGGTATCCTTGGGGTTTTGAAAATGACCATTTCCATTTTTCTTTTTCTTTTTCAATATATATGAAAAAGTAGTAATAAGAATGAGAGGTGTTAAGCTTTTCATTGTCCTGGCGTCAAGCTATTTTTCCACAGGACATTCCCTACAATATTGTCACCGCAGTGGAGTAAGTTCATGATGGATTGGTGTGGTTTCTCTACGCCTAGGACACCAGAATATCGAACCATGAACACGTTGTTCTTTTATATGTCAATGATTTCGATGATTTCAATGATTGATTATCTATTATGATTTAGATTGGGGAGAAAATAAATTGAGCCTAGAATTTCTAGGCCGAGACTAGTCCTACCCAAAACAAATTGAGCCAAGATTTAAGTACTTTAAGTGGCTTTTTCAGTCGTATATCTGGCCTAGAAAAAATCGTTTCAATTGGAGAGTGTCAAATCGGCTTCCGACCAACAAGATTTCTTGAACTACCTGAGTGATAGCGGATGCTTTTGAATCCAATAACATTCGATCCCATGGATAAAAAAATTAGACAATTGATATCATCGCCCTTTGAAACTCTACATGATGGAAATAACAAGAGACTCGATTAGGAAACTCAATTACTTTGAGAATGTCGTTGCTGGGGTACTGATTTATACGTAACCTTTTTTAAGTTATGTAGCCTTAAGACGTCGGTAGGCCACGTGTGTCTTCGTGATATCATTTGCCAAATAGATTTTGTTTCTCCTTTTATAATTTCCCAAATAAAAATCCAGTGCATTCAAAAGGCTTTAGTTATTGGTTCGACTTCCATTGCAAATGCAGCCAAATCTTCCGTACATTCTGGGGCATCACATGTACTGAGGTCTTGTCGCGTAGAATTTCTTCTGCTGGAAAAGAAAAAAGGGCTTAATCTGTTCTTGGTTGCAATTACAAGTTGGTGAATGATCATATCGTTGTGCCATAATTAGAAATGCCATTGTGGAGGAACTAGCAAGGCTTGGTGCGACCGTCTATACCTGCTCCAGAAATGAAGCCGAAATCGATGAATGCTTGAAAGATTGGAAGAGCAAAGGTTTCCGAGTCACGGGTTCGGCTTGCGACGTTTCCTCAAGATCGGAGCGAGAGAAGCTGATGCTCACCGTGTCCTCCCTCTTCAACGGCAAGCTCAACATCCTAGTGAGTCTAAGGCGACTTTGATCCTATGGATCCATTGTCAATGTTTATAACGAGGTCGCAATTTGTGCTTGTCTTTCAATAGATTTTGCTCTCGGTTTTCATTTGCAGTAGATAAACAACGTTGGGACCAACGTAACAAAGCCGTCCATGAATTACACAGCAGAAGATTTTTCTTTCATCATGACAACTAACTTCAAATCGGCTTACCATATGAGCCAACTCGCGCATCCCCTTCTCAAGGCCTCGAGAGCTGGAAGTATCGTGTTCCTGTCAACTCCGTTGCACCTTATTTCATACGGACTCCACTAACTATGCCTTAATTTAATCTCCCGGGGCTTTAAAATTTCCATCCCCCTCGAAAATAGTTTGCCACGTAGATCTTGATTATCTTTGCCATCATGATCTAACGTTAACTCATCCATCGTGGCAGCTATTTTGTAACGCGGAGTTCAACGAGGAGGCAATAGCAAGGACACCGCTCAGTCGCATAGGAGAGCCGAAGGAGGTGTCGTCGTTGGTGGCCTTCTTGTGCTTGCCGGCAGCCGCTTACATAACGGGGCAGACCGTTTGTGTTGATGGAGGGTTCACCGTGAACGGTTTCTCATTCCTATAGCATGAGTCCGACTTTCTTCTGCCTCTAAGATTTTCAGGATTCTTTGTCGCACTTGACAAAGTTTATTGATCAATAATGGCAATATTTCTGAACATTAACGTGTCTATTTACATAATTTCTTGACCATATATATAAGTATGAAGGAGAGTAGCTTCAGATTTACTCTTATGTTCGCCTACTCCCACTTTCTATTCTTGCCTTCTATTCCCACTTTCAAGCTTCTTCTTCATCTTTTTAATTTACTTTTAGTGAATTTTTTTTTATGCGGTTGCCTAAAAATAAAATTTTTGTACCTGCCAAGGAGTGGTTCACATGACAAACATGATGTATTGCAATGCATCATATGAAAATATAATTTAATCTCGACACAAGACTAAGGTAGCAATAATCTTGACACAAGACTAAGGTATCAAGGTGTATGTATATATTATCTATGTTTTGCATATCATTTAATTTTTATTGAATGTGTATTTTATTGTTAATTCTTGACCCAAAATTGACAAAGTATGTTAGAAATTGTGTTGGTATCAAGATAATATGTGCTTATGCTATATTAACAAGGTCATAATTTGAGCTTTTCTTTCAAAAGATTTTTCTTCATTTTCATTCTTTTGGAATAGGTCTGTGCATTAGATAAACAATGTTGGGATTCTTGGGCCCAACAATGGAATGCTGACCACGGATTACACGATGGAAGATTTTTTCCTTCATCATGATGACTAGTTTCGAATCAGGCTTACCATTTGAACTAACTTGCACATCACCTTCTCAAGGCCTCGAGAAATGGAAGTATCGTATTCTTGTCATTCATCTGCAGTGTCGTTTCACTAGCATCAGATCAATTTATTTTGCCATCAAAGATGAAATGATAGTATCATAAGTAACTATCTAAACACTTTCGATATGGAGCTAAACAAATTCTATATGTTTCTTATTTTCTCCACTCATTGGTAGGACTAGTTGACCAAGTATTTGGCATGCGAATGGGCTAAAGACAACATAAGAAGGAACTCTATTGCACCTTATTTCATATAGAGTCCATTGACCGACCTTGTAATTTAATCTCCCAAGACTTTCAATTTCCTATCCTCCTTGAAAATAGTTCACCTTATAAATTGCATTAGCAAACTCAATTTTGATACCAATGCAATTGCTATGAAACATGCTTTGTTAATTTCATGTCAAGAATTAACAATCGATTGTGCATTGAATTTTAGGGTTTAAGGTTTAGATATATGAAAATAGATAAAAAGATATATATGAATCGGACTATGTTTGTCTTGTGTCAAAAAATGTTCAATTCTCATACAGTGCACTATAATATGTCATGTTTGTCGTTGCAATCGTTACTTGTCAAGTACCTAAATTTTACTTTTAGGTAATTGTAGAAAAGTAAGAAAAAATTTCATTGAAAGTAAAGAGAAAAAAAGCTTGAAAGTGGCAATAGAAAGTGGGAGTAAGATACTCTCCCTTATATATGCTCAACAAATTATAAATGTACACATTTTAATACATCGCAATGCTGCAGTTATTAGTAACTTATGTGTCCTCGAGACGATAATGCATGATGAACATCTTAGAGGTAGAAGAAAGTGGGACTCATGCTCTAGGAAATGAGAAGCCATTCACGGTAAACCCTCCATCAACACAAATGGTCTGCCCCGTTATGTAAGAGGCTGCCGGCATGCACAAGAAGGCCACCAATGATGACACATCCTTCGGCTCTCCAATGCGACCGAGCGGCGTCCTTGCCATCGCCTCCTCGTGTAACTTCTCATTGCTGAGTAGCTGCAATGACAAGGCAATTAATGTTAGATCGCGATGGCAAAGGTGATGAAGAATTGTGTGGTGAACTATTTTCAAACGGGATAGGAAATTTAAAGCCTTGGGAGATTAATTTACAGGGTCGGTCAGTGGAGTCTGTATAAAATAAGGTGCAACAGAGTTGCTTCTTATGTCGTCCTTAGCCCATTCGCACGCCAGATTCTTGGTCAACTGGTTCATTGCTCCTACCAATGAGTTGAGAAAACAAGAATCATTTGAAATTTGTTTAGCTCCATATTGGAAAAGTTTAGATATTTCTTGACGATACTATCAATTCACCTTTGGTGGCAGAATAAATTGATCCAACGTTGACCGAAACAATGCCAGCAACGGATGACAAAAACACGATACTTCCATTTCCTGAGGCCTTAAGAAGGGGATGCGCGAGCTGGCTCAAATGGTAAGTTGATTCGAAATTAGTCGTCATGATGAAGGAAAAATCTTCCGCTGTGTAATCCACGGTCGGCATTCCACTATTGCGTCCAAGAGTCCCAGCATTGTTTATCTAACACACAAAACAATCCCGAGAAAATGAAAATGGAACAAAATCTAATGAAAGGAGCACAAATTGCCACAACCTTATTAATGTTGTCATTGGATCCACGAGATCAAAGACGACTCAGACTTACGAGGATGTCGAGCTTGCCGTCGAAGAGGGAGGACACGGCGAGCATCAGCTTCTCTCGCTCCGATCTTGAGGAAACGTCGCAAGCCGAACCCGCTACTTGGAAACCCTTGTCTTTCCAGTCTTTCAAGCATTCGTTGACTTCAGCTTCGTTTCTGGAGCAGGTGTAGACGGTAGCCCCAAGCCCCGCTAATTCCTCAACAACAGCACGCCTAATCACGGGACGACATCATGACCATTTACCACCAAATCGCAATTGCAAACAAGAAAAGATCAAGCCTTTTTCTTTGCCAGTAGAAGGAGTTCCAAACTTCGAGGTTTTTAGGACACGCGATACCTTGGAATGTGCGGAAGATTTGATTGTACCGGCAACTAAGTCATCAGATGATTAAAGCCTTTGAATGCATTGGATTTTCATTTGGGAAATAACAATCGGACAATATAAATTCTACTCGCTGATGGCATGTCAAATGAGCTATTGAAATCTAAAGACTACAAAACTTTAAAAAAAAAAAAAAAAAAAAAAAATGAACCAGCCACTGTAGCTACGAATCCTAAAAGTAATTGATCTCACATCATCTTCATCATACAAAGTTTTGAGTGATGATGAAACTCGTTATTTAGCTTTCTATCTATGAAATCGAATGTCATTGAATTCAAAAGTACTCGCTATAATTGAAAGCCCTGCTGACATGCTTGACTCTGAATTTTTTGGGTCTGGATAGGTCTAAGTTGGGCTACTATACCCCATTTTGCTATAATGGATATTCCAAAAAAGAAAAAACATACATAAAACGAAAATTGTAAAAACCAAGAATTTATTTTAAGCAACCTAGTCAGTAGTCATATAAGTATATACTCTAAAACACTAGTACAACCTTACCTTCCTCTCAAATTCATCCATGTGTTGTTCCAAAATCAACTCACTGGCTTCACTTGGACGGTTGAATTTGCTTTTTTCTTTCACTTATTTTGATTCCCCATTTTCTTTTTTTGGTTGTTAACCTATATAATTTTAAGTAGGCCAGCTTTTCTTGCTACGTTATTAATTATGAATGATCAAGATAGTATAAATTGAGAAACTTGATGCATGAGAAATATAGATGACTGAAATTAACAAATGTAGCTTTATATGATTGTAGCAAGGCGGAAATTATCAATAGCTATACATTATATCAGTGAGAGATGTAATGGTGCGAGTAAAATTCGAGCCTACAAAGTCTTTTTAGCGGTCGAAAAATAGCTTCAAATGCCTTGACCTTGTAGGCTCACAGTGTTCAATTTTGTAGGAGCTTTTCGATGGGTAAATTGACCACATAACTCTAGCTAGATAAATCACTGGGGTTGCACTAATGGCTACCCTTCCCATATGAAGGGGGAGATCGGAAATTCAATTCTCCACTTTCTTAAGAGGGTTTGGGGTGAGAAAGTTAAATACTAATTGAGGGATCTGAATCTCATACTCAAGAGCCATGGCAAAACTCTGAAAATGAGTTGAGAGTTATAGTAGAACAAAAAAAACTTTAGCTAGATCAAATCTTATGTTGAGGTACACGAAATTTCGGGTCAAAATTGTTTTGGTTGGGCCAAGAAATACGTAAGCGCTTGGCCAAGCACAATCCTACTATCACTGAAATTATTATAAGAAATAATATATCAAGATTGACAATTTTCAAATGCTTAAATCATAATATTTTTTCCTCAATCAAAATCATAACAATCGATCCATCGGCTAAATCAACAACATAAAAAAAATGAAGTGTTTGGTGTGAGAGAGACCCGATTCCTTTGGTACCACCGGTGACGAGAGCGGTCATTCCCTGAAGCGACCATCTACTTGCAATCTCCTTCCCTTCAGAACCCATTCTCTCTCTCCCTTTCTCCAAAATTCGATTTCTCCTCCCAACTCCTTTTTTATTCTACTTGGGTCTAGTGTGTCTCCCCCACTCTCCCCTTGTACTTATATAAGTCCTTCAGTCCACTGCCCGACCGAGAGTTATGATTTGGCACGAGGTTTCCTTACCGATGCCAAAACGCCACATGGGAAGTGGGACCGCTCTTCGCGTAGGGTCAAAGAAGTATGGCCCAGGTCGTCAGAACAGTGGCAATGACAGGATTTAGGACCACCGCCATTTCGAATCTTGGATTTTGCAGGTGAAAGCAAAGGAAGTCCCATACGCCTGTCTGTCATTGAAGCACCGCGTTCCTCGCGCTTAACACATGGTAATGATGAAACGATGGTTATCCACGCATATCTCATATGATGCCGACGTTTGTGGTTCATCGTGGTGCACCGTGAACAACGAGACCTTCCCAAAGAGTAAACTATTAAAATAAAGCTAAGTGTATTATTAAATCAACAACTTAACTCGAGTTTCAAACTCATACCAAGTGTCAATGAGTTTGATCAGATGATCTCAATAAGTAATCAGAAGTTTCTAAAAAAAAATATAGACAAAACATTTAGCATGATCTTAGATGTTAACATCTACCTAAGTACTTTACACTATTGCGCTATTCACTGATAAATATGTAAGTCAAGTCCTAAACTGTCAAGGCGAGAGATAAAAATCAAAAGTTCAAACTCTAACAAACAATCAATTGGAAAACAAGGGTCAAAACCAAATTGCAATTACAAGCTTGCCAATAAAATATATGGTCCCCATAACAACGTTTGAGAAGTGATCGAGATACTACCGAGAGCATCGAGCGAGGAAGAGGATCTCCGTCCACGAAAGATGATCTTTCTATTCCCACCGCTCACACAAACCAAATTGCAATTACAAGCTTGCCAATAAAATATATGGTCCCCATAACAACGTTTGAGAAGTGATCGAGATACTACCGAGAGCATCGAGCGAGGAAGAGGATCTCCGTCCACGAAAGAGGATCTTTCTATTCCCACCGCTCACACTAACCAAATTGCAATTACAAGCTTGCCAATAAAATATATGGTCCCCATAACAACGTTTGAGAAGTGATTGAGATACTACCGAGAGCATCGAGCGAGGAAGAGGATCTCCATCCACAAAAGAGGATCTTTCTATTCCCACTGCTCACACTTAATGCTTTAGTTTTCCCAATCATCATTCTTCCGAGAGAGATTAATCTTAAAGTTTATCTCTAAATATATCAATGGATCAAGATATGTTTTTTTTTTTTTTTTATGCCGAGGAACTGCCGGAGCTCACCCTTCGGAGAGCACACAACCCTCCAGTGCCCGGTGATACCATCGGGCCTCGCTGCAAGCCGCTATTTAAACGTAAATCTCGGAGGAGACTAACCCAGGACCCCAACACCAGGACCCCCTCTTACAACACTTTAGCAACGAGAGGATTCGAACTCTTGACATCGGCGATGAGGGAGAGAACGCACACTAACTACGCTGCCCGTGGTTGTCCATGGATCAAGATATGTTGAAGCATCAAAAAAGCAATTTTTTAAAGTTTAACCGCTGGAGTGACAACAGATGCTTCTGAATCCAATAATGTTCGATTCCACGAATAAAAAACCGGAAAATTGATATCATCCCCACGTAAAACTCTATAAGATAGAAACAACGAGAGACGTTATTCATCCGCAACCTTCGTAAGTTTGAAGCCTTTAGACGTTGATAGCTCATTTGACACATCATTAGCTGATAAAAGTAGTTTCTCCTTTTCCGATTTCCGGAATAAAAATCCAGTGCATTCCAAAGTCTTTAGTTATTGATTTGACTTCCATTGCAAATGCAGCTAAATCTTCCGCCCATTCCGGGGCATTGCATGTACTGAGGTCTAGTCACGTCGAGAGTTTCTTCTGCTGGAAGGACGCCACTCGGTCGCATAAGACGGCCGAAGGAGGTGGTGTCATTAGTGGTCTTCTTGTGCTTATCGGCAGCCTCTTACATAACGGGACAGACCATTTGTGTTGATGGAGGGTCCACCCTGAATGGCATCTCATTTCCTATAGCATGAATTCGACTTTCTTCTGCCTCTAAGATGTTCAGCGTTCTTTGTCGTCGCACGGACGAAGTTTATTGGTCAATAAGTAATATGTCTATTTATATAATTTCTTGACCATATGTTTATAAGTATGAAGGAAAGTAGCTGCAGATTTACTCTTATGTTCGCCTACTCCCACTTTCTATTCTTGCTTTCTAATCTCACTTTCAAGCTTCTTCTTCTTCTTCTTTTTAATTTACTTTTAGTGAAAATTTTCTTATTTTTTGTGCAATTGCCTAAAAATAAAATTTTTGTACCTGCCAAGGAATGATTCACGTGACAAACATGATGTACGTATATAATTATATATGTTTTGCATATAATTTAGTTTTTAATGTGTACGTATTAATGGATATTTTGAGTGATAAAAAAATCAAATCTAGTGACAGAAATCGAAACACTTTTAGTAATGATGGTCTTCGGGCTTGTTTCACTTGGAGATTAAAGATAGGAGGAATTTTCAAAATTAAAGGGTAGAGAAGTGGTGAGACAGGTTGTATAAGAATGGACTAATTACTCCTAATTTTCTCAAATGATCAATTAAACCAAACCAGTCAATCTCTTGGCTATTAAACCTCCACGTGACGACCCTCTTTTGGCTTCTCTACAAAAATAACCCGACAATTCACTGAACCGACGCCTTCTCATGGCAAACTCCAAATGCTTACACGTCTCCCCTTCCCTGGCACGTACCCACCACACGTCCACCATCGCTGCCCTGCTGCTGCTGCTGCTGCTCTATCCCTCCCCCCCATCCACGTAGACACGTGCCTCGTATCCAGACAGAAACCTCGGTTCGTGTAAACGAGCTTTTTCCCTCTGGTATGTTTTCCTAGTTGCGCGGTTCAATGAAAGAAAGTTTAACCAGACTTCCAAAGCGCCCGATCTCTCTTTCTCTCTCTCTCTCTAAAATGCGGAGGAGGAGGAGTACAGACTTGGTCGAATTATGTTGGCTTTCGGCCATCGTCGGTCTCGTGGTAATTTTAAGCTTTCGTCTTCTGTCAATCTCAGGCTACAGATGGCAATACCACTTCGTACAACTGCAACACTGAATCGCCGTGGAACCCAACTCCACCGTTACTTATACATAACACACACAATGGAAAGTTAGAGAGACACATTGCACCCAAGAATAAAGTAAAAGAGAGAGAGAGAGAGAGAGAGAGAGAGAGTAGAGTTCAAGGGAAAAAAAAAATCAATTTTTAGATAGAGAGAGAATGGCTCGAGAGGGGAGTGGGACTGCAAGGAGACGTAGCAGCCGCGACAACGACGGCGACACCGAAACAAACAGGTGGTCGCTTTATGGGATGTCTGCTTTCGTCACCGGCAGAACAAGAAGAATTTGGTCTGTATCTCAAACACTTCATTTTTTCAAGTCATCGATTTCGATGATAATCGATCAACCGTTATGATTAGGTTGAGGTAAAAATTATTATGATTTAGGTATTTGAAAATCGTCAATCTTGAAATCTCGTTTTTTCTATAATAATTTGAGTAATGGTGAGACTACGCACATATTAGGCGTTGTAGGTGTTGAGGTATTTCTTTACCCAATTAGAACAAACGCAGCCTAGAATTTTTAAGTCGGGCCACCCATCCTTTGTAATAAATCGGCCGACTCCTCTCGGGGCTTTCTTTCTGGCTTAGGCTCAAAATTTGGCGCACCTCAATTGAGAGGGGACATAACTTTTGATCGAGGTAGAGTTATGTGACTTGTATTACTCATCGAAAAGCTCCTTCGAAGCTCCACACCATGGAAACCACACGTGAAAGACCTGTTGATGCTATTTCCGACCACAAAAAGACTCCCAACGTGTTTCTCGACCCCCCGTCACTCGTGTAATCGCTCGTATAATGAATAACCAGTGGTAGCCCGCGTCTTGCTGCGCTCCTATAAATTAATTTCAATGGTTATATATTTTTTATGCGTCAGAATTCTCAATTTATACAATCTCGATCACTCATTGATGATAAAATAGCAAGCATATGAGACGAATGGTTCAATTTGAATGCTGGAGATTCGTATCAGAATATCTATGTGATTATTGTTTCTTACTCATAGTATCATTACACGTACGCCATACGATCAGAAAAAACCGTACAAAATACATGTGGATGAGATAAGAGTTCTTCTCTCTCACTCCACGTGGTGATCAGAAAAGCTGTACAAAATACAAAGTCGTAGTTTGTGCTTGTCTTTCAAGAGAATTTGTTCTCGGTTTTCATTTGCGGTAGATAAACAACGTTGGGACCAACATAACAAAGCTGGCCACGGATTACACAGCGGAAGATTTTTCCTTTCTCATGATAACTAACTTCGAATTGGCCTACCATATGAGTCAATTCGCGCATCCCTTTCTCAGGACCTTGGGAGCTGGAAGTATTGTATTCTTATCGTCTGTCAGTGGCGTTGTTTCGGTAAATACTGAATCAATTTACTCGTCCACGAAAGGTAAGTTAACATTATCATGAGTAATTATTTATGCACGGTTGATAAGTAACTATCTATGCACGGTTGATATGGAGCTAAACAAATTGCATCTGTTTTCTGTTTGTGTATCCAAATTGATTTGCAGGAGCAATGAACCACTTGACCAAGAATCTGGCATGTGAATGGGCTAAGGACAACATAAGAAGCAACTTTGTTGCACCTTATTTCATAAGGTGGTCCATGGTATTTGGGGTCAAGCAACGGGCCTCTCCACCATAGTTTTGTGGTCAGGAAGCCTCTTCCAATTGCTGTCTTTCTCTCGGCCAGTGAAGGACTTCCATAACACGGGTAAAGAGTTAGAGAGACGCGTTACACCCAAAAATAAAAAACAAGAGCTCAGGGGAATAATCTCATCTTAGAGGGAGAGAGAGAATGGCTCAAGAGTGGGATCGGACTGCAAGTTGTAGTAGCAGCAACAACGCCGACAATAAGAGGTAGTCGCTTGAGGGAATGACCGCTCTTGTCACCGGTGGAACCAAAGGAATCAGGTCTCTCTCTAGGGTTGATTTATTTGGGAATCTCCAGATATATGCTTATTTTCAACTCCCCGAAGCATTTCGTCGCTTGCTACGTCCTACCTTGTCTCTAGGTGCTCAGGTATTGGGGTTTTGAATAAAAGGACCATTTCCCTTTTTTTTCCTTTTCCAATATATATGAAAAAGTAGTAATAATGAGAGATGTTAAACTTTTCATCACTTAAGTACTAATTTATAAACTACACCGAACAAATTTAAAGTTTAGAAATAACATTATCTTTTAAATCAAAATTTGAAGACTATATTGAATAAATTACATATCAAACCCCTTCATGTTATTTTTCTCTATTTTTTTGGCCAAACTAATTATACCAACTTCAATCCGAGAAAAAAAATGAAAAAAAATATAAGGGAAAAGTAGATTACGGATTAATGAAATAATAGATTAGTTAGGTGAAGAAATAAAAACCCTCCGTGGAGGCCATACATCATTCCTTGGCCTTAGGCGCGCACAACCACACTGGACATGTGGACGGCCACGATCTCGGATTCGCCTGCCCAGAACGGGCGGAGGCGCAGAGCGGGCCCCTCAGCCCGTTGCCCTCCACGCGTCATTTTGTTGACCGGGAGACCGTCCTCGACATCGCTCCCTCGACCTTGTCACCTGATTGGTCGGCTGCGCCGGGAAAGAAAAAGGTTCCGTTTTTTTCCCACGACACCACCATCGATAAAAGCTCCCTGCTTTCTCTTCATCACTTTTCAGTTTTCACCACCTCTGATTTTCAAATTTCGCGTTCATCTCTGTCCGTGACCTCTTGTTTTCTCTGCGTTCTCTTGAGAATCTCCGCGCAGAGCCGAGTACGAATAAGCCCACGCGCCCCCACGCCCCTGCTGTCTTGTGTCACGATCATTTGGGATCGCGACCGTGCGGCGACTTAGGCTATTTCGGATCGCTTGAGATCGTTGAAGCCTAAGCCAAGTCTTCGAAACTAGAGAGAAGCTCTGAACGAAAGAAGGGAATTTAGATTTGGATAAATACAAATGAGGGGGAGGGGACCACTTCTTATACTTGAGGCCCTCGGATTACAACCATTGATCGAGTTTCGATTCGGCGGACGAGATCGTACCGCCTCACCTATCAACTACCGACATTTATGACGAGAAGACTCTAGACCACGGCGCAATTACAGGATCGCCCGTCCCTGAGAATGTTTCGGAATCGTTGGATCCTTCGAGGGGCACTTTGGTCGTTCTTCCTCGATCACGAATGCCTCGTTGACCATGGAAATCTCCGTTCCGTGACACTTGTCTCTCTCAGCGTCTCTCCGCCACTGATGCCACTGTGCACTATGTCGAGTAAGGAGCGCCTGTTCGCTGTTGTCGTGTAATGGAATTATTAATGCCCTTTTGACAGTCCCAGTCGTTGCAGTGGTTCTTGGCGAACCCCCCTCCCCCACCACCAACAAAAAAACCCTCCAATTCGGGGGTTGAAAGAATCGCACCCGGTATGTTGGTGAGAGTGGGTCCAAATTGAGGGATGAGCTGACAAGAAGAGGCTTCAATCCTATGAGGGTTCACCCGCTTTGGAATTACCATGGTCACTCTGGAAGTGCAGTGGTGGAATTCAACAAAAGTTGGCGTGTGCTTCGAGAAGGCTTACGAAGAAGACCGTCATGGCCGCAGGGATTGGTATGCTGAGGGTAACCAAAAGATTGGGCTCTATGCATGGGTTGCCCGTGCTGATGATTATAATTCAATAGTATTGTTGGGGAGCACTTGCGCAAGATTGGTGACCTAAAAACCATTCCAGAGATTATGGAGGAAGAGGCTCGAAAGTAGGATAGGATTGTATCTGATTTGACAAACATAATAGAGGTGAAGAACAAGTACATGCAGGAGAATGAAGAAAGGTGTAACGAGACATCAAAGTCTCTGAAAGCCATAATGACAGAAGGATAAGCTCCATCAATCTTATGACGAAGGTCGCTTACATGTTTTTGCTATGAAGCTTAGGATTATTTTCTTTAGAATCTCAACATACAAGATTTAACCCCCTCTTTCAAAACAGTATTATACTCTAAAGCTGGAAAATTATTTTCTACCAGACCTAAATTTTTTTTAATTGTGAAATTTTGATCTTTTCTAGATTTTCAAACAATTAAGACCATGAAACTTTGATCTTTCCTAAATCTACTTGTCAGATGAGGAACATCCTTGGACTTTTAATTTATGTCTCTATTCAGCATTTTTTTTATGGAGCCGATATGTTTGAGAGACCTCCAACATCACGTTTTCTTTTTTATGGAGCATTTGCAGAATTGAGAAAAATACAGACAAGTGCACATGATCATTACCGGAGAATTTTTATTGATCATGAGAAGCTTAAGTTTCAATTAGAATCCCTCAAAAAGGACCTAGAAGTGCGTGGACAGGAGTTTGAGAAGCGTGAAGCGCACAATGAGAGTGAGAGAAAGAAGCTATTGGAAGAGATTGCAGAGGTAATTTGCGCTTTATTACTGCATATTTAATATAGAATATCCTCGCCGATGTGCTAGTATTACGTATTTGCCATTTTTTATTTGACTATCAATGAGCCTGGCAACAATGGACTGATTTCTTTAATCAAATTTATTTATGTGAGTGAATGGAATGCTGCATTCATGATTAGGGGAATTGAACGGTTGTTGCTGGGATTATTTCATTGGAGATGACCAAAATGATGCTGTATTAAGTATTTAGAGTAGGATTTTTTTATGGCATATAATACATGGCTTTCTTGAATGCATTGGCTTGCTGTCTGAATTTACTGGGACCAATGAAGATACTATGAGATGCATATGTATGCATGAAAAAATACAGTTAGAAGTAAAAGATATATTGTTTTAGGAAAACATTGTTCTACTTGTGTGTTACGCGCATTTAGCTTCATGAGGGAAATGAGATATTATATTCATACGCATCCTATGAGAACTAAAGAATGTATCAACAAAAAATGAACTCTTTTTTTCCGAAGAGAAAAGAGTCCAAAGAAACAAAGTTGGCCTCGAGGAGATAGAGCTCTAGATGGGTGTGTTGGTTGTATAACTAGACTCCTGGAAGAAATATATGACAGCCTCGGGGTTAACTGCATAATTAGACTTATCAACTATTCAAGAGTAGCTAGTTTTCAGAATCGTTGCTCAAGATATAATATACGACGAAGGATTTATATAGCGGACGAGACTTAATTGTCTAGCTTTGTGCTGCCAGGCTCTACTTTTGTCAATTACGCAGCAGCTACTTTTTCTTTTGGCTAGATCATGTAGGGGCCAGCCTTTTGAAAGTTGTACTGTGGGAAGTTTTCGGAAATTATGCCAAGTAGGCTTGATGTTTTCATAAATAGAAAAATTGGTTTCTTAGAATTCCTGGCCCTTGTTTTACTTTTATGCAAATGCGTGCTCCAAGATTTTCATATATATGTGTAACACTCCTTTCTTGTTGCACTTTGCATTTTAGTCTAGTTTTCATTTTTGGAGCATCTACCTTTGCTCACCCATATTTCTACAAATGGATTTGTTGTGCAGGCGTCGTAATATGTTCATATATACATGTATCTATGACACAAAATAACAATGCGACATTGATATCTCTGAGTTCATTAAATTGCTCGCAAATTGACACCTAATGATAGACTCTATTTGCTGGTATTAATTAATTTGGGTGTCGTGCGATCCTTTACACATGCTTTTTAGAGTGCACTTATTTGGTGAGGCTAACTTCTTTCCTTTACATCAGAATGCCCAGAAAAACAGTTCACTTGAGTTGGCTGCCTTGGAGCAACAGAAAGTTGATGAAAAAGTCATAAAACTGGCTCAAGATCAGAAGGTATTCTCATCAAATTATTTTTATCATGTCAATAGAATACATATCTTTTCATATTTCCTTTTTGAGACTTATAATGATAACTAACAAATTTTCCAGAGGCAAAAAAGGAACTTCATAATCGAATAATTCAACTGGAAAAGCAACTTGATGCAAAACAAGCCTTGGAATTGGAAATTGAACAACTGAGAGGATCAGTAAATGTTATGAAGCATAGGGAAGACAAGGATGATGCTGAAATTTTGGAAAAAAGTAGATGTTTTGCTGTTGGGTCTGAGGGAAAAGGAGGGGAATCTTGAGGATCTAGAAGCATTGAACCAAGCTCTCATAGTAAAGGAGCGTAACAGCAATGATGAGCTTCAAGAAGCTCGCAAAGAATTGATCAGCGCAAGTTTGCTTATCTCTTTCTCTTTTCTTTTTCTTTTTTGGTCCTTTTTCTTATGTTACTTCACTCAACGCAAGTTGCTCTTGCAGCTGTATACCACAGATTTGACTTACATAAGGTGCTGGCGGACTTTAATTTGCAGGTATTAAGAGACATATGTAATGGTTCTAGCAAGGCAAACGTTGGTGTGAAGAGAATGGGAGAACTTGACCATGAACCATTCCTTGAAGCAATGAAGTATAATGAAGAAGAAGCAGAGGAAAAAACGTTAGAGCTCTGCTCGCTGTGGGAGGAATATTTGAAAGATCCAGACTGGCATCCCTTCAGAATTATCGAGGTTGAGGGGAAGCATCAGGTATTACTTTTGTATATTTCTCCTATTTGCCATCAACCAGGTCAGAAAGCAGTGTTTATTTTCATCAAGTCAATAGCTCTCATGTAACTTCTGGTAGCTTGCAACATCTCACCCCGCTATCCATTCTTGTGTTTTCACGCTCTGATATTTTGCTATTCATCCTGTTTTGCTTTTTCTTTGCATGTGAGAGACAGTTTCTTTTTGCAATCCACGTTTTTGCAGGAAATAATTTATGAACAAGATGAGAAGTTGAATAATCTGAAGAGAGAAATGGGTGATAAAGTGTACCGGGCAGTCACGGCAGCGCTCAAGGAGGTGAACGAGTACAATCCTAGCGGAAGATACATAATTTCAGAGCTATGGAACTATAAAGAGTGGAGAAAAGCTTCGCTCAAAGACGGAATCGAATTCCTTCTGACGCAGTGGAACGCATTCAAACCCAGGAGGGGAATGTCTTGAAGGTTAGTTTTTTCATATGTGAATTGTGTCTTTGCCTGTTTTATACAAATAAGAAGTAATAGACGAGCGAGAACAGCATGCTGAGAAAATTTTGGATATTCAGTCGAGGCTTTCGGTTATACAACTCTGTCAATAGCGTTCTTTGTTAGGCCAGAACAACTGGTGTCCTTTTTGTAATAGCAAATGGTTATACAACTCTCGTATGCGACACCACTCGGTCGCATATACACCTGTCAAAATGAGTGCATAACACATTTATAACCCATTTAAATATTAAATGGGTCATAAATAGATCAAGCTTTCTTTTAGCATAACTCGTTTATGACCCATTTAAAGAAAGTCTGACCCATTTA
This sequence comes from Corymbia calophylla, assembly GCA_014182845.1. Lineage (NCBI taxonomy): Eukaryota > Viridiplantae > Streptophyta > Magnoliopsida > Myrtales > Myrtaceae > Corymbia > Corymbia calophylla. Next base: position 19,406,698 of record CM024702.1, on the reverse strand, counting down.
AATGGATTATGCTCCCATTTTGACAAGTATACCTATAATGGGTTTAAAATTAAAAAGACTAAAATACATGAGTCGTTAATGGGTCAAAGTTTAAACCTACTTAGAACCCAACTACTTCTCAGTCTTCAGAGATAACTCATCTCCTCTCCACTCTCAAATCAAAATGAAGAAACCTTTCTCATCGCACGACAGCGCGTTGTCTCGCTCCCACCACTTGTACAGTAGCTCCTCCTCTTGCTCGCACGGCGACGCTGTCGCACGTGGTTGCCACCATCATCGAATGGTGGCTTGATTGGCCGTCAAAACCCAGGTGAGTCTCGTTCTCCCATATATATGTGTGATTTTTAAAAAATAAAAATAATTTAAATATTTAAAATAAAAACTATTAATAATTCGATTTAAAAAAAACCCGAATAAGTTTAAAATCTTTAAAAAATATTATAATAATAAGTTTTCCTAAATTTAGTTAGATAGGGAAGTGTTTTAACAATATGGGTCGGGTCGGGTATGGGTTGGGTATGGGTCAAAAATTGTATCTTTATCTTAAATGGGTCATAAATGGATTAATGGGTCGATTTGGATCGATCATTTATGACCCGACCCAAACCCGACCCGACCCACCCGTTTAACAGCTCTAGTCGCATAGGAGAGCCGAAGGAGGTGTCGTCGCTGGTGGCCTTCTTGTGCTTGCTGGCAGCCTCTTACATAACAGGGCAGACCATTTGTGTTGATGGAGGGTTTACTGTGAATGGCTTCTCATTTCCTGGACCATGAGTCCGACTTTCTTCTGCCTCTAAGATGTTCAGCGTTCTTTGTCGCACTTGACAAAGTTTATTGACCAATAATGGCAACATTTCTGAACATTAATGTGTCTATTTATATAATTTCTTGACCATATATATATAAGTATGAAGGAGAGTAGCTTTCGATTTACTCTTATGTTCGCCTTCGCCTACTCCCACTTTCTATTCTTGCCTTCTTTTCCCACTTTCAAGCTTCTTCTTCATCTTTTTGATTTACTTTTATTGAATTTTTTTTTTATGCAGTTGCCTAAAAATAAAATTTTTGTACCTGCCAAGGAGTGGTTCACATGACAAACATGATGTATTGCAATGCATCATATGAAAATATAATTTAATCTCGACACAAGACTAAGGTATCAAGGTGTACGTATATATTATTTATGTTTTGCATATAATTTAATTTTTATTGAATGTGTATTTTATTGTTAATTCTTGACCCAAAATTGACAAAGTATGTTAGAAATTGCGTTGGTATCAAGATAATACGTGCTTATGCTATATTAACAAGGTCATAATTTGTGCTTTTCTTTCAAAAGATTTTGCTTCGTTTTCATTCTTTTGGAATAGTCTTGTGCGTTAGATAAACAATGTTGGGATTCTTGGGCCCAACAATGGAATGCCAACCGTGGATTACACAATGGAAGATTTTTTCCTTCATCATGATGACTAGTTTCGAATCGGCTTACCATTTGAGCTAACTTGCACATTCCCTTCTCAAGGCCTTGAGAAATGGAAGTATCGTATTCTTGTTCATCGTCTACAGCGTCGTTTCACTGAGCATCAGATCAATTTATTTTGCTACCAAAGATGAAATGATAGTATCATAAGTAAATATCTAAACACTTTCGATATGGAGCTAAACAAATTATGTATGATTCTTATTTTCTCAACTCATTGGTAGGATTAGTTGACCAAGAATTTGGCATGCGAATGGGCTAAAGACAACATAAGAAGCAACTCTATTGCACCTTATTTCATACAAGTCCATTGACTGACCTTGTAATTTAATCTCCCAAGACTTTCAATTTCCTATCCTCCTTGAAAATAGTTCACCATATAAATTGCATTAGCAAACTCAATTTTGATACCAATGCAATTGCTATGAAACATGCTTTGTCAATTTCATATCAAGAATTAACAATCGATTGTGCATTGAATTTTAGGGTTTAAGGTTTAGATATATGAAAATAGATACAAATATATATAAATATTAAAAATTCCTGACCCGGTCCGAATCATTTTTTTAATAAAAAAATCAAAAATTCAGAAAATAAAAAATATTAAAAATATTAAAAAATCATAAAAAATTTCGAAATTTCAGAAAATTCATGGAAAATTCAGAAACCTGAAAATTTATAAAAAAAAAAAATTCAAAAAAAAAATCCCAAAAATTCCAAATTTATTTTAGAGTTCCCTAAAAAGCTTTAAAATAATTCTTGGACAATTTTCTCTTCAAAAGTGTCGGAAAATCATCGGCCTAAGATTGTGCTTAAAATTGAACAAGCCCTCACGGTTTCACTTTAGGATTTTAATTATCATCAGATACAATTACCCTTGATTGCACGCTTATGATACAATGATTATGGTTTCCCCTTAGTTTAATTAGGATTGCCATTTATTTTTCTCTTAATGCTAGGTAGGGGTGTCAAATGGGTGGGTCGGGTCGGGTTTGGGTCGGGTCGAAAATAGTCCGACCCACATTGACCCATTTAACCCGTTTTGACCCATTTTCATGCAATGTAAATTTGATGACCCATACCCGACCCGACCCATACCCAACCCATACCCGACCCATATTATCAACACATATTAATATTTAACTTAATTTAAGAAAATCTACTCCCACTTATTTAGTCCACTTTAAACTTTTCACTTATAAATTATTTGAATAAAAATTTAACATCAAATTTATAAAGTAAATCAAATAATAAAAAATTAGTAAATAAAAAAATGTGGATATCTCTAAATTGAAATAGTTTGAGGAAAATAATTTTTTTAAAAAATCGATTTTTTAATTATTGTTGAGTGAACCTCATCGGATCGGCAACGGAGGACGAAAATGCATAGAGGAGGAGGATAGAAGGAGAGATGATGGCTCTACCTAATAACTCACTCAACCCATATTTGACCCATATTTAACTTTCACTTGACCCATATTTGACCCATATTTAACTTCCACTTGACCCATATTTGACCCATTTAACTAAAAGTGAGTCATAATATGGGTTTATGACCCATATTGACACCTCTAATGCTAGGTATTTATTTTCTCTTGCAATTTATTTAATATTTTCTTTAATTGCTGATTGTTATTTTGATGATTTACGCACCCGCATGATCACTTCATATGTTAGTGATTCATTCTAAAATGAATCAAAACTGCCTGACAAAAGTCTTTTTGCAATGAACAAGATTAGGTATCGAAAGGCACTAATTGATTAATTAGTGTAATCAAGTCTCCAACCATAAATTCTCTAGTTACGTAGCGAGGCATACTCCCATGCCTCGCTTAGTTTCTAGCTAACCCTAATAAGCTAGTGGTGACTCGTCATTTGAAGATTTTCATGAACACCCAATGTCATACGGGTATGGGCTTAGGAGAGCCCACGTCTAACTAAGGGTTGAAACTTGATGCATGAGAAATATAGACGACTGAAATTAACAAATGTAGCTTTATATAATTGTAGCAAGGCAAAAATTATCACTAGCTATATGTTATATGAGTGAGAGATGTAATGGTACAATTCGAGCCTACAAAGTCTTTTTAGCAGTCGAAAAATAGCTTCAAATGCCTTGACCTTGTAGGCTCACGGTGTTCAATTTTGTAGGAGCTTTTCGATGGGTAAATTGACCACATAACTCTAGCTAGATAAATCACTAGGGTTGCACCAATGGCTACCCTTCCCATATAAAGGGGGAGATCGGGAATTCAATTTTCACTTTCTTAAGAGGGCTGAGGGTGAGAACGTTAAATATCAGTTGAGGGATCCAAATCTCATACTCTATAAAAAGACATGGAAAAACACTAAAAATGAGTTGAGAATTATAGTAGAACAAAAATAAAAAACTCTTGCTAGATCAAATCTTATGTTGAGGTACATGAAATTTTGGGTCTAATTTGTTTTGGTTGGGCCAAGAAATACGTTAGCGCTTGGCCAAGCACCATCCTACTATCACTAAAATCATTATAAGGAATGATATATCAAGATTGACAATTTTCAAATACTTAAATCATAAAAAAAAAATGAAGTGTTTGGTGTAAGAGAGAGGCCCGATTCCTTTGGTACTACTAGTGACGAGAGCAGTCATTCCCTAAAGCGACCATCTACTTGCAATCCCCTTCCCCTCAGAACCCATTCTCTCTCTCCCTTTCTCCAAAATTTGATTTCTCCTCCCAACTCCTTTTTTATTCTACTTGGGTCTTGTGTGTCTCCCCGACTCTCCCCTCGTATTTATATAAGTCCTTCAGTCCACTTTGATTTGGCACGGGGTTCCTGAACGATGCCAAAACGCCACATGGTAAGTGGGACCGCTCCCCGCGTAGGGTCATAGAAGTCTGGCGCACGCCGTCAGAACAGGGGCAATGACAGGATTTAGGACCCGCCACGATTTCGAATCTTTTGGATTTTGCATTCCATCGCAAAAGCAAAGGAAGCCCCACACGCCTGTCCGTCATCGAAGCACCTCGTTACTCGCGCTTAATACATGCTAATTGATGAAATGATGGTCATCCACACGTATGTCATCTGATGCTAACGTTTGTGGTCATCGTGGCGCACCGTGAACAACGACACCTTCGATGAGTAATCCCAAGTTTCTAAAAAAATAATATATGATACCTGCAACACCAAAAGACTCTGATAGAGAAAAGGGTACACCAGAAGACTTGGATGTCTAGTATCAACTTTTGAATGGATGAAGATGTTCACCCCTCAACAAGAACGATGAAGGCATTTCATGTACCGATGCATCACGCTGCTAGAGCACGAGCAGAAGCAAGCCAGAAGGCACGGAGAGTTTTCAGTTTCAAAACGTAAAGTTCGTCTAGCGGCATGGTACTTTCATAAAAATATCAATAAATCTGAATTAGTTGGTGATTAGTCATGTGCACGCATTGACGTTTGAGAAGTGATTGAGATACCACTGAGAGCATCGAGCGAGGAAGAGGACCTCTGGCCACGAAAGAGGATCTTCTACAAGATAAGGGTGTGGTTCGTTTCTACCTCTATTGCCACCGCTCACATTTGATGTTTCAGTTTTTCCAATCATCACTCTTCTTAGAGCCATTAATATTAAAGTTTATCTCTAAATATATCGATTGATCGAGATATGTTGAAGCAGCAAAAAGGCAATTTTATGGGGCAAATGATCTTTCCCTGACGAGATAGAGCTCCTCTATCACACGGTCATTTATTGATGCCTAAAAAGAGCTTAACCGCTTGTAAACGAGCTTTTTCCCTCTGGTATGTTTTCCTAGTTGCGGCTCGATGAAAGAAAGTTTAACCAGAGTTCCAAAAGCGCCCGATTTCTCTCTCTCTCTCTCTCTCTCTCTAAAACGCGGCGGAGGAGGAGGACAGACGTGGCGCCATAAGAGAAGAAGAAGGAAGTGATGTCAATAGTTAACCGGGGTCGAATTATGTTGGCTTTCGGCCATCGTTGGTCTCGTGGTAAGTTTAAGCTTTCGTCTTCTGTCAATCTCAGGCTACAGGTGGCAATGCCACTTCATAGACCTGCACCCTCCCTGAATCGCCGTGGAACCCAACGCCGCCGTACTTATTCGTAACACGCACAATGGAAAGTCAGACGCATTGCACCCAAGAAAGAGAGAAAGAAAACAATAGAGTTTCGAGGGAAAAGAAAATTCATTTTTTAGATAAGAGAGAGGATGGCTCGAAAGGGTGGTGCGACTGCAAGGAGACGCAGCAGCCACGACGACCGACGACGGCGACACTGAAACAAACAGGTGGTCGCTTCATGGGATGTCTGCTCTCGTCACCGGTGGTATAAGAGGAATCGGGTTTGTATCTCGAACACTTCATTCTTTCATGTTAACGATTTTGATAATCAATCAACCGTTATGATGAGGTTGGATAAAAATTATTATGATTTAGGCATTTGAAAATCCTTAATATTAAAATCTCATTTTTCTAAAATAATTTGAGTAATGGTGAGATTGCGCACATTTCAAACGTTGTAGGTGTCGAGGTATTTCTTTACCCAATTAGAATAAACACAGCCTAGAAAATTTAGGTCGGGCCACTCGTCCTTTGTAAATTAGCTGGCGTTACAAAACTTGACCAACTACAATCGGGGCCTTTTTTCCGGCTTAAGCTCGAAATTTTGCGCTCCTCAACCGTAAGTGGACGTAACTTTTGATCAAGGAAGAAATATGTAACTTGCCAGACTCTGAACGAAAAGCTCCTTCGAAGCTCCCATCATGGAAGCCACAAGCGAAAGACCGGTTGATGCCACTTCCGACCGCAAAAAGACTCGCAACGTGTTTCTCGACGCCACCCCCCCTCCCACTTTGAATTTTTACGAGGCCATCACATCACTCGTCTAATCGTTCGTATAATGAAATGATTAACTAGTGATAGCCCATGTTTTGTTGCGTCCATATAAAATAATTGAAAGGAAACGAGAAGCGGAACAATTGGTGTAATTTATAATATAAGAAGTGTACAAGAAAGGAAATGAATCATATAATAAATCAAATCCAATATTAAAATGATCTCGATTTAATTAGAGTATCAATTCCAATCGTAATTGGACATCGCATATCTTCCAACAATAATTTCAATGATTATGTATTTTTTATGCATCAAAATTCTAAATTCACACGACATTGATTAATCATAAATTATAAGGTAGCAGGCATATGAGACAAATCGTTTGATTTGAATGCTGGAGATTCCGAATCAAATATCCTATTTTTATATGTTATCATAGTTTCTTACTCATGGTACCATTACACGGCATGATTATAAAAACTCTACAAAATACATATGGATGAGATAAGAGTTCTTCTCATCTTAGTGAGAGAAAGAGAGAGAGAGAATGGCTCAAGAGGAGGATGGGACTGCAAGTAGATGTAGTAGCCACAACAACGCGATCAATAACAGGTGGTCGCTTCAAGGAATGACCACTCTTGTCACCGGTGGAACTAAAGGGATCGGGTCTCTCTCTCTCCGAACACTTTGTTCTTTTATATGTTGATGATTTTGATGATTGATTATCTATTATGATTTAGTTTGGAGGAGAAAACATCGTGAATTAGGCATTTAGAAACCGTCAATCTCAAATTATCGTTCCTCTATAATAACTTGAGAGATGTAGGACTGTGTATCGATTGTGGCAATCTGGGGTCAAGGTACCTCTTATCTTGAGCAGAATTGAACCTACAATTTTTAGGCCGAGTTCAGTCCTACCCAAAACTAATTGAGCCAAGATTTAAGCACTTTTAAGTTGCTTTTTCCGTCGTATATCTGGCCTTGAAAAAATCATTTCGACCGGAGCATGTCAATCCAGCTTCTGACCAGCAAGATTTTTTGAACCACCTAAGTAGTAGCGGATGCTTGATAAAAAGCTAGACGATCGACATCATCGCCCTTAAAACTCTATATGATGGCAATGATGTTAAAGAGCTCAATTACTTTGATTGATAGTGTCATTGCTGGGTGACTGATTCATGCGTTACCTTTTCTAAGTTAGGTGGGCTTTAGACGTAGATAGGTCATTTTGTGTCTTTGTGATATCATTAGCCAAATAGAATTTGTTTTTCCTTTTGTAATTTCCCAAGTAAAAATCCCTGGCATTCAAAAGGCTTTAGTTACTGGTTTGACTTCCATTGCAAATGCAAGACAAATCTTCAGCACATTCTAGGGCATCACATGTATTAAGGTCCTGTCCCGTAGAACAACTTCTGTTGTAAAAGCAAAAGGGCTTAATCTGTTCTCGTTTGCAATTACAAGTAGGGGAATAAGCATATGTTATTGTACCCATGATTAGGCATGCCATAGTGGAGGAACTAGCGAGGCTTGGGGCGACCGTGTATACGTGCGCCAGAAACGAAGCCGAAATCGATGGATGCTTGAAAGAGTGGAAGAGCAAAGGTTTCCGAGTCGCCGGTTCGGCTTGCGACGTTTCCTCAAGATCGGAGCGAGAGAAGCTGATGCTCGCCGTGTCCTCCCTCTTCGACGGCAAGCTCAACATCCTTGTGAGTCTATGGCGACTTTGATCCTATGGGTCCAATGACAATGTTTATAATAAGGTCGCAGTTTGTACTTGTCTTTCAATAGATTTTGTTATCAGCTTTCATTGGTGGTAGATAAACAATGTTGGGACCAACACGTTTAAGCCGACCGTGGATTACACGGTGGAAGATTTTTCCTTCATCATGACGACCAACTTCGAATCGACTTACCATCTGAGCCAGCTCGCGCATCCCCTTCTCAAGGCCTCGGGAGCTGGAAGTGTTGTGTTCTTGTCATCTGTCTGCGGCGTCGTCTCGGTGAACGTTGGATCAATTTATGCAGCCACCAAAGGTAATAACATTATCATAAGTAACTATCTAAACACCGTCGATATGGAGCTAAACAAATTGTGTCTGTTTTTTGTTTTTGTATCCGACTTGATTGGTAGGAGCAATGAACCAGTTGACCAAGAATTTGGCGTGTGAATGGGCTAAGGACAACATAAGAAGCAACTCTGTTGCACCTTGGTTCATACTGACTCCACTAGCCGAGCCTGTAATTTGACCTACCAAGGCTGTACATTTTCTCTCATGCTCGAAAGTAGTTCGTCACATGGACTTGACCATGTTCGCCATCATGACATGATGTTAACTCATATTTTGTCGCAGTTTCTTCGTGACGAGAGGTTCCACGGGGAGGTGATGGCAAGGACGCCGCTCAGCCGCACCGGAGAGCCGGAGGAGGTGTCGTCCTTAGTGGCCTTCTTATGCTTACCGGCGGCCTCTTACATAACAGGGCAGATCATTTGCGTCGATGGAGGGTTCACCGTGAATGGCTTCCTATTTCCTCGAGCATGAGTACCAACTTTCTTCTACCTCTAAGACGTTCGTTGTGCATTGTCGGGGCAGAGACAAAGCAGTTTGTCAACCAATAAATGGCGACATCTCTGCACATTCACGTGTGCAGGTAGACAATTTCTTATTCATATATAAGGGAGAGTATAAGCTACTCTTACGTTCATTTCTTCAGAGTGTATATCCACTCATCTCGCTCATGTAGATTAGAAATACGTTTTAATGATAGATCGTTGCAAAACATCAAAGATCGTCAACAATAAAAAAAAATACTAATAAAATACAAAGTTCTCATTTTCTCATTTCAAAATGTTTTCTGAAAGATTGTTCGCTATACAGCTTTTAATCTTAGAAAAGATCTGGCTGAATAATTGTATGCGGTGCTATTATCATCGTGCCATAGACTCGGGCATCTCTAGTTAACTTGATAATGCCGAAAAAGTAGAAATTAAAATAAATTTGATCAGTAGATTTAAATGGTCACTATTTATCAGTTATACAAAGGATTAGAATGATTTCTATGCGACGATATTATAATTATGTCATATCTCATCACACGAAATATAACATGATTTTAATTTCCAGACGTCGAGGTATTCTTTTGGCCCAGTGAGAACAAAAATGGCCTAAAATTTCTAGGCTGGGTGACCAATCCTTTATAAATTAGCCCGACTAAATAACTCGGGTCACGTCCGATCCGAGCTATTCTAGGTTAATTCTGCGAACATGACTTTTGATTTGATAGAATTACGAAGCCTGTATCGCACATCAGGAAGCCACACCACCTTGGAGCCACAAGTTAAAGGGCGTTTGATGCTATTTTTCGCCATTGCATCGCTCATATAATTTTTAAGTAGAAACAGCATGTGCCCTTCTTTATTTCTTACGCATCAGAAGTCTCAATTTATACAATTTTGATCGATCATAGAAGGTAAAGTAGCTAGCGCATGTGACCAAAATTGCATTGATTCGGATGCTGCACATTCCGTGTGCAAATCTCGGATGCTGTCAATGCGTTCAATATCGACCGATCATAGATCACAAACTTGCAAAATAAGTAGCTAAGTGTTTGGTTTAAATTCAACGAGTCCCATCTTCCGATCATAAAGCCTCCTTCTCATGTACCATTTTAGGCTACGCATGTCGATTGTCGATTAACAAATCGAATTTTTACCTACAGAAATCTTGTAATCTAGTTCTCGAGATTAAGGGTTAGGGAAAAGATAAGAAAGATTTATATCGATGAAGAACACATTCCCGTCATGGAGGAGGCATCTAAGTAAAGGACTTAGGATTCTAGTAAGTGCTGCTGATTTTCTCAAGTGATCGGTTAGCCAAAACGACTCAGGCCCCTGGGCTGTATATTTGGGCCTTAGGTAGTCAAATCCCTTGGCTGCAAAACATGATGTTTTTTGCGGAAGGGAGCAACAACAGTTTCAAATGGTCGAACCGAACCGAATTGTTTCTTGCAGTCTAACATGATCTCGTGGATCGTACGTAACTCAAACCGAATAGTGCTAATGTTAATTTGAAATCAAATCGAATTATCAACTAGATCTATATATGTGTTGTCTGCCTAGAATCTCACCCTAGTGGCCGAGTTAGTTTACCCGGAAAATATAACCTCAAGCTACGACAAACCAGGTAAAACCAGGTAATACATGATTTCCAAATTTCTCAATCTTACTAAGGACGTGCATTTCCCCATAAATGGTCCTTTCAAAAATTAGGCTTCCAATGGACAAAAATTAGGCTTCTGGGCCAATGAAGATTGTGGACGTGTGAATTGAATGAACAATAATAGGCATTTCACCCACCTCTCTCATTCCAAACACGAGAGATTATTTTACATTCTCTATCCAACAGAGTAGTCGGGAGATTACTATACATTCTCTATCCAAATTCAATAATAGCCAATATCAAAGTTCAGACGTAATATCTATATTTACCATCGAAATGTCTTTAATTCCCAATCAGTCTTTTTTTCTCCACCGAAAAGAATACAAAAATGACATTGCGAAATCTTCTACTCCTCAACGAATTCTCCGACTTGTTTTTTCTTAATAACTTGTTCAAATCCACTCGGTCTTGAGTCTTTGAAAATTAAGTTTTTGGGCCTACGGAGATTACCGATTAAACAATACGTTTGAACCGAATGAACGACAAGCGGTCCATATCATACGATCTTTAACAGATTGGAATTATGATTTTTCAGGGGGCACGTGCGACTGCAAAGCCCGACCGAAGACAAGGCTCGAGTTACAGGTACAGCAGCCGCACGGGTGAAAGGAGCGAACGCTGGAAATCGCGTCCTCCCCACGCCCGTCTTGTCCTTCCCCATCGCTCCTGCCCTTTCCTTTCGGGGCGGGCGACGATGCGATGGCGGTGTCTCGCACGCTTCTCGCCTTCCTCCCTCCCTCGCCACATGCTCTCGAACCCAGCACGCCAAAACCCTAAAACCAGAGCCGTATCGCTTGCGCGTACTCGATCCATGTACGAGCCCCCGATACACTCGGCGAACGTTCCACCACCTGACGACCTCTCTCTCTCTCTCTCTCTCTCTCTCTCTCTCGCTCGCTCAATCTCGAGGTCTGAGCCCTCTTTGCCATGGAACCTCCACGTAACGACCCGGTTCTTCTCACTTACTCTGCAACAAACACTAACGTAAACCCTCCACCAAACCAAAACGCTTCCCGTTGCAAGCACCGAACTCTTACGTGTCGCTCGCTCCCTAACACGTACCCCGCCACACGTCCGTCCACCATCGTCGCTCCCATGCTGCTAGCAGCTGCTGCTGCTGCTGCTGCTGCTTTCTCTCTCCCTAACGCATCTACGAAGCCACGCGTCCCGCATCCGGACACGAGAACCTCGACCCTTTTAAACGAGCTTTTCCCCCTCGCTCTGCGTAAGCCAAGCGCGTCTCTCGTTGCTTCGTTCAATAAAAAGAAAGCTCAACCATAGTGCGCCCCAAAAGCTCTCTCTCTCTAGAACGCAGAGGAGAGACGAGGAGAGAGACAGACGTGGCGATGAACCACGAAATGATGTGATCCAGTTAAGTTAACCATGGTCGAGTTAAAAATGGCTTTTTTTCTTTTTTCTTTTTCGTCTGCCCGGGCCGTCCTGGGTCACGTGGCGATTTGGAGCTTCGTCTTCTGTCAACCTCAGCCTGCTGCTGCTGCGAGATGGGGCCGGGAGGGTACGGCTCCACACACGTGGACCCTTACCTTAGGCCTCCCCTGCATCGCCCGCGGGGCCCAGCAGCGGCCCCCCCACACCGTACTGTCCATCTGTGTTCTCACACGTTGCCCACTCACGGTCCGCCACGTGCCGGCGGAATCTCCGACCCCGGAATTGCGATGCCCCCCCCCCCCTCTTCTCCCCACGCGAAATAGACTTTTGCGAAACAAACCCCCCCTTTCTCTCTCTCTGTAGAAAATACTAGCATTCGTTTTGGTCTTTTTTTTTCCTTTTTTTCAATTTTTTAAATTGGTTTGAATCGTCTGATATTTCTTTCTTTTCGCTTAGATGCTCTGGACGATAACGACGTGAAAAAGAAAAAGGAGAAGAAGGGGCAAGGGCATTTGCTCAGCGAAAGCAAATGGCTTTTTACTGTTTCACCACCGAAAAAGAAAAAAAAACAGATTCAACAATTTTAAAACATGAATTTACATGTGATAAAATCATGCTTATTGCGAAAATTTTAGGCGTAATAGGCGATGGATCCAATTCTGTGTGAAGCATATTTGATAAAACAATGGGTCTCGAATCACAAAGTTGATTCTCTATTTTCGGCTCGTCCACGAAGAGATCAAAGGTATACAAAAATTCTTCCTTTCTAAAAATAGAGTCAGTGGATGTATGAGTAATCAATGTGCGCTGGCACATAAAAGTAAAGAGTTCCCAGGGAATTTAAGGAAGATGAGTAACCTTGGAAATTAAAGTACAGAGATTGAAGATCAAAGAGGAAATTAAAGCAGAGTGTTAGAATTTTTAAAAAAAAAAAAATTATGGTAAAAGCATGAAATTTGAAAGAAGAAGCATCTTAAAGTAAATCTAAAAGTGGATAATAGCTCAATGTGTAACATCAATTATAAAATTTTGATTTATTTAATATGATTTTTAAATATTCGATATATATTTAATTTATCCTTTAACAAAAAAATAATGACGAAATTATATAAAAAGTTGGAAATTATCCTTACTCCGATCAGGACACGTGGTGTCCGATCCGGGGGACTGCCTCTTTCACGGATTCATCTCCATATTTCTCACGACGGTGGGCCGTCAACGATGGGGACGTGTGGGCCCACATGTCAACCTTCGCCCCGATACGTATGAGCCTCCCATTGGGCCACGACATCCCAGAAGAATAAAAGTCCCGGTCTTTTTCTAATTTCTTTTTTTTTAAAAAAAAAAACCAAAACATGAATAAATAAAATTTGTAGGTTCGAATGCGAGAGGACGCGTGGCACCAACTCGAGGGGATTTAAATTTCGACACGAAAGGACGCGTGGGGGGACCATATGCGTGCCTGGCAGGCAGGCAAAGCCCCTTTTCCTCTGACTTTAAATAATTGCACAAAATCAATTTAGATATTCAACCAAATAATTTACTCATATATTATACATTTTTAAAAGGCGCGTAAAGCGAATCCCGAGCCTCGCGAAGAGCACATTTACCTGAAATTCGAATGACGAGACGGATGTACCCATGCTCGATTCTGATATTACGTCGAAACGACCAAATTAAAATCTCGATATCGAAGCGATTTAAGAAATTTTAAGTATAATCTTCGTGGTAAGTCGTTTTATTAATTACATGAGTCGGCCCCAAGAAAAAGATTTTACTTGTGATTCTGTAAATCCGGTGTTCGCAGATGTCGGATTGGACCACGCATGAGAGAGGGGGGAGAGCACACGTGGTCGGCATCGACGGAGGAGAGAGGGTCGTTTCGAGGGGAGATCGACGGCTGGGATGGCGTCATTTAGGTGGAGAGGGGATGCCGCGGTAGCGTGACGTACGTCAGCGGACCTGCTCCTCCGTCACGAGACGACGCTTTCTTCTTTCTTCTGCTGCTTCTGCTTCGTAGAAGGAAGGGAGGGAGGGAGGAAGGAAGGAGGAGAAAGAAAGGCGAAAGCTTTCTCTTGAATTCTCTCGGCGGAACTTCGTTTCTTGGGGTACAGGCTCATGGGATTGCTCGTGAACGTCCCTTATGCGCGTTCTTGGGTTCTCTTTCATGTCTTCGTGCGGGTGTTCTAGCATCGGTCTGGCCGGAAGTTGGTGCCGTTTTTGGAAGGCTCTGTTTCCCTGTGGAGCTGTACAGAAGAAGAAGAAGAAGGCGGTGGTGGAGCGGAAGAGAGAGGGGGGAGGAGAAAGGCCGTTGCTTTTGCTTCGCTAGCTCTCTTTCGATGGCGGAGATCTGCTGCGGAGTGGTGAGCGAGACCGAGGCGGACCCGACGTGCAAGCCGAGCTCGAGGGCCGCGAGGCGGCGGAGGATGGAGATCCGGCGGTTCAAGTTCGTCAATGGCGGCGGCGTCGCCGGGGTGTACCCTAGAGGCGGCGAGGCGGCGGGCGGCTGGAAGCGGAGGAGGCCGTTCGACGCCGGCGAGGGCTCTTGCTCCGACGAGGAGAGGCGCGGCGGTGGATTGGCGGACGGGAGGCTTGGGCGGAAGGCTGCGTCGATCAGCGACGACTCGCTGAGCCTGATCAGAGTGACGGCGATGACGACGGCTCTGAGCAGGACGCTGTCCAGCCCCGCTGCTCTGGAGCTCCCGAAGGAGTATCCGAAGTTCGGGGTCTCGTCCGTCTGTGGGAGGAGGAGGGAGATGGAAGACATGGTCGCCGTCCACCCTTCCTTTTGCCGCCGGCGCAGCGACCCCACCACCGAGCTGCATTATTTCGGTGTCTACGACGGACATGGTTGCTCTCATGTAAGAATTCTGGGCTAAATGAAAATTCGAACAACATCGCGAGCTTCAATAATCCTTAAAAAAAGCAACTTTTTTTGGGTAAAAGAACTAAAATATGATCTCTGGGTTTATTGGTAGGTGGCAGTGCGTTGTAGAGAGAGGATGCACGAGCTGATAAGGGAGGAGCTGGTGGTGGCGAACGAGGAGGAGGGCGGCTCGGGTCCGACGGAGTGGACGGCGGCGATGGAGAGGAGCTTTCACAAGATGGACAAGGAGGCGATCGCGTTCAACGAGGGCGCCGCGGCGGCGGCGGCGGCGGCGAGCGAGAAGTGCAGGTGCGAGCTGCAGTCGCCGGAGTGCGAGGCGGTCGGGTCGACGGCCGTCGTCGCCATCGTCACCCCGGACAAGATCATCGTCGCCAACTGCGGCGACTCCAGGGCCGTGCTCTCGCGCAAGGGCAAGGCGATTCCTCTCTCCTCCGATCACAAGGTCTGTACGACTCTCTTGGGCTCTCATCTTCTTCCGAATGTCGTCGGGTGACTCAAGAAAAAATGAGGACGGCTTTTGGAATCCGGCACTTTATCGAGGATTCACACATAAAATTTAGTATATTTGAACTGAATAATTATATTCACGTATGCGAATTTTAATGTGGTGATTTCCGGCAGCCGGATCGGCCGGACGAGCTGAATCGGATCCAAGAAGCGGGCGGTCGGGTCATCTACTGGGACGGGCCTCGGGTCCTCGGAGTTCTTGCAATGTCGAGAGCCATCGGTAGGTTTCGTCAGGTGGCGCGTAATGATCGACTGTGTTATTCTTCATTTTCTTTGATCCTTGCGTCTGATCGAATACGTTCTCGTTTTCTTTCGGGCGCAGGTGACAACTATCTGAAGCCGTACGTGAGCTGCGACCCGGAGGTGACGGTGGTGGAACGGACGGCGGACGACGACTGCCTGATCCTCGCGAGCGACGGGCTGTGGGACGTGGTCTCCAACGACACGGCGTGCGGGGTGGCGCGCATGTGCCTGAGGGGGAAGATCCGGGCGCCGCCGGAAGACGCTGCGGCGGCCGCCGGGCCGGCGCCGGCGGGGATGGGCGGGGAGAGGTCGGACAGGGCGTGCTCGGACGCGTCGCTGCTGCTGACGAAGCTGGCGCTGGCGAGGCACAGCACGGACAACGTCAGCGTGGTGGTGGTGGATCTCAGGAAGACCATGCTAGTTCCTTAGCACGTAGAGCTCAACCCCTCTCTCTCTCTCTCTTTTTATTTTTTTCCTCTTTTTTTCTTTCCGTAGCTTGTTATGCAAAAATTAATTTCCAGATCGAAATTTGTTAATTGAAAGGGGAACAGGATTTAAGTGCTCATCTGTAATTTTGCCGGGTTTGATTCCCGCAAACGAACTGCTGCGCCATTAAGATCTTCTGAGCTGATGAAGCAAAAATGAGCCGAATTTGTAAATCACGAAATGGGGGTGAGGAGGTGGTTGGCGATCTCTAGTGCTTTTAAGACCTTTGGCAGTCCTTTTGTCTTGTTCATCGTTTGGTACCAAGTACTTGTCTTGGAGGTTATCCCGTTTGCCCATGAAAAGCTCATTTTAGTCCGTTAGTAAGGGACGGTACTTATCGGATAACACGCATGAATGTATGCTGTTTTGCCCAAGAAATTTAGGAAAAGGTTCTGTTTTTGTTTCATCCAGAGGCGCGCCGTTTCATGTTATGATCATGTGGAAGCCTAGCCGTCAAGAGGAGTCTTTGATTGACGTTTCTAAATGAGGGGGTTCTTAAGTTATGTCCATCGGCAGGAGTTCCTGCTTCTTCAAAAGACGAGGTTTAAGGGTCAATCCCAAGAACATTTCTCGTGAAATTATGTGATTACTTCGTCTCCGAGAAATTTTTATGGCTGTTCAAAATTTTGTTCCCTATTGGGTTGAAGATGATGCAATGGATTCTTTGAATATGAAGAAATTTCACCAAAAAGAGCGATGCTTTCCTTGGCAAACCAGTCCTTCCCCCGAAATGGAAGATGGGGAAGATGGAGAATGATACTATAAGTGAATACTTTTTATACGGGGTTCACTTTAGTATCAATGTCAACTTCTTCTTTTTTTGTTCATTAAAGTGTTTGAAAAATCGATTACTCAAAAAATCGATTACTTAAGTGTTACTTTCAATTTATCCATCAAAAAAGTCAAGTGGCCACCAAAATATTGACGTGACAATCAATGGATAATATTTTAATATATATATATTAAAGCTGACAAGCCTCACGAGCATTCTCGTCGAGGCTTTGCCAACTTTGAGCGACCAAGGGCGACACTGTCGAGGCTTTGCCAACTTTGAGCGACCAAGGGCGACACTGCCCAGAGCTGACGAGGTCGCGAGGGCCCTTGCTCATAGCTACCCAAAGCTGGCGAGCGCCGTGATCAACGAGGCCCCAATAGCCTCACCCTAGGTATTTGCAACGAGGGCAAAGCAACCCTCACCTAGATTTGGCCACAAAGGCCCTGAGTGAAACTATTGCGACCTCGCTAGCTGCAGGCAAGGCCACGACAGCCCTCGTTAGCGACTAGCGAAACTCTGATGGCCTCTCTAGGGCCTTCATGGCCGAAGGCTAGGGTTCCGGTGAGGGTCGTCGATGACCCTTGCCAATCCTAGAGAAAAAAAGCAAAAAAATAAAAATATTAAAATATTATTTATCGATGGCTACATCAGTTTTTTTGATAGGCAAATTGAAAGTAGCACTTAATGATCGACAGCAGGTCTGGTCACGACAAGGTTTGAACTGATTCTGCTTCGACACTAGGACATTAGAGCCTCAATGTCGACCTCTCCGGGCAAAGCCCAAGCATCCACAGCAGCCTATGGAAATTCCATAGACCCTCCAAAATCACAAAACTTTTGATGCACTTTACATACAGCAATTGACTGTTCCCAGTGAGGAACTTAAAAATCATACATGACCTCGACAAACGCGAAATGGAAAATTGTAGTGAACAGACTCAGCTGAGGTAAAGGTCAAAGTCTATGCAAACAGGTTAGTGGCCACAAAACCTCATCGGTGTAGAAAATAGAAGAGGCACAACTAGTTCACTGGAAGCTTTCCACTGATTCCACATCACAGATGATACTGAAAATGAAGGAAAAAAGGTTGCAATGAAGATGATGCACTAACCGAAAAGAACCTTCCTCTGAGATGACTATAACCATAAAACCACTTCCAATTTCGAGAATCTTAAAAAAAATTTCCTTTGCTACATTTCCTTGCCGGAATCTTCCATGTGACCAGACTTCAAAGCCTTCAACTTTCTGTACCCCTTGTCAGTTCCAAAGATCCTGGCAACATAGATAAACATGCCACCACTCGACAATGAGGCTAAAAATAATCAAGGACATCATATGATCGACATCTCTATAAAGAGCTAGCCTGATCAACTGTAACTAGTGATGAAGAGAAAGGAGAATAATCAAGATCATGTGGTCAGGATAAGAATGTGTTACAATTATCAGTGCTGCATGCAACAACTTATGTATTGTGTCCAGTGTTCAAACGATGTACTGTGCATATCTTTCTTATAAGCCAAAATGCTAATGGGTTCAGGATGCTAATCCACATAAAGAAAGGAAGTTTAGTAATCCCCTGCCCCCTTCAAGGTACCATAGGCCCTCTAATTGAGATGATAGCAGAATAAAAATTTCCTGTGATTTCATCACTTATTCAATTACATCATTCAAGCAGGGCACAGCATAAGAGTTTCTCATAAAACATTATCATCTAAGCATCATATGAAGCTGGCTAAATACAGATTATTTGCAGTCCATTTCTATTAAGGAAAAGATACAATAAAAGGATCAAGTAGAGAAGTTCTGATACAGGAAAAGGTATAGACAGAGTTTCAGAGGAACTTTGGTTTGTGAAAGGCTCATAAACAATGCCGTAAAAAAATACATTCCTAGAGAGTGCAGCAGGCTACACAGGCCCAAATGCTCTGAAAGGAATGATTCTAGGGTCAATATAACAATTCAGGTCACAACATGCACAGAAGGCAACATAAACTTATAAAGGTTGACCTCATTTTTAATCTGGAATGGTAGGAACCTCCCATCAATTAGACATACACGGCACAAGATTTGCATATGCACCATTCAAATATGAAATGGGAACAGAAAATTGTTCTGGTCTGTTTGGATTAACATATACTTTTACGTTTTTCTAATTGAAATCTTGCGGCTCGCGCACTTTTGACCTTTTTGAAAGCTGGAACACTTATAACTTCCACAAAATGCAGAGATTGACACATAAGTTTCCCATATGAACTGTTCGTATTTTTTCAGAATTGACATTTTAAATTTTGGTGGGACAACAGAACAGTACCTTCTGCTATAACTGCAAACAGCTCTTGCCATTAAAAAAGACAAGATTATCCATATGTAGCAAGTGGGAAAAGCAGACAGCAAAGCAAGTTAGGTATAAAATTAAATCTTACCACCCAAAATTTGATTTTGGCAATGTCGTATCATCATTTTTTACTCATTGATGTAGTCCTTTTCCCACTCATTAGATTCAGTGAACATCCATAAGATGATAGGCAAAATGCTAAGGAAAATAGCCAAGGCAGAAGATAAAAAATGATAGGAAAGCAATACTTTCACCATCGTTTTTGGCTTGGACTACCTTAAAAGAATGATAGAACACAGAAAAATTAATTCTTATGGCCTTGCAACAAACATGAAGTTAAGAACTCACCGATCCATGTACACAAAGGTTGACGCATAGTTTCCAGACTTGGTATACAGCAAGCGGTGGTGGTAATCATGAAAATCAGCGCTGAAAGATACATGAAAGAGATATTTCAAGCAAAAAGTTCAATGGAGGAGCAACTCAATATAATGCATAATGAAGAGAGTGACAAAATTCTAGCACGTACCCCCCATATATTGGCAAAAAGTTTGAAAGGCTCCATGGGAAATGGTAACCACAATGAGCTTCAACTGTCTCCAGCACTCTGACTACCATCCATAACCATAAAGTCATCAAATGGGGCCCAGTAAGGGCAGGGCCAAGAATGGTCGCAAAACCAAGAAACAGTATCTCAGCAGGGTGTGCATATTCGGAAGTCAGTCCAAAGGGTGTGGCGTATCTGCGTTAATATGAGCACAATCACATGTTTTTCCAAAGAAAGGGCTAGAGTAAACGAAAAGTCCTTGCTTACTCATGGTGGACACTGTGAACATGCTTGTACAGCCATTTTGTATGGAGAACCCTGTGGCCCCAATAGAATACAAAGTCCTCAAGGATGAAGTAGAAGATAATCTGTGTCAACACTGTCTTCCTGCGACATCCGGATGAGGAAGTTGGTAGCTCCTCAAGTAAAGGTACAAATAGATGCTAATGATGCATTCCAACCATGAGGACTACTTTGAACAATGTTGCAGAAAAAGAAATTTTCACAAATAAAGAACCGGAAAAATACCAGGATGGCAGGGGAAGACTACTTTGCATGCCCATGAATCTGAAGACAGGATAGGAGAAAATCATCACTGGTAGGTTTACACACAGATGATACAGTACAAGACGAGTGATGCATTTTTCCTGAGCTGCAGGGGTGTTATTCTTCGGCTGCACAAAATGTTAAACTCCATAAAGATGGAAGAAGGAATAGGAGAATCCACAGATGACATCAACTGGTCAATAAGTAAATTTCAAGCTACTACTCAAACAAATATGACAAGGATTATCGACACAAACTTCAAGTTTAATAGCAGAAACCTCTATATCCAGAGAAATGAGGTCGTCAATGCTTGGCTATACCATTCCTGTTCCCTTGATATTGCTAAAATCATAATTTGTTCAACTGTCTCAAATGAAAACTTTAAACACAAGCAACAATCTTATTTCTACCCTTATTGCTTTAATATCAAGTACACAACGTCTAAATGATAAGCCTTTGATAACTTTTATCGCCCACACTTTTAGACGTAATACTAGTAGAGACATATTCAAAATTTTGGATAAGAAAATCTTAAATGAACACGAAAGCTGTTTGCTCCATACAAGGTTGACTGCCACAAACAGACATACATATATGCATATCTTCGCAGGCATCTTTTGCAAAGGTGGACTTTTAAAAAGTGTGAGGTAGTTTTATCTGCTGTCTACAAAAGATAACCACTTCCTTTCACATTTTTAAAGCGGGAAAAAAGACTTTAAAACAAGACCAAGTGTAATATTATCAAAGATGGGAAGGCAAGAGGAAAAATGACACGAGAGGGAAAACTTTGTCAAAAAAAAAAAAAAAAAAAGTCCAACCTGTATTTTGTACTTGCTTAACCATCCTGCCCGTTCGAGATATATAAAGGGCAGTCCTGATAAGAAAAACACACTTTCATGAAGAAAGAAACTCCCGAGGCAGGCCAGTTGAAAGTCGCTGAAATGCGTGACCAGATACTGCATAAAAAGGGGAGGAAAAAAAAAGACCAATTATTAACTTATAGCCACAAGGAGGGTGAATAGAGGTATGATAAAACTGAAGGCAGCAAGAGCTTTTCAAGATATGAGCAGTAGCATTTAAGAGCTTTCTAATAAAAAAATGTCATATTCTTCTCATGCCAATAGTGCAAGGGATACTTGTCAAAGCCAATGAATTAAGGGGAGCCAGAAAACCAAAGTATTAGAGCTTTATCATCGCCTAATAACATGATAAACAATAAGAACAACAAGGAGTGAATAGAAATATAGAGCATCAACATTTAGTTTTCTATCGATTGCAGTAATCAGTAAATCTAGCCAATTTTCTCTTGAAGTCAACAGATTAGTTAAGCCAAGGAGGACGACAAAAGCTAGAAAAACCGCAAGACAATGGTGTGGTTAGAATTGGCACCACGAAGCCTTAGACTTCCGATTTGGATGGCTGGTTCGGTGGACAAAGAAGGCGCACCGGCCAAAAGTACATATAAGCTCCAATGTCGATTGCCAGTCATCTCGCCTCACAGAAATCACAAAATCGAAACCAAGGAACATATCGGGACGAAATGCAGACATGCAGACTTCCTAACATCCAAGTTCTCATCAGACAAGCAGAGCACAACCGAGAAATCGATAGGGAAGGCCATCCCTTCATTCCTCTGTGCCCCCAAAAAAAGTGTTCTAGACTGTGTCAACCTTTGACACAACGCCTGCCTGCATGTTTGATTTTAATTAACATCAGGAGAGATCTTTAAGCCCTAATCGGCAATGCCCCAAGCAGATTAAGGGGGAAAAGAAAGCAGAGGAACGGAGCAGTTCAAAGAAGGAAGGGGCCACGCGCGCGCTCATGATTGGGCAGGATCCTCACGTCCAGTGGCAGTCACTGGTCATCCACCAACCACAGTATGAAACAGCTAGAGAACCCAAAAAAGGGAGGGTCAAAGGATCTAAATCGACGTACAATCGACTCGCGTCCGCAATGGGAGTCAAACGAGCGCTACTGCCAGAGAGACGCAAACGAGAAACGCAAACGAAAAGCAATCCGGCGACGGCATTCCGCAGTCCAATGCCGTCCCCGACGCCGCAATCGCTCGCGGAGGAACCGCTCCGGCGGATTGAAAAAGCCTCCCTCCCCTCCGGTCGGATCCCACGCCTTCCCACTCGGAATCAACGAGACGAGGCGAACGGCGCCGGCCGAAACAGAGCGCCCCCCCCAAAAAAAAGAAGAAGAAGAAAAAGTTTCCGACGACGGGGAGCGGATCCAGATGCAGTCCGCCAGCGCGCGGAGGTGAGGGAACGGAAAAACAGACTCGAAGCAAAAGAAGTAGGAAGAAAAGGAGCGGAGCACACCACACACAGCAAAAGCGAAGCAGAGAAAGCGATAGAGAGAGAGAGAGAGAGTACCAGCCAACCAGATTCGATGATTGAAGCCATGACGAGGACAGAGAGAGAGAGAGAGAGAGAGAGAGAGAGAGAAGGAGAGAGAGCAATGTGATGGTGGCACCAGCGAGTGGAGAACTGAGTTAGGGGGGGACGAAGATACAGATACAGATATAGAGAGAGAAAGAGAGAGAGAGAGAGAAGACACGAGATGAGACAGACTGTCAAGGCGGGGAGAGGGAATCTGAGGGGGGCTCTCAACTTATTCCCCATTTTATAATAGAGAGAGAAAGAGGCGAGCGAAAACGACGAGTGAATGTGAGCGTTCCTGCCCCTTTTCTCTCTCCAAATCAAAATCCTTCCCCTGGTTTTTGACCCTCCTCCTTTTTCTCGAGATTTTTTCCCCCATTTTTTTGCCTTCCTCTTTTTCTCTCTCTCTCTCTCTTTTTTTTTTCTCCTATCATGTTCTGTGCTGGTGCTGATGCCGGCCGGAGTTCCTCTTTCCTCTTCACCTCCACCAACCTCTCACATGGCTTTTCGGCTTTGACAGTGACATCACCGCACGGGCGGATCCTGTCACCCCAACCCCCCTCCTTTTCATCTGATATTTATATAACATATGTATAGGTCTATCCATGCACGGAGTAGGGGGGGAAATTCCGGAATGCTCCTCAGATGAACCGCGTTTTCTCAAAAGAGCCCCTGGGCTTTATTCGTCTCGACCGACCTCCTCTAGATGATCCGAAAGTAGGTGATCGGTTTCTTATCCAATCCAATTCGATTCTAAGGTAGAATCGGGAATCGGACCGAGAGGACCGGTCCCTAAAATTGAAAACTAGGGATCAAACCAATCCAATAGAGCCAATTGTTTTTTTTTCTCACCACTCGAATCCGAACCACGATAATATTTAGTCCACAATTTATTAATTTTTCAAGAAATAATAAATTTAAAAAGTATATTTAGTTGATCCGATCCGATTTCACCGGCTTTGAATCGAGACCGATCCAATCCGATCTGAGTGATTCCTAATTTGTACGATCCGTTTTGCACACTCTTAATACTTCAAGTACTTGTCTCAAACCACTCTCCAAATGGTCCGATGGATTCTAGGGATGTAAACATGAAAAACCGAACCGAACCAAACCAACCGATAAGGCCCCCGAACCAAACCGAAACCATCCGAACCAACCGAAAATGCGGTTCGGTTCCTGCACCTAATTTTTCGGTTTTCCTATTTTTACTTTGTTTATTGGAATTTAAGTTAAGAGATAATAAAAAAGATAGATTATTCTTTTTATTAAGAATTCACCCTCTTCGAGTGCTCGTCTCAAACCACTCTCCAAATGGTCCGGTGGGTTCCGAATGATCTTTTTATCACCTCATTGCCAACACTAAAAGACCCCCCTCTTCCTTGCCATTGGATAGGGGCCGCCCCCTCCCTCCCTCCCACCCACCCACCCAAATAAAATCTTGATCGTATTTGAGAGAGGACATGAAATTGCGATACGTCTCTACTCAATTTGAATGCGACGTGCTCGGCATGCATGATTTCGCACCAAAACAAAACATAATTTATTTAAACTTGCAAACAAAGAAAAAAGAACAATCATGGCATAGAAAATGCAAATTATCCATTCAATCAATCTTTTCCGCCATAATGTATGAGCTCACCACCGATTACATCAACTAGTTTGCGTATTTGATTGAGTCTATTGAACAAGAAAAGCAAAGATGATTTAGTCAAGTAGTTGAATTTACATGTGTTTTGCATATTCGCATATTCTCTTTCTTGGCTTATTATGAATATATAAATTCTACAAATAATCGAGTCAAGTAATTTTAAGCCAGCTCGAGTCCAAATTGAAATTCATTTATGAAATAAATCTATCAAGTCAAAGTTGAGCTCGAGTTTAAGAAGCCTACTAATGGGGAATGGATTAGTCTCTCCCTCGTGTCAACTCGACTTAGACGTTTAAAGAAGAAGACGTGCCCTAACTAAAAGATTGCTACAGCCAATCCCAGCGATACACATGGCATTACGGTGATTACACAATCATGAGCGGATAAACCTTTTGTCAAAACCACTACAGTAGACTCATCAGCCAGACGTCACTTCCGATCTCGCCCCATGACAAACAGCCATCTCTCACATCTCCCCGCATGCATGAACACGCCTCCCCTGGTCAAAGCTCGATCCGGTTTGACTCTCTTCTTTCTGAATTTACGATATTCAAGATAATTGTTCAAGTAATTTTGGACTGCCGTTGGTGGGTGGAATAAAAGTTGAGATATGATCATATATATTATATTCTATATCTAGTCTATGTCAAAAATGAAGTAAAGTCAAATATAAAGAAGATATTGTTTGAATAAAATTATCTCAAAAGGGAATTAGAATAATTCATCTATTTATATTATAAAAGTACATCAGCCGAATATAAAGAAAAACATAACCTTTGAATATTTCACCTTTTGAATTGGAAAAGAAGGTAATTCAAATATTTCATAAATACGTCATATTTTCTTAACGATTTATTTCATGCGCAACATGCGTGTTCTTTTTCAAATATACTTTACACGAAAAATGTCATTTATGCTCCCTCATAAATCCAATGTCTAATTAACTCGAACATCTACATCTAATGTACTTTGAAAATTTTGTCATTCAGATTTATTCTTCTTCTTTTTCCAGTTTTGAGATAGGTTTATTTATTTATTTAATTAGTTTTTAACATGATAAAAGATTTTCACGCGGTTGGACGATCAAAGAGAGATGATTGCCAAAGACATTATTTGTACAATGACGGGCGGGCCACGAAGATCGCAACCGCCCTTATGGTTGTGGCAATCAATCATTGGCCGACGGAGGAAACCCGGTGAGATACAACGGCGGAGCCAAGGAAGCAAACGCCGTAGATTGGCCCGGCAATGAGAATTGGCGGGATCGCGGATCGCACGAAGGCCCGAGGTTCCGCCGATGTTAGTCCTCAACGGGAGAATTGCCGAAAAAGTCCCTAAACCTATCGGTTGTGCTTGGCGTTAGTCCTAAACCTTTTTTTTGACCGATTCGGTCCCTAAACCTTTTGCGATGTGCCGTTGAGTCCATCCGGCCAAATTTGGCCGGCCGGAGCGACGTGGACGCCGGCCGCGCCGCGACAATTTTTTAATAATTTTTTATTATTTTTTGATTTTTTTGATTTTTTCCGAATTTTTATTGTTTTTTTTAATTTTTCTGTTTTTTTCTTTTCTTTTTTTTCTCCCCCTCCCCCCCCCCACGCCGGCGGCAGTGGCCGGCCAGCTCCGACGAGGCCGCCGGCCACCGCGCGAGGGCCGCGAGGCCCCCGCCTGCCGGCGGCGCCGAGGGTCGCGGCCCCGTCGGGACGCCACCCTCGCCGGCGGCCTCGCCCGATCCGGGCGGCCGGGCCGCGACCCTCGCCGCGGCCCCCTGTGTCAGGTGAGGTCGCCGGCGAGGGCTCCGCGGCCCTCGCGCGCGGCCGGCAGCCTCGTCGGCGCTGGCCGGCCACTGCCGCCGGCGGGGGGGAGGGGAGGGGAGAAAAAAAAAGAAAAATTAAAAAAATAATAAAAAATTCGAAAAAAATCAAAAATAATAAAAAATTATTAAAAAATTGTCGCCGCGCCGGCCGGCCCACGTCAGCTCCGGCCGGCCAAATTTGGCCGGATGGACTAACCCAAGACAATCGCAATAGGTTTAGGACTTTTTCTGGCCAAAAAAAGGTTTAGACTAACCCAAGACAACCGCAATAGTGCTTAGACTTTTTCGGCAATTCTCTCCCAGTCCTCAACCATAGGTACATTGTTCAACATGTGGCCTAAGCCATTGCATTAGTTTGACATTTTCATTTTGATTTCTAAAACCATCATACATGAGCAGATTGTAATGATGTGATCATAACAGAAATTGCAACCATAGCGTTCGACGAGACGGTTCTTTCTTTCTGTCGCGGCGACGGAGTCGAGAATGCGAGCGTCATAGACCGACCGGCCGGCCAGCAGATCACGGCGGATCAAAGAAAGGACAATGGCTCACATGGCGATAGAGACGTGTAACGTTGAATTCGATCTAATCTAATATATTTGTACATCAATGGACAGATCCATCCCTATCCTCACGCATCTATTATTGTACACAAAACCGAAATTTGCGCAACATCACATAAACAAATGTCCAGGCGAAATCGAAACAAACCCGGCCGGCCAAAATCACCCGCCGCCCCCGCCGTCCGCCTGGGATATGTAGACCGCCCCTGCCAACATAGCTCCTGAGGAGCCGCTGCTGCTGTCGGCGGTGGCGCCTCCGTGATGGTTGACCGCGACATGATGGGCGGCGCCTAAAGTGGCATGGCCTCGGCCTCTCGGGTTCCGCAGCTGCTGATGCGGCTTCCGACTGGAGGGTGGGGGGGCCTTCCGTGGCGGCCGGCGGCGGTTGCACGGCTCGCCGCTATGATCCGGCTTCGCCATGCAGAAACATAAGCTCAGGCCCTTCATGTCGAGAAGAGATTCAAGAACGCAAAGGGAGATTATATATATAGAGCACGAGCGAGACTAATTATAGATGAGACTCGTTCCATCACAAATCCGTTCAGTTCATGATCGTCTGCGGGATGGTCTCATTGCTTGGTATTTTCAACCAAAATTTTGATTTTATCTTATTTTCTCCTTTTTAATTTCCCCCTTTCTTTGATAAAAATAAAAATAAAAATCCTCCCTTCCCCTTTATTTTTTCTTCAAAATAAAAATAATAAGGCACATTTTTTTAAATTTTATTAAGTGATATGGTTGCGATGCATCTCGCATCGCTTACCCATTTTATTGGATTTCTCTAAAAGTATTCAAGATCTAACGTACTGTTACTTATACAATATACATGAAAGTGATGAGCGGGGTCCGTCTACTTTCCATACCTTTCTCGATTGTATTTACATGCACACGTGAATAATGCCTGTGTTGAATGAAATTGAAATTACACAAAAGTTCAAAATTATGTCTTCCTTTTGCAAAGGGCAACTAGTGATGTAATGTAATTTCACATTGAAGGCCCATTGAAAATTATTGCGGTGAACTTTTTCTTTTTCTTTTTCATCAGATGGAGACAACTCAAGTTGCACGTCTACAGCCAAAAGGGAAAAAATTTAAAAAAAAAAAAAATTCTAACCTTAAAAATATGAGGAGGAGAAAAGGGGAAAAATAATGTCTGAGCCCGGGTTCGAACCGGGGACCTCTAGTGTGTGAGACTAGCGTGATAACCGACTACACCACCCAGACATCATGTGACACGTTCTCCTCAATTTTATATAACGATAGAGTTGAACAGAATCTTCAGTCAACCTAAAGGATCTGGTCCGAATCCTTACCGTTCCTTCTTGTTTTGGCTGGCCGAGTTTCGCCTTTACTTTGTTTCTGGATTATGAGTGAACGACGCTGGATTTCAATCGCCATTAGCCGGAGCCAATCGATTTCGACTCCCATTTTCTCATTCCCGAATTGTCGAAGCATAGCGATAGCGGGAAGACGAACCCGCCTTCTGCTGAATAAGATGCTGACTAAGATTGGTGCTGTTACGTCGTAGTAGACAAGAGTTTTCTTAGAAGCCGTGAACATTGAGTACGAATACAGAGTATAAACCGAGAAACCTCATTTAACCGACACTCATTCTGATCGCCCTCGCCGTAAATCTGGAGAGGTAAAAAGATACAAACGGAAAAGGGTGGGATTCAAATGCTATTGTGATCTTATGAGTACAGGAAAGCTATACAAGTAAAATGCGTGCTTCGAACAGTACATCAGGTCGCTCTCCCCATGTTCTCAGACAACGCCCCCTGTATGTAAATCAAGATGGGAGGGACAGACTGAATTTGTTGTCAAATGTCAAGTTCCGGACGCCTCTGTTTGTTCCTTTATAGCTCGAACATGATTGAGTCTCCGCGCGACGTTCTGGGATCCTAAACTAAACCTTTTACCTCCTGTCCGAGTGAGTTTATTGAACGAATCGTGCTGGCAGCTACCAATACTCCCCGCAGGAGCAGACCCCGTCTTTGAAACGGTGAAAACGATTCACATCCCGGACGAGGATCTCTCTCTTCGTATACTTGGAAATGAATTTTGTCACAGAGTGACAGTCTTCGCATAACCTTAAGTTCTTGGTAATCCGAATCGTCTCCCCTTAGCGCTGTTGATGAGCCCGAAGGCCACGGCTAGTTTTTCGCTGTGCCCCAACAAAATGCGTTCCTTCTCCTTCAAATCAAGATCGTAATGCACAATTTGGGTTTGTGGCATGTAGCCGTCTTCCTTCATCTCCATCGACAACTGCAGCAGCAAGGCATGGAGCTGCTCAATATGTGGATTCAATTCATCGACTGAGGCAAAGGAATGTATCTTCCTTTTGACTTCAATCCAACTGCGACCGGGGACCTTTTGCAGTCTCCGAGCCTCTAGAAGTTTCTTCACTCTTCTCACCTCATCCCACATCTGGGCCTCTGCGTAGATATCGGCTAGGAGAATATAATTTCCAGCGTTCATGGGTTCAAGCTCGAAAAGCCTTGCGCTTGCTCTTTCAGCAAGCTCGACATTGCAATGAATCCTGCACGATCCGAGGAGCGATCCCCAAACTTTAGGTCCTGGTTCAATCCGCATCTCTTCTATGATTTTGGCTGCTTCATCTAATCTATTTGCCCGGCCAAGAAGATCCACCATGCTAGCATAATGCTCCACGCTAGGGAAAATCCTATGTTCCCTTACCATCGAGCAAACAACTTTTTCCCATCCTCGACAAGCCCTGCATGGCTGCAGGCTCCTAAAACACCAATGAAGGATATGGGACTTGGCGAGATTCCACTGATTATCATCTCCTTGAAAACCTGAATTGCCTTCTCTCCAAACCCGTGAACCCCATAACCTGAGATCAATGAATTCCAGGAAACTACATCCCTCTCATCCATCTTATCAAAAACTTGTTGAGCTCGGTCAAGCTTCCCGCATCTTGCATACATTGTCACCAGAGCACTAATGACCGGCAAGATCGAGTCTAGACCTCTTCGCAGAACGTATCCGTGAATCAACCTACCCTGCTCCAATGCAGCAAGCGCAGCACAGGCTTGCAGCACGCTGACCATTGTCACAGAATTCGGAAGTAAATCATGGGTCTCAAGCATCATATTCCAGAAAAGTTCCAAAGCTTCACGAGGCACCCCATTCTTAGCATAACAAGCAATCATAGCACTCCAAGAAACTACATTCTTCTCAGGCATCTCACCAAACACAATTCCAGCGCATTTCACGCACCCAAACCTGGCATACATGTCCACCAATGTAGTCATGATATGAACATGGCCCCCGTACCTATGCCGCAGAATATGGGCATGAATCTCCCTTCCCTTTTTCAAAAGCAAGAGGCCGCCTTCTGAAACTACGCATGCTTTCAACACATAGTTGTATGTGAACCTATCCGAAGGAATCCCGACCTGGTTCATCCTCCTATACAAGTCAATGACCTCGCGTCCATGACCCGCCAAGGCGAGCGCCCTAAAAAGCGCGTTCCAAACATATATAGTTCTCTCGTGAGTTTCATCAAACACCTTCCGGGCATTCTCGATGTCGTCCAGCTCAGAGTACATGTTGATGAGTTTGGTCGCCAGGAACGGGTCCTGGTCGAACCCATTCTCGAGAAGATGGCGGTGAACGCTGAGGCCGTCGGAGAGAGAGTTCTGGCGGGCGCAAGACAGGATCAAGAGCTCGTAGGTGCGCTGGGTGGGGTCGGGTTCTTGGGAGAGGACGCGAAGCGCCCGCTTCAGTTCGCCCTTCTCGCACAGACGCTGGATCACGTGGTTCTTATCGGCGGCGGCTGTGGAGGTGGAAATGGCGGGATTCGATGTCAAGGAGCAGAGCGGCGGTCTGCAGGAGCCGCGAGCGGCGGTGCACTTGAGGTGTTTGCTGAAAGGAGAAGAAGAAGGAGGAGGAGGAGGAGGAGGGGATAGTTGAACGGCTTGGGGAGACGGAAACGCGAACATTACACGAGAAAGAGAGCGGCGATGCTGTCTGCAATTCTCGCTTACGAATCGTTACACGGCGAGGCGGAGGTTGAGTTCGGCAAAGCCGCTTCTTTTTCCGGCCGACATCGAACGGGGACGGTTTTGTCCGTAATTGGATAAGGTATGGGAGAATTTACATTTTGCCCTCAAGTTTTTCGGATTGCGACTTGTTACTACTCCGATGTTTCAAATTCTTACAATTTACCCCCTAGATATTTTAATCGATGGCCATGTGCCCCCTCGCGTTGACACCAGCCGATTTGTTCTCGCGTATCTGGCCACACGAATGCACATGACCAGTGATCGAAGGTGAGATGGTCGGATATTATCTATATATGTGAGAAAAAAATATAGGAGCTTGTTGGAAATATATTTCAAAATTACCCACGTTCATTTCGTTGCAATCTTCATTTGATTCTTGCCAGAACTCTAGTCTCATTCTCTTATGTGCAATATAGGTCTCAGTTATTCTTGTGCATACACTTACACGTGATGAGTTTGCCCTCCATAATTTTTGTGTAGTAAAGCAGTTGAAACTCAAAGCAAAATTTTAGTTGAGTCAACACTCGAGGACACATTATAACTGATTTTTAAAAATTCGATGGGCAAATTGTGAGAATTAAAATGCCAGGGGGATCGCAATAGTCCTTAAACATGGGGATGTATGTAATTTGCTCAAAAGATATTGAGAGTTGCAATAACCTAACCTACAACCTTGGGGTATGCATACCTGACCACTCAAATATCAAAAGTTTGTAGGACTAAAGTTAAAAATAGAGAGAATATAATAATTTGATCCGATTTCACAAAAGAAATCTGGTTTGCAATAAAAATCAAGAACCAATTGGCTCGATTCTAGACCGATTCCAAGGCACCACTTTCGTTTCACAATTCCGACTTTCAAAATTTAGACCCATTAGATACTTTTCAAGTTTCAACTTGGGAACCGATTACCCCCACTACACTAACCGCAAGGTATATTTCCAGGTATCTCAATCAATATTAACCTTTGTACATATTTAATTTACATGTCTAAACAGTTGGATCTAGTTGAGAAAGGCCCTTCTGAAGTTCCCCAGTCTATAGCATTTCGACCGATTCTTACTAATATCAAGCAATCATTTTGTAACCGCTTAGACAAAGCACAAGCACACGAAGCACTCAACAAAGCTCGAAACACAACACAACCTCAAGTGAGAAGTTTATGAAGAACCCTTTTGGAACCATATAAGCAGCACTGCCCTTTACTGCAACAGACTCAATCTGGCGAGCAACCTCAAATAAATTTAAGCTGCAGTCGAGAGGCAAATAGAGTCGGGAAGTGTGGAATCCTTCATCATTTCCTCGACTCAATGACCGAGGACAAAATGGATAAATCGGAACAGAATATCTCATTGTCTCAGCTCAATACACCACCATACAATTGTTTCAATGAGTAGCAGTCTTTCTTTTCTTTGGCCAAGTGATGCTTAAGTCTGCTAGCACAAAATGTTTCGAGACATACAGGGATTTATCAGAACATGAGCTGTCTAGGGAAGACGCTTCGATCAAAGCTTTATTTCAACAAGGTGCATAACCTGGCAATTTACTAGCCCATGATATTACTGGATTGTAGCACGAAGCAAAACCCAGCACAATTTTCCTACAGAAAACCAATCCCACTTTCCAATAAATTAAGAAAGACTTCCATCGTTCTGTATCGTAAGCAAAAATGCAGAATCTCATTCTAATGCACAACAGAGGAGCAACTGAAATTCTCTCGTATGACATTAACTAGAGAAACCTAGAGGGACAAGTAAGAAGTAGGAAGAAATATGCAAATGAGATGGTACAATTGGCCAGCATCCAATCAACTATGAGCATTTTGACGACCAACATAAACAATCAATTGTCTCCCAGCCCTAATTTCCTGACAGCCATTCCAGAAAGAAAAAACATGCCTAGAAACTAGACTAACTAGCAAACCGTAAGTTTAGTTTTCCTTGGTGAATTGATTGCCATACAGCGACATTCTTCAGGGAAGTTCCATAATGTATACAAAACTGAGAACCAGCCAGTTATATGCAAGCCAACCTCAACAAAGTTCTGACTAGGCATGCCAACCTCTTGGAAGTCTTTAAAAGAGCACTAAAACCAACGGGCTCAGACATTCTATGTTGCAGGCATGCAGCTCCCATGGCAAAGAAAATGGAGGCCATCTTTGTTAGCCAGCAGCAGGATCATTTATCACACCCAAGAAATCATCCTTAATGGTGCCAATGCAGAACTGAAAACAACAGATGAACAAAATGTCAGCTATACTAGCTTGAATTTACACATTGATCAGTTGACTGACATATAGAGAATCAAATGCATGCTGACATGCCACATGATATGTGGAGTATCAACCTGCTAATGAAATTCACTTCTTTGGTAAGCATGATTCCCGATATTTTGAGACTTGAGAAAGAAGAAGGAACTAGATTTTCCTATCATCTTATTTGACAGAGTAGTTATGCTTTGAGGAAGGAGCTCTCAGTCACTCAAGAGGCCTTCTAACTCTTCCTATTCTTGGGAAGAAATTTTAAAGCCAAAGAAGGTTACGCATCAAATAATGTATTCGTAGAGAAGAAAACGCTCAGGTTGGAAGGATGCATTAGTAGCAGAGTTACTTATGACTCTGCCATGCTTCTTAAAGCAAAACTTTCATCAGATTAATCTGTAAGGGGCACTTGCTAGAGCTGTCCAATTGCTTGATAATATGTTTTTTCTATTTTGGATCCTGATGAACCAAACTGGAATCTGAAGATACATAGTTCCCTCACAACAGTCCTAATGGCATTAGAATTAAGCCTTTAAGCAAAACGGAACAAACGCCTGTGGTCCATTTATGCATCCTAAGCATTCTCTTATCAATTGGTGACTATTTTTGCGGTTTACTTCCTTATCTCCAAGGGTATACGCGATTGGCTAAACTGGCATGTTGCTGCAGCATCCAGTGTCCATGAAGAACTAAATCAAAGGATTGCATTCCTTGATTTAGTGATCAAAATGTAGATATATAAGCAATTTGGATTTAAAAGAAGTTTTAGTGATCCAAATACTAAATGAACTATCCACAATCCTACAGAAAAAGCTTTCTCGGTCATATTGCGGAAACTTGTTTTCGAAAAGAGCAGTCAATTACCACTAATTATCTTACTGCTTCAAAGAGAAATATCGACCAAAGTAAAATATATGATAAAACTAAAGTGAGTATATGATCGAGATAGAAAGCCATACTATCTCCGTCGCATCAACACGAGTGCCAATTATCTTTAGTCTCACTTCGCTGTCCTTCTGGATTTTTACCTGAAGTACATCACATAAAATTCAATGATGCTGTAAACCTAAAGACACAAATTTGCCCTTTGAAAAACATACCGATCCATCTGATGTCGTATAGTTTGGCATGTCTCCAGATTGGAACTCCATGTCATCAGGTATCAACTGAAACTCAAAGATGATGATTTAACAGCATAATAGTTGAAAATAGAAGCAAAAGACACATAACTTGACAATTAGTCGTGTTCCTCTTGACTAGCAATTCATATGCATGAGAAAGCAAAGAAATTAGTCCACAAGACTCACCCGAAAAATTCCAATGATAAGAGTGCATAAATAGAGTATTGGAAGCAACAGCTCAAGCAAGTTAAGGACTTACATGGTTTGAGACAAAGATCTGAACTGGACCAGCTTCGGCAAAAAATCCCATCTGTGTAAAAGACATGGCTACTAATCTTCACAACTGTACTTATACGCCATGGGAATATTACCAAACATGCATATAAAGAAAAACCGTCACCTTGTTCACCATTGTGACAACAGCTTCTAATATCTCTCCCTTGAAGGGCCTAAACACAACGCACTGGTACTTTACAGGGAATGTCACGAAGCCCGTCCCTTCTCGAATCAATCCTTTCCCAATGTTCTCTATACCAGTAATTGCCACCACAAAACCGTGCCTACCACTGTATGAAAGAAAGGATCACATAATGCTGCCGGAGTAACAGTTGCTAAATGGTGAAGCAATGTGTTTCTCTCCAATGACCATGCCTCCATTTCCACCAACTTTAAGCATTCTAAAATGGCTATGAGCGCATCCAATGTTGCTCTCAAGAAAGAAAAGGAAGCAATAGCAACATAAACGAGAGAGCGAGGGGAAGAAGAAAGATAGAACTTTTACTATTAACTTTGCGTTCAATCGCACAAAGCATTTGGCAGCAACAAGAATCCCTATGATGATGAATTGGAAAAATGCTCCTCTCAGAAATCAAGAAGCACTTCTGAATTAAAAACCCTCAACTCTTGACAGAGGCAAAATACCTTCAAGAGCCCTAATCCTTTACACTGCTCTTTCAATCCAAAGTACATATATTTATTGTTTCTTTTGCACGCCACAAAGCAGGTAGTGAAAACTGTCAAACTAGAGAACAATCAGCGACCGAATTCGAATTTGGAGTACCCTACTTATGGTTCAACAAGCAATTGAATCGAAGCTTTCGACCAAAAAAAAAAAAAAAATAAAATCGAAGCCTCTCGCGAGTCAAATTCCACAAGCTTATGCAGGAATCGGAATTGCTTACAGAACGCATAAGGCAAGAATCGACAAAAGGGCAGAAACTCGCAGATTCAGGAACGAAACAGAAAAGAAGGGGTCGATCGAAGAAGAGAACCTGCAAGTGCCCTCGACGTCCTTCATGAGCTTGGCGACGAGGTTGTCGCGGAGGTTGCGACCGAAGAAGCGCGGGTGGAGCTGCATGTTCCGCTCCAGAACGATGTGGAAGAACATCTTTCCCCCCTTCCCCCTCTTTCCTCTTCTCCCCCCTTCCGACTCTGAGATTCCGCGGTCGCGGTTCAGAAGCGGACTCCGAAGTCAAGCTCGGGCTTCGACGCCGGAGGCTGGAAGAAGGGAGCGGGACGGCGGGGCTCAGGCCGTGCTCGACTGCTCGTTCCCTCGTGAAACGCCGCCGCTGCCGGACCTGACGAAGCTTTCTCCTCCCGTAGTTTTATACTGCTCTACAACTAAAACTCTTATAAGAGAGAAATAGCCGCGTTATTGAGTTTGCTTTGTAAAAGGGAGAGAAGTACAGAACGGTGTCGTTATAATCACCAAAGGGATGGTTTAATATATTTATTTTTTATCTTATTTCATTAAGTTTGTAAATTTTAAAATAATGGATATCATTATAGTTTCCAAATTAAAGAGCTCAAACTCATGTGACCCTAAGACTGATCTGCATATTTTCATCCACGAGATTCAAATCAATTGGGTAATTTTTTTTGTCGATTAATTTATTATTAATGATTTCCTTTTTAGTTAGTGTTTATATTAATTTTACTTGCGATTATCTGCATTTTAGTAGACCCCAAATCTTGACAAAGATAGTTTAAATATGAATCGAACAGGAAGTGAGAGACAGAAGACGCTTGCAAGAGTTCAGCCACAAGTTAAGCAGGAAGTGAGATTTGAGCCATGAATCGAGCTCCTTCCTCCAGAGCAATTGAGATTTGGTCATCATTTCAATGGAGCAATCGAGAGAGATGGAGGGCAATCAAACTCCACAAAGAACCCTAACCCCCAAAATGAGAGAGACAAAGAGCAACAGAGCACGACACTGATTTGTTAATACTCCAGAAAAATGTCATCGTTTCTTGTTTGCTAATCCATGTTGAGTGCTATTTACCTTCCATTGTCCATATCAATTGCCGTATATGATTTTTAATGGTACTTCTTAACTAAAATGTAATAAAGAGTAAATGTATTACACGAGTAAACTTAGAGTTTTTGACGATATAAAAAAAGTTTAAGATAAATATATAGCAATTGACATAATTTGGGATTTTTAACGATTTTTCCCCATCTCTAAAAAAATATCTAAATATCTCTAATAGTTTTATTCTACATTGATGTTCCTCTCCAATGCTTCTTACTTAGCAAAATCGGTGCAAAAAGAAAACGTTACTATGGATAAAATTGGTAGCAAAATTGAGTTAAGAATTACCAAAATTGAGCCTAAGAATAGTACACGAATCATATTTGTAATAGGAAAATTACCAAAAATCTCAACCTATAATAATTTTTCAAATCAATCCCAAATCTTTTTTTTTTTTTGCCAATTCAATCTTAAACATTTTGCAATTGTGTCAATTCAGTCCATCTAGCTAATTTTGGCAGACCGTTTGGTTGACAATAACGTAGACAATTTTAAATAATATTTTTTTTATTTCTTTTTTTTTTCAATTCTTTTCTTCTTCTTTTTCCCTTTTTCCCACGGTGGTCGGCTGGGATCTGAGCGAAGCTCACCAGCCACTGGATGAGATGAGGGCTGTGAAGCCCGGCCACCAGCGATAGTGATGACCCTTGCCAGGGTGAGGCCTTGGGGCTGCGGTCAAGGCTGGCCTTGAGGCGGGTTTGCTCTGATCTGGGTGAGGCCAGCCTCGCCCTGAGCAAATCCAGAACAGGTTCGCGAAGACACAACCGAACCACAAGCGCAAGAACTCGCACCAAATCCGAGACGCAAACTATCCAGAACATCGCTCGCTTCAACAATGACGATTGACAAGAACGAACGAAGAAATGGACAGAAGCGAGTAGAACCCATACCTCCTGTTGCTCTTTCTTCCTCCACGGTGATCAGAAGAGGAGTCAGAAGAAGAACAAGGCAACAACTGAAACTGAAAACTGATAAATGAAAAAATGGGGAAGGCTATAACTAGGTGAAGGCGGCCATGACCTCGCTACGCAGGAGAGGCTGGTGCCATCTCGCCCAGTGACCAGCAAGCCTCGCCAGAGTCTTGTGAGCCACTGTGAGGAAAAAAAGGAAAAAACGAAGTAGAGAAAGAGAAAAATAAAAATATTATTCAAATTTATTCAAATTAGCGTATGCCTAATGACTCGAGCTAACCAGTCAAAATTGATTAAATAGACTAAAGTGACACAATTATAAAATGTTTAGGATTGAATTGGTAAAAAAAATAATTTTACGAATAATTTAGAAAAATTGCAATAAATTCAAGATTTTTTTGATAATTTTTTTATTTGTAATTTCAGTTCTGCTTATTTTTTTCATTTTTTTAAAATTTCATGATTGCCTATTATTCGCCTTCGGCGTCAGCACTTTCCGTCAAGATTTGGACGGGAGCATGGATTTTGTCATGAAATTTCAAATGGAGATAAGTTCAGGGAACAAATTTATCCCGAAATAAATTTCGAAGATCAAAATGAACGTGGACAACAATGGCACATGGACAATTTCGGTTATTTCTCCAGTTCCTTTTTATTTATTGACATGCGTGGATCGCTAATCAGCTTCGGGTTTCTGAATTGTTTTAAGGTTTGTCGCTGTTTACCTTAGACGAGGAGTTCTAAGCCAATGTCGCCGTAGTTGAGTTCAATAGCTTTATCAATTCATGATACTACTGATTACTTCGTCGGAGGAAGACGATTCAAGATATACATTCCAAGATCGCAGATGAAACGAGCGTGCCTTGTTTCTTTTCATTTTTAGTGCACGAACTTGGTGGCAAAGCGCGATGAACTGGAAGCCACAAGAAGAGCAAACAGGGACACGGGCCAAGCACTGGCTTCACTGCTATCCACTGCTGCGAACGAGATCGTTAAATTTCTGAACAGAAGCGACGCGTGGGAAAGGGAGATGATGAACTGATGAGAAGGACGTACATTACACGAAGCTACTCTCCGTTACACTTGTTAGTTCGTTTCACGGACAGCGAGCGGGACTTAGACTACGCCAGGCTTCACTGGCATTATTGTTTCCACATAGCATTGTGGATGCATGCAGGTGGGTGTGCGGAATTCTAAGCGAAACTTCTAGCTAACCTAACACTTGGTCTGGGGTAAGACGCGTCTCTGCATACGGCGGCGGTGGGGTGTAGTAGGACGGAGGCGGGTTGGAGTATAAAGGTGGGGACGAAGAATCTGGCGGAGGCGGGGGTCCATAGGATGGAAGAGGGGGTGGTGATTGATAGGATGGAGAAGGTGGCGCTGGTTGGTCGGTTGGAGGTGGGGGTTGATAGGATGGTAGTGGCGGTTGACAGGATGGAGGAGGTTGCTGCGGCGGAGGCTGCCCGTACGGTGGATAGTATGGCGGCGGTGGGGGTGGATGTCTTGGAAAAGGCGGAGGGTAATGGGCAGGTGGTGGTTGATGCCGGTGCTTGGGCGGCGGGTTCCTGTGAGATGGCGGAAGGTGTCTGGGGGAGGGTGGTTGCTCTCGAGAGGGTGGTGGTGGCTGCCCATGGGATGGTGGTAAAGGCCGGTGTCTTGGGGAGGGTGGTGGTGGTGGAGGGTGGCTCTCGGAGGGCGGTTGTTCTCGGGAGGGTGGAGGCTGCCCATAGGATGGTGGTGGAGGCTGGTGTCTTGGGGAAGGGGGCGGTGGTAGAGGGTACCTGCATGAGGGCGGTGGAGGTCGGTATCTTGGGGAGGGTGGCGGTGGTGGAGGGTGCCTCCAGGAGGGCGGTTGCTCCCGGGAGGGTGGAGGAGGCCGGTGTCTTGGGGAGGGTGGCAGTGGCGGAGGGTGCCTCCGGGAAGGCGGTTGTTCTCGGGAGGGTGGTGGAGGCCGGTGACTTGGGGAGGGGGAGGGTGGCGATGGCGGAGGGTTTCTCCGAGAGGGCGGTTG
Organism: Corymbia calophylla; assembly: GCA_014182845.1. Taxonomy (NCBI): domain Eukaryota; kingdom Viridiplantae; phylum Streptophyta; class Magnoliopsida; order Myrtales; family Myrtaceae; genus Corymbia; species Corymbia calophylla. The sequence continues at coordinate 19,367,396 of CM024702.1, read as the reverse complement.
TTCGCGGGAGGGCGGTGGAGGTTGCCCATAGGATGGTGGTGGAGGCTGGTGCCTTGGGGAGGGTGGCGGAGGGTGCCTCCGAGAGGGCGGTTGTTCTTGGGAGGGTGGTGGAGGCTGCCCATGGGATGGTGGCGGAGGCCGGTGTCTTGGGGAGGGTGGTGGTGGTGGAGGCTGGTGTCTTGGGGAGGGTGGCGGAGGTTGCCTTTCGGAAGGAGGGCTCCCTCGGTAGGGAGGCGGAGGTTGTCCATAGAAGGGTGGAGGAGGATGCCTTCGAGAAGGCGGTTTCACTCGAGACGGTGGTGGTGGGTATCTGTGCGAGGGTGGCGGAGGCTGTCTCCGAGACGGCGGTGGAGGAGTCCCACAAGAAGGCGGCGGCAGAGGACTCGGCTGAGGGGCCGGTGGACTCTGAGGAGGCGGTGTTGGTGGGGGGTACGAAGGTGGTGGTGGAGGCGGATGCCCACAAGAAGGTGGCCAAGTTCGCCGAGGGGGTGGCGTCGGCTGCCATTGAAGAGGCGGAGGGCGAAACATTGGTGGCGGCGACTGTCCGTATGGCGGAGGAGAACCATACTGAGGAGGAGGCGGAGGAGAGCCGTAAGCATAAGGCGGACTCTCATAAGCTGCTCCGTCATTGCTGTAGACGTACCCTCCCAGATGCGCGCCGGCGGGATCTCCGGCGACGGCACCAAAAGAAAGAGCGGTGGGGCGCTCAACCTCGAGCACCACCACCACCGCCACCAAAACGTGAAGACACCAAGCAAGCCCCTTCATTTCCCACTCGACCACAGAAAACGCAACGCAATAGCCTCTCGCTCGAGCTTTGGACTCGGCGGAGAAAGCGAGCGAGGGAGCGAGGGAGAAACGACAATCCTTCGGAGGGTTTAAATAGCACGCTGGTCCGGGCCATCCTGGGGCTGGCACGCAACATGCAGCAGCACGTAATGTCACGAGGAACGCTTGAAGAGGGATCGAGCCACTTTGGGCACCACATGGCTTCATGCAGGGACGAGGGAGCTCGATCAGACTCCACGTGAGCTTGTTCTGTCGTCCGACGCGGCTGGTCCCGTTTTGGTATCTTTTGCGTGGAGTGTGCCTGATAAAATTAACGCCAGGGGAAACTTTGAAAAAAGGGAAGATGGATAGTGCGGGAGGAGAGAGCCACAATCCTCAGCAACCGTGTCCGGGACAGGGGAGGGTCGTGCCATATATGAAGATGTGGTGAAGTCATGCGCACGACTCCGCACGATGCATTAAACCGGATTGTACGCTCCCAGGCTAGCAGAGAAGAGAATGGCGTGCTGCCCGTCCTTTTTTGGGGGGTTTGATCTTTTTGGATTGAGATGGAGAGAGCAGTCTTACAGGCCTCGGTCTCACCATCTTATCAGATTGCTGACTTCACCCGGATGAAAAAGTTCTATCTCGGACGTGCTGCAGCGATAGAAGAGAAAATTAAAGGGCAAGCCCTATAAGTTTGTACGACAAAGTCGTAAAATTGCTAATTCATTCGTCTTAGAATTTGTCAATTTCGGGTATCTAAGTCATTTTGTCCAGTACATAAATTTCAGATAACTGGAAATGCACACAATATTTTTTTTTTGTATCAACCTATGTGGCCATTAATGGTCATATCAACATCCTACGAGAGAAACGTTGCCGTTCCCTTGTAGTGCCAAGCCACACGACCCAATTAAAAATGTTTTCTTCAAGAATCCTAATTTGCGCTTGATCGATCACATGCATTTGCGCTGATTACATGCATTTACACAAGCACGCAGTCTAGCAGCCTCATCAAATGACCTATCCAACCGACCCAAAAAGAAAAGAAAGGGCTCATCCAAAGCTGCAGATTCTTAAGTTCTACCCTTTTGACAGAGATATAAATGATGAAAAGACAGCTCCTCTATTATGAAAGGGTCATGAATGTATGGCATACAGATACTGAAAACATTAACTGCTACTTGGATTTTCAAGGTTATCATCCTCAGCTTCTGATCATTTTGACTATGTCAGTAATCGATGGGTTCCCACCAGGCAACATCGTGCAAACATCAGGAAATATAAATCTCTGCGGCGTAGAAATTAATGAAAGCGAAACAACTGGACCTTCTCCATTGAAAGCACGCCTGAAAAGCCCGAAGGCAAAACCCTTCATCAGAGAGACAGAAGGATAATGAAAAGTTCGCTGCTGAAATCAATTTTGATGCATTGAACATGAATGCACCCCTGTTGCAGGCGCCAACAGGTAAGGGACAGCGTTTTCTTGAACCTCGAATCATGGACAAGCATGGAAGACACGTGTTGCACCGATTCGACAGCGAAAAATTCACAGCTATATGACGTGGCGGCGCGTGGTATGACTGGTCAATCAAGTGTTCTTGCCTAAACAAATTGATGATACTGAATGCACCTAAAGATCATAGAATGTGATTGGGTCTCCAACAGAAAGGAGGAGGAATTCCATTAGCAATATAAACTCTATCAGCTGCCGAGAAAGGGAAGAAAAAAGAGTATGAAAAGACCCTGCTTGTAATCTACTAGCTGAGAAGTCCTTCCGCCTTAATCTTGATGACAGACACCTTCAAGTGGAGCAGCACCATATCTTTTTTGCTAATCCTGATGCATCGGCAACATCGACTGTAGTTCCTTGACCACGACGGGAAGCGGCTGCTAATGCCCTCAGGCTTTTAATATGGTTGATCTGGGTCAAGATTGACTGGAACGCCCTCTCGATGTTCGTCGCGTCCAATGCGGAAGTCTCCAGAAACAAGAGGCCCTCCCTGTCCGCCAAAGCCTGACCATCCTCCACTGGCACAGCTCTGAGGTGATTCAGGTCGGACTTGTTACCGGCCAGCATGATCACGATGTCAGGACCCGCAAGGTCCCTCAGTTGACGAAGCCATCGCTGGATATTGTCGAAGGTTTGCCTCTTGGTTATATCGTAGACAAGGAGCGCGCCAACAGCTCCCCTGTAGTATGCACTAGATACGGCCCGGGACTGTTCTTGACCGGCCGTATCCCATATCTGCGTCTTAACCATCTTTCCTTCCACCTGCACCAAAGAACATCTCTTTTATGGCATATCAAGACTATCTCAGAATCACATGACTGTCCACCTGCACTGAATGTCTGCAACCCTGATCATTGAAAGTGGAATAGATAACAGGAACATTTGATGCACCAAAATGCTAATATAAAGATGGAAATGGCTTTCTTCACGAGACTAATCATCAGTTCCGGGCTTTCTTGACAAGAAAAATGGAAACGGCTTTCACTTCACTGAGTTAATGATGACTGTTTATCTAGAAATAACCAAAGCAGGCGCAACCCGATCGAAAGAAAGGCCGAGCTATGACATGAGAGTTATTCCAAAATCCACACTCCATCATCTTTTTATTTCACTGTAAAACAGAAGACAGTTAACAATGCCACTAAAATTGCAGTAGTCTTCAAATCTTGGCGACGTCATGCACTGGTGAAACCCATTGAATAATAGCTACAGCCTCATCATGGCCTTTCACATTCCTAATTAGATAAACACCAAAATGCTGATATAAAGATTAATCCAACAAACTTCACTCTCTCGATTCAAGTATCTGATGTTGGCTTTGAAATGACAATGGCGACAGGCATGTTTCAAAGTGAGCCGAAAGATAGGTATCTTGTACGTGCTGACAGATTATCGTCTGACCGAAAAAGCAAGAATAGGTTTTGATCAGGCCATCGGCAACCAGCAGAACAACACAGGCGAACCAAGACTGATGAAAAGTTAACATGTTTGAATCGAAAGGAAGCAATGCAAACGAACGGAGAATCAAAGCCCGGTTGAGCTCTCACCTGTAGAAACAACGTCGCGAACTCAAAACCAATATTGGGCCTGAACTCCATGCAGAACTCGTTTCTAGCGAACCTCGCGAGAATGTTGGATTTACCGACGCCGGCGTCCCCAATCACCACGATCTTGGACATATAGTCATACTCGGTATCTTCTTTTCTGGCCATAACCTTTTCTCCTCTCCGATCCCTCTCCAACCTATCATATCCATTCGATAACGAACTCAGATAAAAAGAAACACTTCAAGACCTCCAAGATTCGCACATTCATGTGCCCGCAAGCAAGCAAAGCGAAAAAGGACATGGCTGATCTTGAAACCTTAGGCACAAATGACGAACGACCCTGACAATGAAGTAGAAGAACGGACCTTGACGTGGACATGTTGAGAGGAGGGGGACGACGCTTCGAGTGAGGAAATCAGAAAACGGGAAATAACTCGAGATGAAGATGAGCAGTAAGGAAATCTATCAGGATCTTAGAGGATTATCTTCTCTCGGAAACAGGAGGAAAAAGATCAGAAACTGAGTGTTGCTGATCGACGTCGCTTACTGGTCTTTCTTTTGAAATCTTGAAGAAGATGGAAGAAAGATAAACTGTGAGTAAGGGAATTTTCAAAACGGCCAAGCTTAAATAGCCACTAGCCAGGCGGTAACCCCTTGCTTGATATATTCGGTTTCTGAGATAGCTGTGTTTAAAACCAAAAAAATTCAGGGCATTGAAAATCAATTTGGTTGTTTAACAAATGTCAGCTAACACTTTTTTGACAAAAACTTTTGAATTTAATGAGAAAATTAGATTACGATCGGATAGAATATGACTAGCACAAAAATAATGGGAAGGAGTCCATTATTCATAATAAAAAGAGCTACGCGATTATATTGAAATACTCTACTATTGATTCAAGATGACACAAATACCATAGCATGTTGATTCTTGAACCTTATGAAAAAGAAAGTGATTGGAGATAAAAAGGACGACATCGTCATTGAGCGCTTAGATAGATCGATTATGATAGTTGTACCCTAAAAGAAGAGAAGGTATATTTTGGTTAGGGATACACTAATTGACAACGATAACGCGATGTAACAGATCAATTGACATTATCCACATGTTATGAATCTCATTTTACTTGGTGCCATGTGTATATATATCACTTTTGATTGATTTGTCTATAATGTGTGACCACTAAGTAACGTATCTATCATATAAAATATGAAGGGGGCAGCCTAGCTATTAGAGGTGGTGCATCGGAGGGAAATGGAAGTAGATGATGCTATTTCAATTTTGCACATTGCACATTTACAACTTTGACGAAAATAATAAGATAATAGTGAAATCGATATATTTTTTTGGGCCATGAATCACGAATTGAATTGTTAAGGGCACGAACACAAAGACTCGGCTATTTGAAAAGTTCGAATGCTAGTTGTTTCAGATTCCCGAGTCCAGAGTAGTTTGTAAATAATTAATTATATTTATACAAGCGACTTCCTCTTTTCAAATTGAAAATTCAAATTGAAAATTCTTCGATCCAGGATAGTCTTTTCTATTTACCTTGAACACCAACTTCATGCAGGATAAATTGCGGACCCATAATCAACCAATCTTATTCAAAATCCCGACATATCATCTGGAATCCAACTCTCACGATCCCCTCTTTCAACCATCAATCTTTCTTAATGTTTTGAAGAAAACGAACAAAAACCACTATGAGAAAAGAACTTTTTGAAAAGACCATGCTTAAATGGCCAACGGAGCCAGGTGACAATCCAAGCATGAGAAAATACGACTTCAATTTGAATCTTATTAACGAATTTGTCGTTTGACAAGTGTTGGTAACACTCTTTAACAAAGAAATTTTGAATTTAATGAGGAAATCAAATTCAATCGGATAGATTGTGATAAAATGGATCCGTTTTTTTTTTAACAAAAAAGCTTTCGCTTACGTTGAAATATACTATTGATAAAAGATGACATGAGTATATAATCACATGTTGGGATTCTCAAACCTCATAAAAATGAAAACTGATTGGAGATCCAAAAGACGACATTGTTGTCGAGCATTTGGATAAATCAATAAGCATAGTTGTCCCAATGAAAAAGGAGAAAGCATTTTATGCGATAAATACACCAAGTGACAATAATGACGTGATATAACGAATCAATCATCAATCTTCGTGTGCCATAAATCTCATTGTATTTGACAATCTATATGTATGCATCTCACTCTTGATTGGTCGGCAACATAACACGTTTCTGTCACGTGACGAATCATCATATAATAAAACCTCTTTGGAAAGAGGTGGCCCAGCCATTCGAGGGGGTCTACTAGAGGGGCATGGTAGTAGAGGATGCCCTACCATTTTCCATGTCACACACTAACGATTCCATTGAAACCAAATTGAAACCATATGAAAAAAAAGAAAGATCAATAGCTTTTTCTTTTAGGCCATAAATCCTGAACGATCTACTAATAATGTACAACATAATGTGATGGAATTTTGTTAATTATCAAATTAGTTAAATGAGTATATCCTCTACAAATAATCGATGAGAATGATCACGTCATAATGTAAATCAATTAATCATTGTAGTGATAAGTCATTACCGGTGGGATAAAACAACACCCATTCTGATCTTATTAATAAAAGGTCAAATTGTATTGGGATTTATTTACCAAAGTCCAAATTTAAACTATGGAAACCCCCAGCTTTCAAAAATGAGTTATAAAAGCCTTATCTTTTTACTCAAAAGTAGCCTTCGATCAGTTTCTTGAAAAATGTCTCCAGCCTAAGGAATTATCTATTGAGGAAAGAAGTAGATATTCTAACTTTGTCTGCTACTAAAGTTTGGGCACTTTTCAGTTATTAAAGCTCAAATTTGCCCCCTCAAAAGTTGTCCAAGATCCCATCCAATTTCTTCAAGCAAAAGGTAAACAATGGCATTATTTAATAACAACGGGAATCATTATTTTATTTTTTTAACAATCTACGGGCATTGGCATGAAGATCTGGCAATATGGAAACCTAAAGAAAGACCCGATAAGTCGCATAACCGATTAATTTAGAATATATATCTCTTGAGCTGAAAATTCTCCCAACTCCTATAATGTAAATCGCTAAGGGTGTCCTTAATTGACTACTCTTAGATGAAATCACCAACATGTCACTAAAACCATCATATCCGTAAGCACCGCCGTTAATCATCAATTATGCTTTTTATGTTTACTTTTATCGACGCGTGGTTGCCAATTCATTGCCGCATCAGTTGTTAGTTATGCATTTTTATCTGAGATTTAATTACCATGGCCTATTTTCAGTGAAAAGGAGCTTGATAATTGTCACTAGATGAACACGTACAGGTGTACATATTGATTCAAGTTCCAATTTCTCATTGTCCTACGACCGATGTTGTTCCCGTCGCTTTATACTCGCTTCAGAGCATTCACCAGAGAAAGCAGACGTTATTTATCTACGAGATAAGATTAATAAATTTAAATTTGTAACTTTGGTCGCATCAAGTGGGCGTGCCGGAGTGGTTATCGGGCATGACTAGAAATCATGTGGGCTCTGCCCGCGCAGGTTCGAATCCTGCCGCTCACGCTTTTTTTCTTCATTTTTTTCCCTTTCATTTTTCCTCTTCTTTTTTTAAACTTTCATTTTTCCCTCCATTAAGAAAGGAACTTTGGTTTATAAAATTGACATATACTAACGTTGGCAAATTACAAGTATAGCTAGACACTTAACTCAATATGTATAGACATAAAACAACATATTGAATTGCCCCCGACAACACATATCTTTTTGCTTCCATTTTTTCCCACTTTTAGAAAAGGAACTTTGGGTTACAATGTTGAGGTGTGCTTTAACGTTGGCAAATTACAAGTATAGGTAGACATTTAATTCAATAAATCTATAAAGATTTATAATAACATGCTGGATTGCCTCCAACAACAATACAGAACTTCAAATTATAAAGGAATGGCCGTTCTCCTTGTAACGAGTACTTTTCTTTTACTCTACTCCTTTGACTATGATTAGGATTTGTGCTTACCTCATTCAACGTCATGAGTTTTGTTCGACAAAAAGAGAATTAGTTCTAATGAGTCTTCAAGGTGCAAATTTTCAATTATTAACATTTTTTTGTAACTTTTCTTATTAGGTATTTCCTTGAAAGATTTTATCATTTTCTCTCAAAAATGCAATAACACAATTGATTATATATCATTAAAAAATGACAATCATAATATTTTCTAAATATGCTCAAGTCCCCTATATATATATATACATACATACTTATACATATGTGTGCGTGAACTAGTTGTCTCTTAACTAAAGGGTACTAGGTTGACAAGTTAGTCAAGAGATAATTGTGTGAAACACTAGTCAACCTAGCAGAAATCCAAAGGTTTTAACAGGAGCATCAAGTGGTAATCTGATAATTAGACACTCAGCTTATATATGTTCTTTATTTTGACATATCGGTGCTTGCATGCACTGCCCCTCAATTCCCGGCTAATATTTTTCTTTCTTGCCAAACGGAAATATAAGAGGTGACATTGAAAAGTCCCACCCATCAAGGGTTCTCCCTTTTTTAACCTTTTAACTACCTACTCAGGTATAAGAATGTCACCTTTGTTTTGTTCAAGAAGAATTATTTTATATGAATTGTGAGGAAAGAAGCTGATGTTCAAGCTTTGTCTGCTACTAAAGTTTGAGCACTTTTCAGTCATTAAATCTCAACCTTTTCCCCTCAAAAGTAGTCCAAGGTTCCGTCCGATTTCTTCAAGCAAAGGGAAAAACAATGGCATTTTTTAATAGCAAAGGGGACCATTTTTTTTTTTAATAATCTACTAGCACAGGCATGAAGTTCAGGTAATCTCTAAACCTATAAATGACTCGACAAGTTGCATTAATCAATTAATTTAGAATATCTAGCTCTTCAACTGAAAATATCCCAACTCCTACACTATGAACAGCCAAAGATATGTAAATTGACTATACTTAGATGAGATCACCAACGCATGACCAGAACCATCATATCCACAAGCACCTCTTTTAATCATCAATGGTGATTTTAATGTCCATTTCTATTAACGCTTAGCTGCTAATTCAGTATTACATCAATTGTTAACTCTGTATTTTGGTTCGAGAATTAGTTACCAGGGGCTACTTTCGGCAACAAGGAATTCGATAATTGTCATTAGATGAACACGAACAAGAGTATACATTGGCTCAAGTTCTGGGTTCCCGTTGTCCTCCGACTGGTGTTGATGCCTTGCATTCTCTAAAAAAAGGGAAATGAGATTATTTTAGGGAGGGGTTAATCTCATCAAGTGGGCGTGCCGGAGTGGTTATCGGGCATGACTAGAAATCATGTGGGCTCTGCCCGCGCAGGTTCGAATCCTGCCGCTCACGCTTTTCTTTTTATCTTTTTATATATCTATATGGATATGCAAAAACATGCTCTCTTTTCTTTTCTTTTTTTCTTTTTTTCTCTTTAAATAAAGGAACTTTGGTTTACAAAGTTGACACATAATATGGCTCATTTGATTACGATTAGGATTTGTGCTTACCTTAGTCAACATCATGAATTTTGTTCAACAAAAAAAAAACTTTATTTCTAATGAGTTTTCAAGGTACAAATTTGCAATTGTTAACAATCATTAACCATCTTTTTTGTAACCACCTTGGAAGATTATCATTATTTTCCCTCATTAATACAATAACATAGTTGATTATATATCTTGGAACAATGATATATATCATGATATATGTATGTATCTCCTAGAATACACACTTGGAGTTTACACAAATGAAAAAATTCACCTCCACGCAATACCATGGTCATGCTACTAATTAATTTTGCATATTAATGTTAGTATACTTAATCTTGCTAAAAGATAATGTTTGGAGCTTAAGCTTTCGACAAGTTTTGATTATGCATTCCAAATTAGATTAATATTAAGCTCAAACTCCATTCTAAAAGTATTCTTAAACATTAAATGTCACATGAGTGATATGTACAGTTTCATAATTGCAATTTATATGTCAACTATTCGAGTGTAAATATACAAAATATCCATTTATAATTCAATGGACCATATAAAAATATTTCCAAGAAATATCATTTTGCAAACGAATTTGGCAAAAAAATTTACCGTAAAATAGCTCGATTCTTTTTCTTGTTATGCTTTCCATCTCTACAGCGTAAACGCATAAACCGCAAGACACAGGTAAGCTACCAAGCCCAGAGGGACCAGGGCCACCAGCGGCACGATCGCAGCCACACTGTACCCACTCTCGCCACAGCCCAAGGTCCCCAGCTTCATCTGCACCAGGTTCACCAGCGCCAACGTCAAGAACCCCGACCCAGCCGCCGACCCCAGCGCCGCAGCCGCCGTCCCGGCCCGAAAGGCCACCGTGTTGACGTGCCCCAGGTGCGCCTCCTCACCATCCCCGCATTCCTCGTCCCCGCCTTCCCGTTGCTCTTCAGCAGCGCTGCTGATCTTGATGGCCTGCTTGACAGCCAGGGCGACGAGGCTCGAGAAGAGGAAGCAGCTGAAGGAATAGACGTGGAAGGTGATGAGGCCCTCCGCGACGGCGGCGCCGGGCCAGCAGGAGGCGTGGCTCCCCAGGAACTGGCTGGCGGATCTCGGGTCGGCAGGGGAGGCGGCGAGGCCGAGGAAGAGGGCGATGGTGAAGAGGGAGTTGACGTTCACAATGCCGTCGAGGGCCATGATGTGGATCCGGGTGGACGACGACAGGCAGCGCGAGACGAAACTCGACGTGGTCTCGAGGCACGACGAGGATCGAACCGAGAAGGCGGGCATCCTCTGCTCTGTTCTTCCGCTCGTATCCTTCTGCATTTTTAACAATTTGTATACAGGAATCGATCGAGGAGTGTAGAAAATGCATGAGACATTACGGGTGTGGATTAGGTCTGGGAGGTTGCGTCGAAGGGAGAGCTTTTCGGCATGGAAGCTGGCCGCAATAACGTGTCTTGGCCGGGAGGATGCGTTTGCTTGATGGTGTGGAATTTCGGCTACCAAAAGGCGGGGGAAGAAGAAATTCTTAAAAAAATAAAAAATTAAGTTGGAAAAAAATAAAAAGATGAAATTGCGCCGTTGCCGGGGATCGAACCCGGGTCACCCGCGTGACAGGCGGGAATACTCACCACTATACTACAACGACCATGTGGTTTTCTAGCTCGAATAATAATTTTTATTTAAGCGCGGAGGTAGGCGCTTCCCGTGCAGGCCGTCGCAGGACCCCAAAAAAAAAAAAGAATCTATGAAAATGCGCCGCGATGCTCGTCATGTTGAGTATGTATGGTAGGAGGAAATAGTCAATTCATTTTGCATGGGACGTGATCGCGTCTCAATCCAGTTATCGATATAATTGAGCCTTAAATTTACAAAAAAAAAGGGCAATTGAACGATGGATTCAATTATGCACGAGTATTAAACTTGATTGGGCAGGCTTAGGTAGAAAAGGGCCCAGAAAGTTATTGCTTTCCCCATAGAGTTGATTAATAAGCATATTTAGCTCAGTAGACCCGCCTGAGCTTGGGATGTGAAAGGGACAAGCAGAAAGATTCAAGAACGACCTTAAATCAAACTGAACATTTCAATATGCATCAACACGGGCAACACATGCCCGACTTATCCTGAAGGTCAACTTTGCAGCAGCATCAGTCCATCCATTTTACCCTTCAGCCAAGGTGGGGTCATTAGGCAATGGCCGCCCTGCCCATGATCACCTCCAACATCCACTCTATAGAAAAGGTCGACCATTTATTTATTGAGTTAGATCGAAATTCTAAATAATATAGGTACAAAAAGCCATGGGGAAAGTGGGATTTAAATATGGAAAAAAAAAAATTGAAAGAGCAGGCATCCCTCAAAACCCACCATTGAACATGCTTTGAAAAGAAACCGCACATCAATTTAAAGTACTGTTTCTCTGACTATAAGCAGTCAACAGTTTCCTTCTTCGACTTTACATATGTTTTGGCATTCCCCCCAATAATTTCGCGGTAAAAGAGAAATCGAGAATCAAGTTAGGAGGGATCGAAGGGAGAAATATCATTCTCTTGTCATCCAAGCTCGCTAATTTTCTCCTCTCCTTCGACCAATTTAAAATGGATTTTAATATTGCCCTCGAAATTTAAAAAAAAAAAAAATTGACTTTTAAATATTAGATGACGACATCACGAGTTTCGTGACTAGGCATTATATTCTCCTACACGCAAGAGAGATGCATAACCCACTTAAGTAGTTGAAGATTCTGAATCAGCCAGGAATCTATTTAATCATTTTTTTTTTTTTTCTCAACCACCCATTAATTAATTAGTTAATTAGTTAAATAATTTTGCTAGTAGACTTTGAAACATCTGACCTCGAAAAGATTCATGTCCCAATTCGACAACCTAACCATCCACAAAAGTGAATGCCACTTTGCTTATAAATGTGACACATGTCCAGCATTTATCTCGAACGTGATTTGCAGCTTTTATTTTCTTATTTAGCTCGAAGTATGACAGTGACTTGATTTTATTTTTTTCAAAAAAATGTAATAAAAAATAAGGAAATAAAGCAATTGGTCTTGTAATTAATTATTTGATGTTTTGCCAACCGGGACTCTTTTTTATTTTTTGGGGGGGTCAACCTGGTAATGTTCAATTATAGCCCCAACCTTTGTGCGGGAGTATGAAATCCATGACAGGTGGAGATGCCATGGTGATATATTTATTGTAGAATATGATAAATAATTTTTAAAAAAAAATTCCAGTTTATTTCGGTAAGGAAAAAAGAAACCAATGCAATCCCAACAAATTGCAGGCGAAAATTTTCCGGCTGGATAAAATATATCTTCTGTATTCAAGGGTTCCACGTTAGACCCTCCAAATGAGACATGGACAAACGGCGAATTTTTTTTTAGAAAAACAGATTAGTTAATAGATATTGAGTGATATCGACGGCCGAGTGAAAATATGTGTAAAATACGAATATATGTGTGCATAATCAGTTTATTGTGAAAACACAATCGAATATAGGTCTGAGATTAATCTATTTTCCTACGGATTTGCTAATTGAAACATCATGGCTAGTTGAATTAAATGTGTTTTGTACTGAGCAGTTTCTCTTTGACCTTCTTTTCGATGCTGGGATTTCCAACTCGGGTACAATTGAAGAAAATGAGACCTTTCTATCATCATTGCGTTTGGACGATCTATCGAGACTACATAAATAAAAGGCATCATTTTGATAGGTTCATGCTGAGAAATCAAGCAAATACATGGAACGAGGAAGAAAGAAACATCTTCGAATATGATGAAAATAGGAACAATTCTATTCATCGTCTAATCAAGTCTATTTGATTGCAAATCGACCAAATCCAGTTGACAAGACTATAGAATGACGTTGGGGGAACATTTTACCAACGTTAATGCCGTCACCAAGGAAGATAAAAGAAAATAAACCGAATGAAGAACTCCTATTTATATTTCGTGGCAGTGTCCAATGTCATACTTTGGTGTTGGCCAGCGACCATGTCACCTGGACTCAGCCAAATTTCGGGCCAAACTTGTTTGGATAATTTGTAGCGGTCGAATGACCAAATCAGGAAAAAGTAAAAGTGTAGGGACTCGATTTGCAAAGACGTAAAAGTACAGAGACGGAAGTCAAACATTAATATCCAAAACAAGTCATGGGAATCCAAATCGCCCCAATAGGAATCTCGACCTTAGCTAATTGTTCGAGGCAAATAAGGTTTTAAAAAAACATGCTCGATGATGTCATCTAAAATAGGAAAAATAGGTAATACCGGGTGTAAATTTGGCCAATTATGGCATGCTATTCACGCAAGAATCTCCAAGATTTCACTATTCTAATTATGAGATTTTCCTGTTGAATTATCTAATTAATAATGGCTTGTTGACGCTTACATCCTTTCGTGTGCCCTATTTTCACACATTGTCACAAGCTTTCTTAAATTTCGGTGACATGACTTCCGACCTAAAACCATAGAAAATTGGAGCATTCGTGTGATTCTTGGATGCACGCACGCATGCTCGTGTGTCTTTTTGACCAGCGTCATTTCTCAAAATTTTTATGACAAGATGGTTAATGGTGATTCCATTAGGCGCTAGTCGTTGATTATCTACATGCTACGACTTATTATCATTCTTAATAAACTTTTTGAAATCCAAAATTAGTAGACAGTTGGAGACATAATTGAGCATGTAAATCTAGAAGATTACTAACCTTGATGTTGATAAAAATCTACCTTGCTACAGAATATAACAAGGATGGCTTTTTTTTAATCAAATTTTCATATTTTAAATCTATGTCATATCAAATTGTAGCGATATCTTTTATTGTCATTAATCCTCGTTCATCTTATATAAGAACCCGCATTTTTTTTTTAATGAAAAGACCATATGTTTTGGACTCCACTTCCCAAAATCTAATTCAAAATCATTAGAGCACTCGTCCAAATCCATCAACTATATAGTAAACTATTAACTCCTATTGATATTTGATATGACTCTGCTCCTCCAAATAATATAGTATGATATTTACTGTGTATAAGATAAAATTACCGGATTTTTCAATCTCAAAATCTTTCCTAAAATGGCCATGAAAACTCATGTTTCCCGTTATATATCCTAGTTGCTGGCACCCCCTATGCACTTGCCCTACAAATTGATAGACATGGATGTATATAGACAGGATAATGGCCGATGATAATAAAATTCAGAGATGGAGCCAAATGTCAGCTCGTCTCCCACATGGGAAAATGAGTTGTTTTAGGCAACTAATCAGGGATAATAAATTTCCAATAAAGGAAAATGACACAAATGGTGCATGAACATTGACTCAATGCTGCATATGCGGGTGTATTGAGACAGAATAATGGCCGATGATCAGAATATTCAGAGATGGAGCCAAATGTCAGCTTGTCTCCTTCATGGGAAAAGGAGTTGTTTTCGGTAACTATTTAGGGATAATAAATTTCTAATATGGGAAAATGACACAAATGGGGCATGAACTTTGACTTAATGTGTGATATGGCCCATAAATTTTTAATTTGTTCAATGTAGTCATTGAACTTTAACCTAATGTACAATTTAGTTTTGAATTTTAACCTAATGTACAATGTAGTTTTTGAAATTTTGGTAAATGTTTAATTTAGTCCCTAACTTATATGAGAATGTTATATGATGTCGCTTATCTTAAATTTATTGTACGATAATATTGAATATTTTTATATAGTTCAGAGGCTATATTGAATAAATACTAAAAGTTCATGGACTATATTGAACAAATTGAAAGTTTTAAATCACATTGCGCATTGGATCAAAATTTATAAATCATTCGTGTCATCATCCATGTTGACTTTTGAAATTGTATAGAGGTAAATTTATTCTCGTGTAACAAGACAAAATAGGAATATGAGATCGTCAAGATAATTGCTATGTAACTACACCAATATCTCACATTTCAATTTATTTATTTTTGGTCTAGCACATTCCAAATTTGAAATTAGATAATATTTATCTCATAACCATTTAAAGTTATTTCTTTAAGTGGTTAGAACTTGTAAATATTATCTTTTTTTTTAAGACTAGCAAACGAATAAAGTAAAAAAAAATGTAGATTACAACGTTAAGAAAAGCAAGTAATTTAAGATTTAGTCCGCTTTGGAAGGTAGACTTAATTTCTTGTAAATAGAAAGAAGGATTTAAATTACCAAAAAAGATGAGCAATATCTAAGTTTCCAGAATTGAAAAGTATTAGATTTTAAAATCACGAGTTAATTGGTAGAAATTTTAGTTTATTCGAATCACATATTTGCCACTCGTTTGATATTGTACTATTACGGTCCACTTAGGATCTAGTACAAGCTTTTCTATAAAAATTATTGATGGAAATTTGGAGATTAAACTTATTTTTTTGACTTGGTTTATTATATGTAGATATATTGTATTTTATTACTTTTTTTAAAAATTCTTTTTTTCATACATTTACGCGCTCTTTAGTCTTCTCCTACTAAGATAAAGGGAGAACAGAAAATATGACAATCAAATTAAAAATGCTTGCGAATACAAATGAGATCACTAATTGCAACAATTGTTGAGTTTTCCAGTACAATTGGTTTTAGAAACAAACTAAGCAACCTTAAAACACATAATCCCTAGCCAAAACCCAAAAAATAAAATAAAATGTTTGAACGCATGATTAATAAGAAAAGCACAACATAAATGCCATCACTTTTGTATGGCACTTACTCGGATGCCATAATTTTTTTCGATGACTTGAGTACCGTATTTTTTTCCATCACTCAAGTACCATAACTTTTCAAAAACTTTGACCACAAGAACTATGCTACATCAAATTCCCAGCATTTAGGTGAAGGTTTTTAAGATTTGTCCTCACTTAAGTGTCATGTGATATTTAAGTGAACATTTTCCTAAAAATTACGGCACCGAAGTGATCAAACAAAAACTTATAGCACTCGAGTAAGCATCATATGAAAATTATGATACTTTGTAGTATTTTTAATTAATTACATGCATGCATACGTATAGTTATGGAAGCGGAGTTTTCACATATGATATCTGATTTGATCTCTCACTTCGCGCTTTCAAACAAGCTTGATGTGCATGAAATAGGTCTTTTGCGCACATCAATCATTTAAATTAGAAGTATAAGGAGAGTCCGCGGGGCTCCCATCTTCCTCATGGCTAATGGGTAAAAGAAAGAGTAATGATGATGAGCGATTCTCCATTCCCAATCTTATTATCTTGGGTCCCAAAGAAGGAGACACCGAGGTAAAAGCGAGTGTCCGATTGAGAAGGTGGAGCTTCTTTTGAAAATTAAAACTCTTTTCCGATAGTGGAAAGGGATAGAATCAAGAAGTTCTTTTCGAAAAACATTCATCCTTGTCCTTCCTATTTTGATTATTTGATTGACCATTTCACTTACTACGACAATCCTTTTTGAAAAAAAGAACTTTTCTCGTCACCAAACATAAATAATGTGATTTTACTTCATCTGAAACCACGAGTAAAAATAAGCTTCTTCATATAGCCTTAGCTAATCTTCTTGTGAACCCACCCATTTGATTTATAATTTATTCAAAAAAATAGGTCTAATATTTCAATCATTCATCTTTTTCTGTCCTTATGCTCTTTTGCTAGTTTTCCAATAGTACTACACTCAGAATATCAGCACTAGGCTCGCTACTCTCTCGCTTATATTCTCGTTTTGCCAATCATCAGATCACCACAACAAACACAAATCTCATCTACCGACCCAAATACATTTCGAAACTTTCGAAGAACCAAACTAAAGTCTCTTCCGCATTTAAATCTCCCATCGCAAGCGCGTGCGAGAACATCTCAGCACATTTTAACAAAAAAAAAAATTAAAAAAAAAACCAAAGGAAAAGGCCATATCCTCAGATACCCTTTTGAGAATCCGCTCGAACTTACTCAAAAAACGATCTTTTGTCAGGATAAGCTTCGATTTAAAATTGTTCAAAATCATTAGCGAAGACCCGTAAAACCTCTCCCTCCCTCGTTCGCTCATCCCATATATCTTGCAGAGCCGCAGGCCCAAAAAGTCAGGAGACAGAGACACAACCCTAGCAAAGTACCTAGTACTGGTCTCCTCTCTCCTCTCTCTCTCTCTCTCTCTCTATAAAGCTTTACCAGAGAGAGCCCCTGTTTCTCCTGAGCCTTAAAAATTTCCCCTGGGCCTGTAACGGGGGAGTGTTCATTTCGTTGGTCGACATCATCTCGTCCAGCCTCTCTCGTGGGTCGTGTGCTCTGTCTCCTCCCCTGCGTTACCAGGTAATAATTGCTTCTTTGTCCGAACAGCAAAGCACAAGCTTCTCTTCCCTTCCTCGTAATCGTCAATCATCGCCCCCGAAACCTCCCCAGATTTTTAAGAGGAGAAGGGAAAAGGAC
Source organism: Corymbia calophylla (assembly GCA_014182845.1). Lineage (NCBI taxonomy): Eukaryota > Viridiplantae > Streptophyta > Magnoliopsida > Myrtales > Myrtaceae > Corymbia > Corymbia calophylla. Next base: position 19,349,590 of record CM024702.1, on the reverse strand, counting down.
GCGAAGGAGATCTGACGCCCTCATAAATATATCCTATGTGCTTCAACTCGATGCCAATTATGATGGCAGCTGACCTACACCGAGCGCAGTTATTGCTCCCTCCCTCCTCCTCCTCCTCCGTCTCCTCTCTTATATTTGCCCCCGAGGCCCGCTCTGTGTCTTCCGCGGAGAGCGACGGCCGCCCGTACGGGAACCACCGCCGCTCTGGGTCGAGCAGTCCGTCCATGTCGGGTTCGGGGCTGACCACGCCGTCGGGGTCCGAAGTGGCGACGGAGAGCAGCTACGAGGACGACGGCTACGAGGACGACGGCTACATGGCGGAGCTGACCCGCCAGATGGCTCAGCGCATGCTCCAGGAGGACGATGACGACATCAATCACTCTGTTCTGAGTCCGGTGCTTATTTAATTCGTTTAAAAATATTCCCCAGATATGAAAAATGAAGGAAAGTTGGGATTTTTCTGAATCGCTGTGTTGATTGCAGGCGTGGGGTTTGGCCGGTTCGCCTCCATCGACGCTCTGGTCACCTTTCGCTGCGAAACAGAGCGGCAAAAATGCGTCATTTCAAGAGAGCGACCGTGCTTGGGACATCTCGCACGATCTCTCCGACCAGTTCGAGAAGATGGTGAGCTTCGACGAGCAAGAGCCTCAAAATCACAACTTTCATCAGAACTTTTACGATCCTGCTGCTCTGGACAGCAAAAGTTTGGCCCATCCCTCAAGTCAAGCTCTTTCGACCGGTGAAATCATGGCCAGTGAAGTAAGGACCGATCCTGTTGTGAGTCTGGTGACGATTTGGTATGTGCTGCTCGTGTTTCGTTTTGACCATTTGCCTTGGCTTTGTCTGTGCGACGCAGTTTGATCGGGTCCAACCGGAGCGGGTCGCGAAGCAATCGGGGCCCAAGAACCGGAAAAAGCGGGGCGGCAACGGGGGGACGGCCACGGCCACGTCCACCGCTAGGGCCGCGCCGTCTCCTTCAACGATGACCCACCGGCAGGCCCAACGACAGGAGTTCCGGCGAGCGGGTTCGGCGGGCATGAGAGCTGTTTTCCTTGGTGGGTCCGGTTCGGGAAACGGGTCGAGCGGGACCGGCGTGTTCTTGCCCCGAGGAGCGGGCAACGAACCTCCTGAATCACGCAAGAAAACGAGTAAGATCCTTGAAAGTTCGAAAACGGGTTCTGTTTTTGGATTCGGTGGAGTCCTTTCGTGATTTTTTTCTTTTTTCCTCTGTTTTCTTTCTGAGGGTTTTCTTGAATCAATCTGAGCTTCAGGTTTCGCCTGTTTGGTCATCTTCTGTTTCCTGAGTAGTTGGAGTGGTTAGTGAATTTATGAGGTGGAATATCACCCGTCCAATATTCCGTCAAATTTTGAATCTTCTCTTGTTCGGATGTGACTTGTTTCGTTCTTGTTATCCCCATTTTCAAAAGATTCCTCTGAGCCCTGAAAGAAAAGAACAAAAGAAATCATCATTTGCGAGCTGGAATCTTCCTTCCCTGCCCCACCTGCCGAATTTTTCTACTTTTCCTGTTGTTAATAATTCCAATGCTCTCCATTTCAATGGGTTTTACAGTTCTAGATTGCCAAGAAACTGCGACTAATGTCAATGGCGATAGGCAAATCTGATGTTACTGATGCAATTTCGTGTGTCTTATCAGGATGTTCGACAGTCCTGATACCAGCTAGAGTTGCTCATGCCTTGATGGCCCACTACGACAAGATGGGCACCCAGTCGCGGCCGGGCATCGGTTCCTTTCCTCCGAAACATGGTATGGCGGCTACTGATATAATTGCTCTAGTGTTTGTTACTTCCGGTGGTCCATAAGATGATCGTATCTAGTGGGATAAGGCTCTTAACTGTTGTCGGCCGTTAACGTTGTACCGGCTTGGTGGGTTTCTATCAACTACCCTTCAAATTCGGGAATATAATCGCGTTGTATGACATATCGGCTGTTATCCGTCAGCGTGGCGGTCTATCAACTACCATTTCAAATTCGGGAATATAATTAATTCTTATGTGTACTCTTGCTAATTGCTTGTCTTCACGCAAATCAAAAGCTCTTCCAGAACCAGCAGTGTGACTTTTGCTCTGTTTTCTTTTATTTTGCAGATGCTGCTACGAGTGGAAGAAGTACTGGCCCGTATCTCCAGCAGAAGCACCAATCCGAGGCGGCGGCGGCACCGGACCCAAACCAAGGCGATATAGACCTGCCTCAAGAGTGGATGTATTGAAGATCGTCTTCTAGTCCCAATCCAGTGGGAAGTTCGTTTCAGCTAAAGAACAATAGACAATGGTTTAGAATAGAATACAGAATAAAGGAGTGAAACGAAAGACAAAAAGCCTCCTTTTTTAGTCAATTAGTGTGATCCAATGGATGATGCAGGCAGAGCGGACGAAGAAGAAAGCGACAAGGTCGTGGAGGATATGTAGTCTCTGTTAGTGCAAATACAATAGTGGTTGCTGTCAAAAATACTGTGGAGGGAGGAAGTTAGGTAAAAATAATTGAGTGAAGAGGCGGCTCGAAATGAGGCTTTTTGTCTGACTGCTTGGCTGGATCGCCAACGAACCAGTGCCTGGAATGGTGTTTTCATATGAAGTTTCCTTGAATAAATAATTTATGTGCTGGTGATGGATGCGGGTGCTGTTTGTTGACCTGTTTCTCTCCTTCTCTCTGTTCTTTCTCTCTGGTAGATGGATGTGCAGATCTTTTCTCGTGGAGTGATACATGTAGGTGTTCCTTCTCGGAATAATGTAATGTCTTTGGAACATTCCATGACATAAGCCTTTGAAACATCCGTCACGGACGATGATGATCGACTCGTTCGGGAGAAGATGTGTCCTTGTCTCAAAAGAGCAATGCAGACCAACCGTCCTTTGATCTGAAGAGCTGGTGTGGTTGGGGGGTTGTTAGGTGAACGACCTAAGGAAGATGTGGTCGGAGGGTAGGGATGTGTTGGTGCCCGATGATGAGCTTTGCAGCTCTCATCGTTGTCTTAAACCGGTTCTTGCTTCCTGCCCGCGCAGGACTGATCAGATCATGTTGGGTGGAAACTGAGATTCCCCATCTTTTCCCACGTCAGTTTTTGATTCTGTTTGAGCTCGTGGGTCGCTCCTCCTTTTTGGTTTTGGTACCTGAGAATGTCTAGAAACGCTACTTCGTGACAAATTAGGTTTATGCTGTGTTTGCCAGCCAATTCTCAGCTAATTTTGTTCTTTTATTTTTCGAAAAAAAAAAGAATAGAAATTTATTTGGTAACATCACTAATTTTTCTATTTCCGAAAACATATCTATACTCATAAATAGATTTGGAACAAAATCAAGTAGAAATATTTTTTTTTGGATTTTTGGAAATAATTCTAGAATCAAGTCATTTTCTTTTCTTTTTTATTTTTTTATTCCTCTTGTAATCGAGCTCAACTATGGCTGGTAATTGACTAGAGACAAGGTCTGGCGACCTTGCCAAAGTCTCGTTGTGATTGGGCAAGGCTCTACCTCGCCGAACCATGATGAAGCTCCCACGAGGCTCGCGATGTCATTGGCTCTTGTCTCTGGCCTGTCACTGGCCATCATTGAGGTTCAACGACTGGCTAGAGGATAAAGAAAAAGAGAGGCAAAAAAGAAAAGGAAAAACAAGAAAAATCTCAGAAAAATATTAAATAAATTAAAAGAAATTTTATGTTACAAAAAAATTTGAGGGCAGTATTAAATGTATTCATGTTCTTTTTCTATTCTGAGAATAGAAATTTTGTACAGTTATCAAACGAGTTCGAATGCAATGCTACTCATCTAGGCAATATAATAAGAAAAAATTATTTTTGAACAAAATTATTTTCGGGAATAGAATAGTTATCAAACGCACTTTTACTATGCCGTGTGAGGATATCCTACTTGAGGATATTGCGATAGTTGGATAGCCAATATCAATATTCAGTCGTTCATGATCCAACAATGTTACAACATAAGGACATGGTATCATTACTTGCGATTTTGTATATCACCAGTAGGGGTGTCAAATGGGTGGGTCGGGTCGGGTTTGGGTCGGGTCAAAAATGGTCCAACCCACATCGACCCATTTAACCCGTTTTGACCCATTTTCATGCAATGTAAATTTGATGACCCATACCCAACCCATACTCGACCCATATTACCAACACATATTAATATTTAACTTAATTTAAGAAAATCTACTCCCACTTATTTAGTCTACTTTAAACTTTTCACATATAAATTATTTGAATAAAAATTTCACATCAAATTTATAAATTAAATTAAATAATAAAAAAATAGTAAATAAAAAAATGTGGATACCTCTAAATTGAAATAGTTTGAGGAAAATAATTTTTTTTTAAAAATCGATTTTTTAATTATTGTTGAGTAAACCTCATCGGATCGGCAACGGAAGTTGAGAACGCATAGAGGAGGGGGATGGAAAGAGAGGGATGATGGGTTTACCTAATAACTCACTCAACCCATATTTAACTTTCACTTGACCCATATTTGACCCATATTTAACTTTCACTTAACCCATATTTGACCCATATTTAACTTTCACTTGACCCATATTTGACCCATTTAACTAAAAGTGGGTCATAATATGGGTTTATGACCCATATTGACACCTCTAAATTCACCAGCTCCTAATCACGTTGTTGGTGCGTACTATTTCGTGACGGTAATGTATTCATTTAATTTATGAAACGTCGTTGCTCGAGAACTTTTGCAATACCCAAAAACCGTTTCATCTTTTAAGTACATTCGCATCAATCTACGGTTATCATGTATAAGAAAAGCTTCATCACTTCTTTATAGTGGAAAACCGTATCCTCATAGTTAATTAACGCAATTCTGTATGTCAATTAGGAGCATTGCGATGCATGTCCGATTATTCATGCCATCAAGTGGTACGAATATGAGACCATTTAATGGTATTTTCGCATATATACTACATGATTCACGAGTTTTTTTTTTAATCATATGTGATTCGTGGGTTAACAGAGCTATTTCATAGATAATATGATGGTGCTTCTTATGAAAATAATTTATTTTCATCCAATATTTGAACAATAATATCAACCTAAATAATTTCAAAAGCCGATTGTTACCTAAATATTGTTTTAGTGAGGGAACTTTTTTACTTGAAATTTATTAAAGATTTAAAATTTCTTTTTATTTTACAATTTTATTCCAATGTGGATCAGATTATAGGTTCAATATCTTTTCTCACTAACTCGTTTTGATCATCAGGTTATGATAATAAATGAATCTGTTTTCGACATATATGACTGATCAGAAACTGCAAATTAATCAAAAGGGACGATTCGGATATATGCATAGGCCATGCTATACACTGAAAAGAATTTACCATTGCATAATTTATTTATATCTCCATTTATTTCATAAAAAAATAATGATTTCAAAAACATTTTACTAAAATCGAATGCTTGTATCACTTAGAAAAATAAATGAAGCATAAATAACTTCGTGAATGAAATATGTAAATTCCTGTCGACATTTCATCGATTAATTATTTCAAATTATACAAGTGATTATTTTAGGAAATTGTTTTCTAAATTATTTTATTTTCGGGAAATGGTGACCACATGCATTTATTTGAATGAAGAGACGGGAAGGAAAAAGGGCGGAGACAACTGTTTAGGGATATTTGTTTCCTTGTTTAGGTTTATATGTAGGAGGGGAATTGGTGTAGCTTTTTATTTCCTTTCGTATTCGAAGAGAAGTTGATAGAAATGTAGAGCAATCTTCTTTCTTTGACCTTAAAATTTTTATTTTTATTTTTACCAAAAGTGAATAAGGCAAAGGGCAAAAGTTTGAGAGTGAGTTAAAAGTTAAAGTAGAACGGACAAAAAAAAAAAATAAAAAAGCAGAGGGCGCTGAACTCTTTTTAATAAATGAAATTCACGTCAAGGGTTTTTAATTTCATTGTCTTTAGTTTCTTGTGAATCTGTGATATGATATCCCTTCTCTTCTCTTTCTTTTATTCTCACTCAAATTATTGAATAAGTTTGCATATCCTAATGGTACTTTTTTTTTTTTTTTGGATTTTAATGGACATTAAAGACTCTTTGAGCACCTGACCAGTCCTTGTCAGATAGGACAGCCCTCTCGTTACTTGATACACATAGAATTCTGTGCTACAAGAGGTGATACCAAGAGAATGTACAAGAATTGTGATTCGAAATCAAATTTAGAACGAGGAGGATGGTCCGGGCGTAGTAAAAGAATAATATAGTATATTGTGTAGAAACAACTCACACCTCTCCTTCAATAGGCAAGTTCTTGAGATGGCAAGCGTTGAAAAGTTTTGTGAGCCTACTACTGTAAAAGTCGTGCCAGTAAAAGCTCATAAAAATTCTGTGTTAGGACATTGTGCTTGTCATGCTAGCAGTCGTTCCGATCATGAAAATCCGCATCGAGGAATTCTCAATTCCTAAAAATTTGGAAAAGATAACTTCGGTTAAGCTTTGTTTGACTTCAAAGTGACAGACAACAGATGAACAACTGGAGGGCATGATTCTCTCGTCAGATTTATACCAACACACATCGTGCGGCACGATCGTCGCTGTTACACGACGTGCCATTTCCTGATCCGATCCGATCCGATCCTCAAGCAATGCTTCTCAGTTCGCAAAGCGGGACCATACATCATTACGCGGACGCACCATTAGGAGTCAGCCATCTGGTTTCGGCTGGTCTACAGGTCCACGGTTTCCACGAGTTCATCAATCAACGCCACGCGAAACTCGATGACAGACTCTCTTCGCTTGCTTCCAAGCTCAATGGCCAGGGTTGACCTCGACTTCGAAGTCTACGATGCTCCATTCACATCGGCATCTCATGCAGATGACAAGGAACCCTCCGCATCAGGAAAGCCGGCAAGTCCCTTTTCCCCTTTCTCTCGTTTCCGTCCTTTTGCGAGACCAACTTGCCTTCCGCGTTCTTGGGATCGCGACTCGACGTCCGGGACAAGTTGCAGGAGAGCTTTCAGCGTGCAAACTTCGAACGAGAGGTCAGTGAAAGTGTCGAGCCCTTTCGAGAAGGCGATGATTAACGCGTCGAGGACTTGAAAGCTGGAAGTCGTCGGTGCTTTGCAGAGATGAAGATCTTTGTCCTTCTGCGCTTTTTGACGGCGGAGTCTCCGGCAAAGTGACTGCCGATTCTTTTGAAAATCCGTTGTTCGAGTCGAACACTTTCCTAGCGAAGGCGTGCTGCGCACGGGCAATCTTGATATGTAGTGTCATTCATCATTTCTTTTCCGCCCATAAATGTAACATTTTTGAACAAATACAATATCAGGGAAATAGCTGATATATTCGACTTTTGACCTTAGTTAATTAATATTTTGCTAACAAGCTAAATAAGTTTCGAGGGCAAACGTATAAAATGAGCGACAAACACAAAAGCAAGAATAATTCAAAAAAATTCAAACAAACTATATAATCTACTACCGATGTCGAATCATCTTTTTGATCCATCTTATTGCAGCAACCTTAATAAATTTAAGCTACTCAAGACCCTTTACTTCATGTGGACCGCCATCGACTTATCTGTTCAAACCATTGCTTACTTGTTCTGGCAATTTCGACCAACAAACAAAATTCCGGCAATTCAAGACATCGTAATGCATTTTGCTTAGCTAGTCCTTGTCTACTTTTTTTATTTATTTATTTTTGTATTCACATTCTATGCTATTAATTGAAGTTTGGTCGTGTCACGTTTTTATCTAATTAAAATAACTTTCCATTTTCACTTAAGTATTTCTCACAACTTTTGCAAGAAGCTTAACTTTAAATCTATGATATGACATCTTTACGTACAATTTTTACTCAAATTTTTTAACTGAATACTGTAGAATTATCATGGTATATATGTCAACAAACGAGACTCATGCGATCTTAGTTGGTTCATCTAAACGTGTAAAGTAATTTGTTTCAAAATTATTTGATTCATTAATTTGAAGAAAATGCGTTATGCCCGATGTGGAAACGCAAAACTCGCACAAGCCTTGTGAAATTGGATATAGAGGAGGCAAAAGAGGGAGAGTTGGACCGTGCAAGTTTCATACCGAAGAAAGACTGGGCCCCGCATTCGTCTCGCTGTCCGATCCGAAGTGGGCGGGCTCGGTTTGGGCTTTCTTATTGCTTGTTGGACTGCAGAGAAGTCGCTCGTACAGCCCAAGGTCTTTTTGCGATGTGATGCAAGACTAAAAAAAATAGGGGAAATTTTCAAAGAACCCTTTTAAGTGGGATAGTTTTCGCCAAATAAATAAAATTCAGACTGGACGTTGGATTAAATGAGGTCCTGAAATGGATAACTTAATCCTAAAACGCACCTAGACTTGTGGGCGGTTAAGTATTTGCATGTCATTTGACTTGAATCGACAAGTATTTTCGGACGTAGAAAATGTGTGATTTGACTCCTTAAAAGATTTGGTTCTATATTGGATTAGATAAATGTAAAAAAGTTAAAAAAGTTATTCAAGTGAATCCGATTCACTTTTCTTTTCTCCCTCTCATCTCCACCCAACTTTCTTCTTTAACTTTTATGGAGGGGAGGGTTTGAGCCAGCTCTCTCGCACCATCCCTTTTTGTTTGACTGATTTCTTTTTCTGTTTTCTTTGCCTTGCTTTCCTCCTACTTTACTCCAATTTAAGGAGCTTTTCGCTTTAGTTTAGATCCAAATGATTCTCTCTCATGTTTCGGTGAGGTTTCTATTCCGATCTAATTTAGATATGATGATTTTCGCGTGTAGGTTCGGGGTTTCACTTCCTTCAGATTTTATTGTGTACAGGTCTTGTTTTGCAAGAGATTAGAGAAGTTTCGTGAATGTTTTACTCTCACAATCAAATATGTGCTTGATCAACTTTTTTACTATGAACAATGATGGTATTGGAGACGCGGGACTTAGGCGCGTAGTGTCGAAAGGCAAAACCGTAGCAACAAATGGAGTTCCTGAAAATGGATTTGGTGATCGATTGTCGATTTTGATTTGAAGAAATCATAAATCGATTTTTGAGCATGTGATCCTTTGTTCTAATGATTTTTCTTATTATCTGGAGTTTGTTTTGCTTAAAATTTTCTGGAATTTATCTTTATTTGTCATTGGACTGGATTGTTTCTCTTTTGCATGGAAATGAATGAAATGTTGCTTTCGACAAAAAAAAAGAAGAAAAAGTAATCCAATTAAGTGTTGGCTAACTAATCATTTTACCTATTTTGATAGCCATCGATTTCTGACAAGTTACCGATCTTTAACCAATCTGTCGATTTTGTAACCTTCAGAGGACCCGCCAGGAAAGGTCCACGAGCAAACGGATCCTCCGACAAATTTCACATCCAGGATAAAGAAGCCTAACTCGAATCTGTCGCAGCATGCTGTCCACACAGTCCGCATATTCTCTCTCATTCAGCGGCAGTTGTTCAAAGCCATCGGAATCGAGGTCACGTCGGCGGCCGGAGAAGCCCCGCCGGTACCTCGATCTCCTCCGGAAAAAGCTCGAGTCGCTTCTGCTTCCCTAAGCATCGGCAGGGATACCTGATATTATGAGCCCTGTAACCTCGTTCGGTAAATGGCTGTTCGACGTCGTTCTTGAATCGCAATCGACGATACAGCGCGCTTGTAAGAGCTAGTTAAGTCTATAAGAAAATCGTTGACTTAGAAAATGACTAGTTCGTGGACTAAAAAAAAGATGACTTCCTTAAACAAAGGATACTCTTCTGCCCGACCCTCCGTGATTCAATTCGTCTCTATGGCTGCAGCAATCGAGCTCTTTCCACAGATTTTTCCGTGGCCAGTTTCCCGTATATTCGATATTAATGTTTTCGTTACGTTCGGCTTGAGCCTGCCACTGTGGCGGCAATTGAATGTGTTGAGTGTAAGTGCAAATATTTTGGTTCGATGATCAGATCCAATTGAAATTCTCGATTGAGATTGGTTTGGAGTGGACTTTTTGGATTTTCTCCGAGCAGATTCAATTATATAATTTACCGTTTCGATCTTATTATTTGCCACACCAAACGTGCAGATCGAGTCGGTTTTATCTTTTAACTATATATAATTTTGTTCCGGTCTTTACATTTTTATGCATTAGGGGTGCAACACTAGGGTTGCTATTAACAAATTCAAGGTAGAGAATGCCAAACAACGAGTACGTGCTTGATCAATAGAACGCGATCCAAAATTAGAAAATTCGGTATGATTCGATTTTTGATCTTAACCCAATTTATCTTTTCTCGAATACTATTGTTTCGATTGGTTTAGTTTTCGCATTCAAACAAACTAAACCCGAACTGTGCCGTTCTTGATAGTAAAACTTAGGATGATTTTTAACATTATTACAAAAGAGAGCTCTATATATCAAATGATTACACGAAATTCCAGCAAAATACGGCAATCGCATATGCAAACAACTATTCATGAAGCAAGACACCAAGGCAAAAGCAAAAAGCTGCCCTAAACGATGAAAATCCTATCTTTTTTTTAAAAATGTAAAAAGAGAAAAACAAACACTGATCTTCAACCAGTCCATCCATTTCATGTCTCAAGCATCACCGCCCACCTCACCCCTGCCACGAATCAGCAGCTCGTGTAAGATACCTGCGGAGGGCCAGATAGATCGGCGGTGGCGGCCTTCCCCACCTGCGGAGGGCCTGATAGATCGGCGGTGGCGGCCCTCCCCACCTGCGGAGGGCGCTCCTTCTCCGGCTTTGCGAACACCATGAACCCCAGCGCGTGCCCGGCGACGGCCGCGAGGAAGACGCCGCCGTTGAAGGACATGAGGGCGAGCATGGCTAGGTACGCCAGCCCCATGCGCAGCGCGTGCAGCAGCGACCGGAGGACCCTGGCCGCGACGCCCGGCTTGGCGGGGAGGAGGTGGCCGCGGCAGTGGGAGAGCCACTCGACGAGGACGCAGAGGGCGAAGACGAAGAGGAGGGCGAGGGCGTACAAGCCGGACTGGGCCCCCGGCCAGCCGGAGAAGAGGATCTGGGAGTTGGTGCCCCAGAAGAAGGTCATGTGCATCTTCGCCATCCCGGGGCAGTCGGGACGCGGCTTGTCGGGCATATAGTCGTGCTCCCTGTCGCCCATGGTCGGAGCTTGAGCGGCGAGAACGAGGGCGCGAACTAGGGTTACCGGCTATGGATCGGGAAAATTTTCGTGGTTGAGGATGGTTTCTGTGTTTATGGGAGGAGATGTGATCGTACCAAAGAGGGAAGAGACATTATAACTTCTCGAGCACTACTACTTTTTCTGCGTTCAGACGGCGATGACCCCCCTTCGAAAGTTACTAACGAAATTTCGCAATCATTCATTCATCCCTTAAATTGTCTTGACAATCTCATCACGCGTTGTCAAAGCACGAATACGACGTCGCCAGACTATTTTATGAATGTAACTCGGCGTGAAAAAGATCATGAGAAGGGGGAAAAAAAGTTATATCGGGTTATATCGAATTCTTCCGATATCTTTATTTAAAATTCATAATGAACGTGAACTGTTTCAAGTCATGTCGACCCTTGACGTAGAACTTGGGAGATCTCTAATGTCAAAGCCCCACATGGTAACTAAACAACTCTTTATTTTGTTGGACAAAGCCGAAGATCACGGTGTCCGGCTATGAGCCCACCACGGTTGCGTTAAGCATCGAGGGACGGATTCGAAAGATCAGACATTTTACCCGATCGAAATGCGACAGTGCAGGAAAATAATCTTAATCTTTCAGCATGGAACGATAGAATTCCGGCATCAAGACATTAGGCTCGCCGTGGTCGCAGTCGCTTCATACTTCTTCGGTCAAGCTTTGTTCGACTTTAAAGTGATGCCGAACTGATGAAACGATAGAAGTACAAGATTCTTTGATGGCTCCCCCCGCGCCACCGCTCGGTTTCGGTCCGTCTCCGACGTCGGCTCCTGCATCGACGCCTCCCGAAGATCCTCGACCAGACCTCTCGTTTGCTTCCCGGTGCGACGTCCATGTCACGTTGACCTTGACTTCAAAAGTCTAGCATGGTACTTTATTGCAGTTACGTAGTCATCTGGTGGAGGAGACGACGAGGAAGACTTTGGCGCGGTAGCAAAGTCGCGCGAGTCTTCTGGTTCTGTCCTTTTGCGAGAGACGACGCGTTTTCGTGTTCTTCGTGGGTCGAGGTCCGACTTCCTGCACAAGTCATTGGAGAGCTTTCGCGGAGCTCTCTCTCTCTGCCCTTTTAACAAGGCGAGAAATCGACGGGTCAAGGACTTTTTCCATGCTTGAAGAGATGAAGTTCTTAGTAACTATCACCCACCTGGGTGGCGTTGTTAGTTCGCGCTCTCTTCCTTTCGCAAAAGTCAAGAGTTCGAATCCCAGTTTCATCATAGGGTGACTTATCCTGGTTGCGCGTATGTGGGTGGTGGTTGCGCGTGCGGCGGGGTTTCTTCCCGATCGGGCGGGGTGCGCGGGTTCGCCTGGGTCATAAAAAAAAAAAATAAAAAAATCTTAATAACTGCTGCTAGTCTCTTTCACATGGCTAGAGAGTGGAAAATCCATTGGCGAGTTAGTTAGACTTTTTAATAGCCATTTAGCACTTTTTTTTTTTTTACCCTTAAATCGTAACGTATTGAATAAATAAAAAGGAAAATGAAACAAACAGTTCGTGAACTTTAAATTTACGTATAATTTGATTCATGAATTTTTAATTTGCTCAAATATAGTTCATGAACTTTTGATCTATGTTCGATATAAATTAAAAATTTATAAATCAAATTACGTATTGAGCTAAAATTGAAGGATTATTTGTTTCGTTATTCTTAAATAAAAGGTGATGGTAAATTCTAATTGTATTCGAGTTTTGAACCGGGAGCAATTGATATTTTATACGGATAAGCTACGTGAGTCTTCATCGTCCGACGGTGGGCTTGTCGTACGATCTTGTCACATTTTTAAATGTGAAGAGACTTGGACGACGCAAGTCGCGCAACCCAAATGGAGGAGCGGGGCCCGCAATCGTCTTCACTTTCGAGGAGAAGTTATTACCATCGCTTACCGATACGGACGCCAGTCCCCCTCGTTCGACGATACGACAAAAGTGCATCCGTCTCGTATTTAATTACAAAATTGCTGTACCCACAACTAACAGACTGCAAGACAATGATTTTGTTTCTGGTAGTCAATTTTGATCAGAAATAATTTTTTTTATTTTACTCTCGAGAATAAATTTTGAGTATTTCAGGTGTTTGATAAACTGTTTGAAATTTTTACTCCGAGAACATAAATGCGTTTGGTAAAAATTTTTAATTTTTTGATTCTTTTAATTTTCTTTTTTCTTTTTCTTTTTTCTCCCCTTCTTCCTCTTGGCCGCCACTGGAGCTTCGCCCAGATCTGGGTGGCCAAGTGAGGCTCCGGTGAGCCCACCGGACCTCGCCCTAGCCTAGCGAGGCTTGGGCGAGCTCGCCGACGGTGGCCCAGGGGTGGCGATGGGGCGGTGATGGGGTGGGAGGAGGAAGAGGAAGAAGAAGAAGAAGAGAGGGAAGGAAAAAAAAGAAAAAGAAAAAAAGAGAGAAAAAAAACTGATTTTCAAAATTGTTCTGAGAGCGAAAATCAAATTTTTTTTTTTTCTGGATTCTACTCCAAACTTGTTTCGGAGAACAAATTTATTCCAGGGAACAAAAATTTACTAAACGTATTTACGTTCCTAGGAACAAAAAATCCGCTCCCGAATAAAAGAACAAAATCGGTAGTTGTTTTCGGAAGCGTTACTATGTAGGCCATAATTCTCGTGATTGAAAGAATCTTGAAGCAATATTTATATGGCGCATCTACCCTAAGTTGAGTTTCGTCTCCCAAAAAAATTCCAAACTGGTAAAATCCATAACTCTATTATTCAAGATTAAGTTTCGTCTTGCGAAAAATTTCAAATACCACAGTATTCTTGATTTAAATTTTAAAACCATCCATTAAAACACATACATGTGGATGCGCGTGAAATGTTATTCTTCACGTTAGATCTGTCTAAATTTTAACGAGATATTTGAGAGAATGCCGACAGAGGATAGATTTGAATGGAGATATCGATTTTGTTTTTTTACGAGACGGAAATTAACAATTTTGGATTTTTTATGAGATGAAAAATAATTTGTGATAAATACTTCATGAAAGTCTGGAATTAATTTAACGTAAATATGTCATGGATATTAACATACCCATTATGCTCTTTCGAGATCAAAAGTCGGTGGGCTTGGTTTGGGCTTACTTATTAACCGGGAGAGAAGTCGGCCATATGACACAAGGACTTTTCAAGACAAGATGCGATATATTTGACAAAATATAGAAACAATTAAAAGAAAAAACTGTACGAGATAATATCTAGTGTTTGGTGGAAGGCAAAAGGTCTGGTAGTCTCGGCGCTCTGCAGCCGCACAATTGGCGAGCGGGTAGTGGACGACTTCTTCTCTAAACCTCAGTTAGAGCTCTTTGAGATACTTAAACCCGATCCCCCAACAAGGCGCCACGAGCAAACGGGCCCTCCGACAAAATTCACATCCGGAATAAAGAAGCCATCTCAGATTCCAGACAGACGTGAACAAATCCTTAAAGATTGTCCAATTCAATAATGGTGTTAGTCCGATGGTGAGGTTAATCAGCCGAGAGCTGGATCCTCATACTTTGGAGACATAAATACAATAGGGATAGGAACAACTCTGGCGCTTCGATAAATGTTGTGATTGAAGTTCCTCTTATAAGATTGAACTAAATAAGTTCTTTAAAAACTTCATGACACTTCTCTTTTGAACCTCGGGATCAACAGGAGGTAAAATAATTTGAGGGCATTTCCTCTCCATTAGGTAGAAAAACGATATTAGGGGTGCAAGCAAGCTAGCCCTTCGACAAATTTCACATCCGGAATAATGAAAGCCTATCTCGGCTTCCACGTTAGGGAGGGAAGGGAAGGGAAGACACTCCGCATATTTGCTCTCCCCTTTCTCTCACTTAGGATCCTGTGGCGGTAGTTCGAAGCCATGGAGATCGAGGTCACGTCAGTGTCCTGAGAAGCCCCCACTAGTACCCTCCATCTCCTCGAAAGGGCATAACTCGCATGCGCTTTCCTTAACCATCTCGGGACAGTGTCCTGCTCGAACAGAACATGTCCTTTCGCACGAACCCTACGCGCGAAAGAATATACCCGGCGCCATGCATCGGGGGAGGGGCAACCCAAGAGTCTTGTTTCATCGCGCAGCTTTTGTCGTCAGACAAATCCCAGACACACGTCGATGAAAGGAAGACGACCCGTGATTAAAAACTTCAATTCGAATCCGTTTCTAAATCTCACTCCTCCTTTTCCAACCCCCGCCATTTCAATTGGTTTAGTTTCGCCATTCCAAACGAACCGAACTTAAATCCTGTCACGTTCGGCGACGAACTCATGATGATTGCAGGATTTACAAAAGAAAGCTCTGCGAAATAAAGGACTGTATGAAAATTCCAGCAGAGTATAGCAGTCGGACATGATGCAACTAACCAAACACGAAACAAGACAGCAAAGAAGAAGCCAAAAAAAGCTGCACGAAACGAGCCATGGCCCTTTATTTTAACTCATCTCCAGCTTCAACAAAATATGTAAACCATATCATTCGATGATCTTTATAACCAGACATTTCATGTCTTGATACTGTTATTTTTTAACTCGCTATAACCACCACAGCTTGCTAACACCAACAAACGACCCATTTCACATCTAAAATCTCGACCAAACCCACCTGGCACCGCCCGCAAATCAGCAGCTCATCGGAGGCAGATCCGCGCCGGCCTTCCCCTCCTCTGGCTTCCCGAACACCCCGCTCCTGAAAGCCAGGAACCCCACCGCGTGGCCCGCCACCGCCGCGAGGAACACCCCGCCGTTGAAGGACATGAGCGCGAGCATCGCCAGGTACGCGAGCCCCATGTGCACCGCGTGCAGCAGCGACCGGAGGATGCCGGCCCCGACGGCGCCGGGCTTGGCGGGGGGGAGGAGGCGGCTGTGGGAGAGCCACTCGACGAGGGCGCAGAGGGCGAAGACGAAGACGAGGGCGAGGGCGTACATGCCGGTCCGGTCGCCGGGCCAGCCGGAGAAGAGAATCTCGGAGCGCGTGCCCCAGAAGAAGGTCATGTGCGTCATCCCCTCGTGGTGGTCAGGCGGCGGCGGCGCCATCGTCATCGTCGTCCCGTTCATGCCGGGCATGTGGTCGTGGTCCATGCCGTCCATGGTCGCCGGTCGGAGCTCGAGCGCCGAGAACGGGGGAAGCCGCCAAGGGTTTCCGAGCTCGGGATCGGAAATTTTGCTATTCGGAGAGGTTTTCACGTTTTATGGAGGTGATGCGATCGTACAGAAGAGGGAAGCACCGTACTCAATTTCCCGTGCAGTACGTTTTTCTGGTCGAAAGGGCAAAAACTCTTTAAATGTTTCAAACAATATTTCCCGACCACACAACGGTGGAATTGCGGTACAATCTTGTCACGCGTTTTCGTAATTAAGTACAAAAACAGCCGCCCTAAAATGATTTTACGGTGTAGCCAGATGGGAAAAATATCCTTAAAAAGGAAAGAATTTCTCGAAAAGTTTCAACTTCATTATTCACAGTTCCCCTCTACATGAACAATTTCAGCTAACGCGATAAATTACCCATTTTAAAACTAATTTCGTACTCTATTTTTTTTAATGTTTTGTTTTATACAATGCAGTATACAAAACTTTGAACTCAGCCGGTCTTTATAAATTCGCGTAAACAGTCTTGTTCATGTATATCATTTAAGGCTTTTCGGTAGAGTAATGTGGGTGGCTCGGCTTCCAAGGTTACATTGGATGTAGGATGCTAAGATTCCAACGTAAAATTCACCACATTTCAATAAGTGCTTAATTACTCACTCGAGCTAATTATCTCCAGCATTTTTCTTCCTGTGGAGAAAGAAATGAAGAAATGTATTTTAATTAATTCCATCTAATGAAAAATAAACTTTGTTTCATAGACAATTGATAGAAACTTGGTATATATGAAGTCTAGTGTGGCCGAGCAGATTTTTTTTTTTTTGGTAAGGGGATAAAGTGCCAAAGCTTGAGTGTTACAATATTATATTACGTGAACTAGAGATGACTAGAATATAGTACCAATGATTTCTAACAAAAATTGATTAGCATGACTACATTGGTATTTTGTGTAATGGCTTAAATTAAATTAGCAAAATTAAAAAGTGTACAATTGAGTTGGAATCTATTTAATAAACTTAAGATTGATCGGGTCATTTTTCCAATCTACGGCCATTCACAATTTAATTTTTTGATTGATTGATTCGTGTCGTTCAATGTCTCCAAAGAACCTTTTAAACTTTTAAACTTTTAAACTGCAGCTCGTCCGACATGGACGTTCGTCAATACCAACACAAATAAAGAAAAGAAAACATGGAAACGTAATGCAAACCACATTTTCTTGCAAGGTTTCATAAAATCAAGAGCATAGGGAATATCTGCATTAGCGGAATACCAATGTCATCCATGAAAAGAATGAGTTTATATAGCAAACGATGGCGATGTGATCAATTTCTTGCTGTGAAAAGTTTTAAAACAATCAATTTGAAAATCAAGAAAGGTATGGAGCTCCTATGACGCGGTGCGACACATGGGTTGCCATTGGATCAAATTGGGCATGAGATCGATCCTCCGTAAGCTCGTGGTTTACGTATCTTTTCTTATTGCCTTCTTTCACACTCTTTTTTCAGGCCTTCTCCTGCCCCTTCTAGGCCACACGATAAGATCTTCCTCCCGTCGACCAAACCAGATCCTAATTGCTTCCATCATGTTATCATCGATTGGATCGACAATTACGTTTTCTTATATACGATTAGATAAAATTACCCAAAAAAATCATAAACCTCATATATGGATGTCAATTTAGTCATAATCTTTTCAATTTTTAATCATAATCTTTTTCGCGATTTGACAATGTAATCAATTTAGCCGATTTCACATGAAATCGTTGACACGGGCATTGACGTAGACAATCTTTGGCATATTTTAAAAAGTTCCTTGTTTTAAAAAACTAAAAGAAGGGAAAATTTTCAAGAAAATTTGGAGAAATTTGTAAAAATTGTCTGCACCAATGTCGATTGTACGCATAAGATAGCCGGCACCCATGTTAGTGACTTCCTGCCAAACTTGTCTTAAAAAGATTATATTGACAAATTATCAAAATATTTATGACTAAATTGATAAAATTAAAATGTTTACAATTAAAATGATATCCACCCAATAAATTTACGACTTTTTTTTTTTTGGTAATTACCCATCGTTTTCATCAATAATCAAATTTCGATTTGCAAAACCAAGTATTCCTAATTAAGATTACACAACAGGATCCTTTCACTAAATTCCCCTAAGCCATTATCAAAACCACGTCATCGTCAGGCCCGAGTTCATAGATTAGACAATTAGGAGTCCATAAAGGGGATGGAAATGCAAAACCCTAGATAGCATATCATTAAATTAAGGACGGCCTGTGTCCGTAGGTTACCAAAGGAGAAGGGCCATGGTATAGAATATTGGCAATTTAACATCGTTTGACTTTACACCATTAAAAAACAAATGCGATCCGGATCAGGCCGACCTCGTTGACCCTAATTAGCCTGGTTTAGAGATTAGCGAAAGAGGAAACTTTAATGCCGGAACGGCGAAAGCATGCTCCTTGCCCGTGTCATTAACTTTGCCGATTCAACTCGACGTGTGAAATAGGGTGCTACGAGACGAGCCCTCGAGCATCTGACACCATAATCCGGCCGAAAAATTTATTAAGCTTATCGCATTGGTATCGATTCAATCTTGAACTTTTCAATAAGACTAATTAAATCTCAAACCTTTTGCATTATACCAATTAACCCCATTTGACTTATTTAGGTCAAAAATTACGACATGAATACTAGCCGTCCTATGTCCTATGTGACATAACTAGCATTGGCATTAACATTGATGTAGATATTTTTTTTTTAAATTTTAATTTTTCTTAAAAGTTTTTCTTTCTTAATGAATAAAAAGAAAGAAAGAAAGAAATTTTAAAAAATTATTAAAAATGTAAATGTTAGAACTAGCCGTGCTCTATATAGGATAATTGATATCCATATTAATAATTTCCAGCTTAAATTGATCAAATGGATTCAATTGATATCAATATGAAATGTTTAGTGTTCAATTTGTCATATTGAAGATTTGTGATTGAATTTGTATTAATGAAATGAGTTTAAAATTTTTCTTGGCACTTGTCCGATCTCGCTCATCCATCAGTGTTGAACGTTCCAATTGTCTTTGTGACAAAGACTTGGCTTCGTCTTGGATCGTTATCAGCATCATTTTTATCTTTCTCGGATCCCGGGCAGGACCCTAGATATAGCATATCATTAAATTAGTGAGGGCCTGCGTCCGTCGATCACCAAAGGAAAAAGGCCATGGTATAGATTATTGGCAATTTAATATTGTTTGACTTTACACCATTAAAAAGACAATGCGATCCGAATCAGGCCCACCTCCATGTAGCCTGGTTTAGTGATTAGCGAGAGAGGAAACTTCATGCTGGAACGGGAAAAGCATGCTCCTTGCCTGTGTCATTGACATTGCCGATTCAACTCGACGTATGAATTAGGGTGCTACGAGATGAGCGCTCGAGCATCTGACGCCGTAATTCGGCCGATGCCAATCTCAATGGTGCAAAAGTACCGAAAATTTTATCAAACTTATTATACCGATACCGATTCAATCTCGAACATTTTTATATTGGTACTGATTTAGCTTATTCGGCTAATTTAGGTGGGAAATTATCAACATGGATGTTGGCCGTCTCATATGGCACATCTGGCATTGGCGTTGGCACTAACATGGATATTTGTTTTAAATATTTTGATTTTTTCTTTCTTCTTTTAATGGATAAAAAGAAATAAATTTTAACAGAAAACCAGTCCTGTCATATATGATATTTGACATTCATATCAATAATTTTCGGTTAACTTGGCCTAATGGATTCATTGAAATATTTATGATTGAATTGGTACTAATACACTGAGTTTAAGATTTTTTTTGGTACTTGTCGATCTCGCTCATCCATCGGTGATGAACATTCCAATTTTCTTTGTCCTGAGCACGACAAAGACTCGACTTCATCTTGGATCGTTATCAGCATCATCTTTATCTTTCTCGGATCCCAGGCACGACAAAGACTCGACTTCGTTTTGGATCGTTATCAGCATCATTTTTATCTTTCTCGCATCAATCCAGAGCCGCACGAAACGGCTGGGGAATCTCGTTCTCCGGGAAAGAGCCCGACACAAGCAATTGAAGCAGAAGGTACGAAAGTTTCGTTTTCAATGGGTCATGATCATAATCACGATCAAACCCCTCTCGAATCCGATGCTTTCTTCGTCTTTTAGGGAGAAGGAGATGAATAGGAACAAGAAGGAGAGGATCCAAATCCCCGGCCAATTCTGACTTGGGAAATTTCACGAAACACTTTCGGTGCTTATAAACAGAGAGTAGATTTGAGAAGGGACACACGTTGGAGATGAACCGACGGGCCGGCCGGCGCGGGCCGGGGTCTAAAATATCGCAGGGCGGGTTCCGGCTCGGGTCTGACTGGGTCACCGGCGGGCGTTATAACTTTGTGCGCGTATTCAGGCCGGTCCAGAGCTGCCGTGCCGTGATCGAAAGATGCCGCGTCATTTACAGTGTCTTCACTCGTTGCGTTTAGTTTTGGTATAGTCGTCACAACCATCTAATGCCAAATCAAGAGATATGCGCTTACACTTCCTGAGGAAAACAAACACACACACCATAAAATCAAGAAATTCAAGCCCCCCAAAAAGAGAAAAATCACAAGCACAGAAACTAAAAACAAGAATACAAACTTGTTCCAACATCAAAGTTGATTCAACAGTTGGTCGTGGGAAGATCCGCGTATGCTTTTCCGGGAGGCGGCGTCCCCTGAAAAGCCCTGCTTCCGAAGAAGAAGAAGCCCACGCCGTGCCCGAGAATGGCGACGATGAGCACGCCGACGTTGAAGGACATCACGGCCAGCATCAGCAGATAAGCGAGCCCGACGCGCGCGGCGTGCATGAGGGTCCGCAGGACCGCGGTGGCGATGCGGTTCGACTTCAAGCGGTCTCCGATGAGCCTGCAGTGAGAGATCCACTCGACGAGGAGCGCAAGCGCGAAGACGAAGACCAAGGCCAGAACGTACATGCCGGTCCGCGCGCCGGGCCACCCGGCGAAGAGGATCTCGGAGTTTCTCCCCCAGAAGAATGTCATGTGGGTGTAGCTCCTGTGCTCCATGCTGCTCATCCCGTCCATCGTCTCTCTCTCTCTCTCTCTGGCTCTTTCTTTCTCTGAGTCTTGGCCTCTCTGTATATTACAGGAGTGCGTGGTTTGAGGTGTTGGATTGGGGCGAGGCACTTGGCACGAGGCCGATGTATTTATTTATTGCACAGATGTGTTATGCGAAGGCAAACTGTACATGGCGACAGTGGGCGCGCAGACCCGTTGAAAACGAGGTTTCGAGGGGTCGTACATTAGTGAAGCAGAATGCGAGTCGTGTACTACACAAGCTTGCAACACGTACCGCCAATTGGGTCAGGCGAGTTGTAGTTATTCGCATGAAGTGGACTGTCAATTGATCACGGATTGCTTTCGCCATCAAATCCACAGTTCCTTCATACTATTCTAAGCGGAGAGGCCCGGTACTTTAAAGGTAGCCCCGTGTCACTATCCTGAGGTTCTCAAGATTTGATGTCCTAAGAAATGATCTTGGAGAACGAAATAAGTCTTGAATTACTCCTTGAAAATGTATATTTATATATAAGAGATTCAATGAGAGAGACAATCGTCTTATTTTTAATAGGATAGATGGTAGTAAATATGAAGAAGGCATTTCAAAAGAGTGGATCTTCTATATGTATAAATAGGGTGATTTTCCCTTCATTTGTACCGTCCAATATTCGTGCAATAGAAATGCATTCTCTTGCAAAACTTCTTTTCTAGATAATTTCTCTTTCTATAATCTGGGAGAGTTATTAAGCGAGTATTCGATTTGTTAAAAAAAGGCTTAGTTCAGGCGATCCAACAAACCTAAGCAACCTTACGCCTTAAGGGTTTAATTCGTTAAAAAAGGCTTAGTTCAAAAGAAAAGGATAGAGATGGCGATCCAACAAACCTAAGCAACCTTAAAATAATACATAATATTCATGTTGGAAAGTATTTTCCATTGCCACACATTTTTCGATCTCAAGCATCGGCTGCAAGTGGGAAATGGTGATTTCAAAGGATTTGTAATAGGACAAGGTGTGGAACATTGACCAAGTTCTCCTCTAATGCTTCAAAACTGATCGTTTTTTTTTAAAGCCTTTTTGATTAAGCAAGTACTGAATAATAGCTATTGATTTGCTTCTTATTACGTCGAGCTTATTAGGATGGGCGATGTGCATAAATAAGCGAGGATCATGCATGAATCATAGTCACCCCATTAATCCTAATTATATTGTACAAATGTCATTTTAATCTAAAATTCTTTAATTTTGTCAATTTAGTTCTAAATTTTTGCGTGAAATTCCAATATAGTTTTTTTGGTCAAACTTTTGCTAGAAATCGTTGATGTAGTGGTTTAGTTATAGCCAACTGTTCGACAAGGCACATTGCCATGTGAGCATTCCTGGCGATGATCGATCGAAAGGACTATATTGGAATTTCGGGTAAAGATTTAGGATTAAATTGAAAGAACCAAAAAGTTGAGGACTGAAACAACATCGGTACACTACGTTGGGGGACTAATTAGACAATTTCTTCCATGAATCGTTATGAACTTTGATTCCTCGCTAATCAATCATGAAACCAGCGGACTAGGTTTAATTGTCTTCGGTTCCTAGTGGAGGAAATCAAACAATACTCAATAATATGTACTACACCACCTTTCCCGAGCCACGAACGCTACCTTTAATTAATTAGTGTTTGAATTTTCACTATCTTATGGATTCCTGTATGATCTCATGCCTGACGACGACCTAGTGTGTAAGGTGAATGAATCAAGATATACATCAAAATGGCTTGGGGGACCGTTCCGAAAGGATACCATACCTCATATAGTATAAAATTATTTACAAATACTTGATTTTGAATAACCCAAATTTATTCGATCAAAAAAAGTCAAAAAGAAAAACCCAAATTTGAGTATTGAAATTACCTTTGAAGGTGCATTTTCTTCCACTTCTCATCAGACTCTTGACTGGTCTGCTTTCTAAAACTATTTTTCTTTTTTTTTTTTTAGGTAGCTGCCACATTTGCATCTACAACTCACTTCTCCTTCTCTTCTACTCTCTATTACACCAAGTTTCGACTCATACTTTTCGACCACCATTTTTAATCCGCCATCGCCAAAGATATATTTAATTGGTGAAATTCTTTAAAAATATTTTAATTTATAGATTTTTTACATTTTTTATTTTATTTACTATTTTATTTAATTTTTTTAATTTGATTTGAAGTTTTATTCATTTAGCTCCACTTCTCTGTGCGCGCGCTCGTGCATGTGGCTTATTCAATGTCAATTACCATAGATTGACCTCGAGATGGGGTCGACAAAAAGGCAATGACCGCAAATCTCCAAGCTCAAGAACGACAACTTCTGTGAAACTACGTTATTCTTTGATAGTTTATAGCATCGAGTGTTGGGCGGTTAAACATTAAGATGTGCAGAAATGAAAGTAGTGGAGAATGCTTCTCTGGACATGCAGCACCCAAGACAAGATGAGGATTAAGATTGAATTTGCTTGAGAAAAAGTAATTGTGGATCCAATCGAAGAGAAGATGAGAAAAGCTCGTGAGAGATGATTTAATCGACCCAGAGAAAGACCTTGTCTATGCTCTGCTGAGAAGATGTGATCAACGGATGAAGACCCAGTTGTAATTAAAATGGTGAAAATTGTTGAAAAAATCCTAAACTTATCACGCTTTTGCCAATAAAGTCCTATATAATTTAATTATGGCAATTGAGTGCAAAATCTTTTCACATTTTATCAATTAAGTCAATTTGGTTAATTTTGGCTGAAAATTGTTAAAATGATACTGGCCATCTTACATGATACAACCAGTATTATCATATAAAATTTAAATAATATTAAAATATTATTTGATTTTTCACTTTATTTTTTTTTTTCTTTACTTCTTTCTTTTATTACTAAGGGTTGACAAGGGGACGCCAACCATCCGCTAAGGCCCGGTGACCCCACCAACCATTGGATGAGGTTTGCAACCAATGGCTGACAAGGGCTCGCTACTCTCACATGTGGCTAGCAAGGGCCACCTTGCCATGGTTGGCGAGGGTCGCAGCCCTCGCCTAACTTTGAGTGAGGGCCTATGAGCCCTCATCGGCCAAGATCGCTTGGTGGCGGCAAGGGTCGTCAAGTGGTCAGTGACCCCTTGTAAACCCTTAAGATTAAAATAAATAAATAAAAAAAAAGAAAATTTAAAAATTTAAAAAAATAATATAAAAAGTATCCATATTAGTCTTGATCGTGCCACGTAAGATGGTTAGTGTTCACGTTAGTAATTTTTTAGTGAGTTAACCAAATAGATTTAATTGATAAAATATGAAAAATATTTATAATTAAATTGATATAATTTTTTGAATAATCTTACCACGAAAATGGGCAGGAGAAAGCCGAGACTAATGGAGGATCTGACACAATCCCGGGACACGATTTATACTACTTGGCAATCATGCGTTGCACCGCGTCGCACGAACTCAGTACTTCTCCTAATTTTAAAATGATTTTTGAAACATTTAACAGCAAAAGATTAACCATCACCGTTATTTGCTTTAAACTCTCTTTTCATGAATAACATTGGTACTATTTTTTTTAAAAATTTCATCATCTTTCTATGTCATATTTGTGTCGGAATTGACATATACGAACTAGTTATCAAAGATTGATGATTGTGTGTAAAGCAAATTGTTAAATATTTAACACTATAAATGATGATGGTAATAATTTATAAACTTCGGCTTAATGCACAATATCATCCTTTGTGCATTTAATTCATTTAATATGGTCCTTAAATTATTTGTAAATGTTCAATGTAGCCCTTTTATTTGATTAGATAATAGAGAAAGTCACCATTAATCTTTTAATTATTATGAAATGTGCAATCTAGTTTCTAAATTATCAATTTGATCAATTTATTTTTACAACTTTCAAAGTCAAATCAATGATTCGATGATATTTACAAGTTTCCATAATTGCACTAGTTTCCATATTTTAAAAAATATATATTTTTCGTTTGAATCCATTACCTAAATCAATAAACAAATATGTTATCTTTGTTGTTCCTTTTTACATTTTTGGTCTTTGAATATTATGATAATCTCATTTAAAGCTTATGATTTCTATAGTAGTCAAAGTAGAATCTTATTTAGAGTTGTATCGAGTCAGTATTCTTGTTATTTTAAGCCTAAGCTTTTTCATAAGGATATTTAGAAACGATAATAATTTATTCATATATACTTGTATTTTTTAATCTAAATATTGTTCCCCATTTTCCGGTTAGATAAAATTTGGATGCTCTCATATCTCTTGTTTTCTTAATTCATTTAGTTAAATATGTGTGCTTTATTCTTATAAACATATTTTGTGTTTGGATTATTAACCGTAAAGCTTGGAAAAAAAAAAAAACTAAATCGTACGACTATTCCAGCTTTTAATATGTTGTTTGAGAATTGTATTGTAACTGCCGTTTTAAGCAGAAAAGGTACTTCACGTGAAATGAAATCTTCAGTACAGTTCTTCCCCCTTCTGTACGATCACATCTCCCCTGAAACCACAAAACCAACCTCCTCGAATCCGAAGTTTCCCGATCTCTTATACTCGTAACCCTAATTCCGTTGCCGTTCCTCATCGCTGACGCTCCGACCGGCGACCGTGGACGGCATGGACCACGACCACATGCCCGGCATGAACAGGACGACGGCGCCGCCGCCCCACGGCCACAAGATGATGATGATGCACATGACCTTCTTCTGGGGCACGCAGGCCGAGATCCTCTTCTCCGGCTGGCCCGGCACCCGGACCGGTATGTACGCCCTGGCCATCGTCTTCGTCTTCGTCCTTTGCGTCCTCGTCGAGTGGCTCTCCCACAGCCGCCTCCTCGTCCCCGCCAAGCCCAGCGTCGGCGCCGGCATCATCCGGTCGCTGGTGCACGCGCTGCGTATGGGTCTGGCGTACCTGGCGATGCTCGCCCTCATGTCCTTCAACGGCGGCGTATTCCTCGCGGCGGTCGTGGGGCACGCGGTGGGGTTCCTGGCGTTTGCGAGCGGGGCGTTCAGGAAGCCGGAGGAGGTTTACCGATCACAAGCGGGGAAGGCCACCGCAGATCTACCTTTGATGAGCTGCTGATTGGTGACGGGAGTGAGGTGCGTGGTGAGATTATTCTAGACGTGAATTGGATTGATGATGATAATAAGTTGTGGTGTTGTGGCAAGTTATAGCATGACAATGGAATGAACATTCGTTTGATGATACACTGGTTGAAAATAGTCCTCTTAATCTTTTTTACATTTCTAAAGATCATGGACTGATACGATCTACATCATTTGGGTGAAGCCTGGGTATCTTGTTTCATGGGAGGGGATGTCCTAATCGGAAGGAGGATTCTGCGCTCGTATGGTAATCCGTTTTCTCCTTGCCACTTTGATTAAGGTCTCTTGACTCGAATCTTGGTGGCGGTGATCTCTGAAATCCCAGCAAGACAACTAAGAGGGGAAAGGCAAATCGGTTGAAATGAATTCTCGAACTCATACACAAACTAACGAGAAGAACGATCTTAGAAGTAAACGGATAAGAGAGATGATTCGAGTATGTGTTATAGAGATTGAACCGTCCTTGCCCTGCTTCTCTCTGCTCGCACTAGCTGTCTGGTAATCCCTAAGGCTGAACTCCACCTAAATCAAATCTATCACGGATTACAAGCAGTTCCCCGCCACAGCAGCAGTGCATCCTGCTAAATTAGAGTCCTAGTTCTCTCTCTGAAATACAACTCAGAGTGAACTCTCTGACAATCGCAAGCTCCAACAAGGGGAGTTGAGTAAACAAAAACCATGGTCCTCAAAAGCTCATACGAGTTCTCTCCTATCTTCCAACATCTTTGATTTGTCGTCATGGGCTTCTTTAAGTGTGTTTGCACAAAAAGATAACCAACTCATTTTTGGTCGATGTCTGATGAGGTCTGATACAAAAGGATATCTATTGCTAAAGGTATTACTAGATATTAAGCAGTTGATATTGATGAGGGACATTGATTGATAATTGTATGTTAATGAGGGAGAGTGGCTCTGTGATATTGACATCGACAAGTGATCGAGAGGTGATATCGGCACCAATAGTAATGTTTTTAGCTAAGCATTGAGAACAAGAGGAGGGCATCGGGATCAGGATATTGATTTATAGCCCGAACATTATACTGAGCGACGGTTGAGCAGCCTAGTGGCCTTGGAAGTCGTAATTGTTTATGAGGAGATCGACGTGTGAATAGGAAGATGGAATCTCAAGAAGATCAATGTGTGAATAGGAAGCTGGAATCTTAAGAATGCAATTATAACTATACCGAGAGTAGTAACTACTAGTGAACTAGGGGTGAGTATAATTCTAAGATAAAACTTAGAATTAGAGAATTAAACATATGGAAACCATTATGTTCCAATGCTCCCCATTCTTATTCCCGGTTCACGAAGGAACTGAACCGAGAACCAAGAGACTGAGAATGAGGAGATTATATTTTATATTGTATTTCCTTTTATATTTAACCAGTGAATGTTTTATTTAATTTCCTCTCTCTCTTTCATATATCAGTAAATAGAGTTTACAAGTTGAAGTGAAATGAATATATGTGTTGAGACTTCCTAAGAGTTATTTTAGTCTAGTTAATAATAATTTTAAAATTAAAATTATTATTAAGTGATTGATATGTTTGTTTTTTATTTATTTATTTCAAGTGGTTAAACTTTGGAGCAATTTTTCATGGATGATTGAAGATTGAAGTTCTATAATTTAAGTTTTTGTTGCATGTTTTGAACTTTTTATTGTTTATTTTATATTATGTGTTCATCTTTTGTGGAATATTTTTATTGACAAATAAGAAATTTTCATTTTTGTTATTGCGTACACTTCGATTTTGCTTAACAAAAATAAAATAAAATAAATCCTAGACCTTGAACTGATTATGGAATCTATGATAAGGTAAGTTTCAAGTGAATTGTTGTAATTAGAGGGTTTTATAAGTGGTGGCGTGTAATCATGAAAAGAAATTAGCAATAAAAAAACGCATATTCCCTTTTTATCGGTTTGTAAATGTAATTGTCCTTTAATTTCCATTTTTTCTGGTCAGGTCTTTTCATTTCCAATTTAAGTTAGTGATGTTCAGTTCTTTTTCTTTCTTTTTTTGTGTTTCTTGTTCATCTTCACTATAAAGCCGCGTGAGAATTTCTATTTAAAATTACCTTTGAACCCATTTCACAAAAAACCAGAACTCAATTTTCTGGTGAAGGATTTTTCATTATTTGGGTCAACACCCATTTTCCGTGGAACAAAGTGTTTATTTGAGCATTTCTCATGTGTATCCTTAGCAATTGCCTGATTTTTTCTTTCCAAACATAGGATGAACGTTGATTGATCGGTCGAGACTATGTAATTGATCAATACACACAGCGCACAATTCTTCCTATAAATACTTTGTCAATTTTTGGATTCCAAATCAGTGAAATATTCTTTCTCTAAACGGCTGTAAGAAACTTTTCACACTTGTTGACACCTAAATTTTGGCGATTTATTTTGGTATTTATTAATTGCATAAGAAAATTAAAGATTAAATTGATAAAAAAAATTGCATTGCATATAGACATTAAGAGCATTTGCATCACTAAATTGATAAAAAAAAAAAAAATTAAATAAAAAATTAATTTTTTTTAAAAATTCGAATTTAAAAAAAAAGAAAAAGAAAAAAAGAAAGAGAAAAGGGGTCCGGGCCGGCGCCCCCCGGCCCCCTTCCCCTTCTGTCTTTCCTTCCCCAGCGTGGGCTCAGCCCACTTTTTCTTTCCCCCGCGTGGGCCCAGCCCAAGTCTCCTTCATTCCCACCCCGGCCCGGCCCGGCCCCTCCATCTTTCTTCTTCCTCCCGCGCGGGAAGAGCGACCTGCAGGAGCAGAAAACCGAAGCGAAGCGAATTGCAGCATGGGCAGAAGAGGAGGTGCAGGGAGATGGCAGTGTTTAGGTCGGTAGGTCAGACGGCAGAAGCGAGGTCGGCAGAAGGCGAAAGCAGAAAAGGGAAAGAGAGAGCAGTGGGGAGAGGTCTTCGGTGGAGCTCAGAAAACCGAGACAAACAAAAGACAGAAAAGGAAAGACAGAGAGGCGGGGAGGGAAAGAAACGAAAGACAGAAGCCAGAGAGAGGGGAAAGGAGATAAAAAGGGCCAAGAACAAAGACAGAGAAAAAAAGAGAAAAAAGAAAAAACCAGAGAGAAGAGAAAAACCGGAGAGACGGACAGAGAGAGGGACCGAGAGACAAAAGAGAACCGGAGGAAGAAGGAAACTCGAGGAGAAGCTAGCTGTTGGCGGAGGCCCGTACGCCGCCGTCTTCCGCCGCCGCTCACCCCTCGAACGTGGTAGGTCTCCCTGAACCTCCGCTGTTTTGTCTCTAGAGAATACCGGGCCGGAGCTCGCGGCCGACTGACTCGCGCGAGCTCCGGGCCTCGTCGACCTTATCTTTTGCTTCTTCCTTATATTTTATGTCCGAAGACCCCTATAGCATGTTCACGGCTCGGTTGAGCCGGAAATCTTTGATTTTCGTAACGCCCGTTAACCGTTCGACAAAATGTCTCAATGAGAAGACCGAATCTAACCCTCGACCGGAGCTCAGCTTTCGGCTCCCTTTGCGTCGTTCAGAGTTGTATCCTTGTCATGAATAGTTTCAGTCACTTTCCCAGCTTTTCGGTAGGTCATTCTGCGCCATTTGGGGTAAGCCGAGACACGCACCTCGCCGGAATCAATCCGGTGACTCTCGGACGTCGGCCAGCTGACGGCCGGCGATGCTCGGCGCCGGTCGGACGGAACGACCGACGCCTGGCGGTGGCATGACGACCTCCTCGGGACGGGCAGGCCTTGCGGCGGCGCTGGCATTGGTCCGGCGAAGCAGCTGCAGGCACGCTCGGAGGGGAGGAGGACGTCGAGCATGCATGGAGAAGAAGACCGAAATTTTTTTTTTTTTTTTTTTAAGTAAAAAAAGAAAAACGAAAAAAAAAAAAAAAATGGCCGAAAATGATAAAGCAAGGGGCTGGGTTGAGTTCGTCTCGGGCCCG
The DNA here is from genome assembly GCA_014182845.1 of Corymbia calophylla. NCBI lineage: Eukaryota > Viridiplantae > Streptophyta > Magnoliopsida > Myrtales > Myrtaceae > Corymbia > Corymbia calophylla. The sequence goes on along the minus strand of CM024702.1, from coordinate 19,319,205 downwards.
CTTCTGTTGGGCTGAAGTTGTCATGGGCTGGGCTTCTTTTTTTCTGGGCTAGGAAAGTAGAAATCAAAATTGGGCTTCCTTTTTTTAAAAAAAATCAGTGTGGGCCTCTTATTTTCTTAGTGGGCTAGGGCCGGCCCGGTCTTCTGTGGCCAGATCCGGACTGACAGGGTCCGAATCGGGTCAACAGGGCCGGACTTCCAGACCAGGTCCGAATTTTTTTTAATAGATAAAAAAATCACAAAAAATCCAAAAATTCAAAAAAATATTAAAAATACTAAAAAATCATTAAAAAATTCGAAATTTCAGAAAATTCATGGAAAATTCAGAATCTTGAAAATTTATAAAATTTTTTTTAATAATATATTTTTAAAAAAAGAAAATATTAAAATATTAGAATTTAAAAAAAAAAAAGAATTTTTTTTTTCAAAAATCCCAAAAATTCCAAGTTTGTTTTAGAGTTCCCTAAAAAGCTCTAAAATAATTCATGGACCAATTTTCTCTTAAAAAAGTGTCGGAAAATTATCGGCCCAAGATTGTGTTTAAAATTGAACAAACCTTCGCGGCTTTACTTTAGGGTTTTAATCCTCGAATACAATTGCCCTTGAATGCACAATTAGGATGTGATGATTATGGTTTCCCCCTTAGTTTAATTAGGATTGTCATTTATTTATCTCCTAATGCTAGGTATTTATTTTTTTGCTTGCAATTTATTTAATGCTTTCTTTAATTGCTAATTGTTGTTTTAATGATTGCGCACCTGCAAGATCATCTCACATGTTAGTGATTAAATCTAAAATCAATCTAAATTGCATAACAAAAGTCTTTTTGAAATGAACAAAATTAGGTACCGAAAGGGCACTAATTGGTTAATTAGTGTAATCAAGTCCCCGACCTCAGGATCTTTGGTTGAGTAGAAAGTGAGGCATACTCCCATGCCCCGCTTGGTTTATAGCCGACCCTAATAGGCTAGTGGTGATTCCTCATTTGAAAATTTTCATGAACACCTAATGTCACGCGAGGTATGGGCTTGAGAGAGCCCACGTCTAATGAGGGTCTTGGACCCACTCTTTGGATAATACCCCTAAACCTATTTATTTAGATATTCCTTTCCCCCACGGGACGGAAAAAATAGGTCACGACAACACTCGATCAAAAAAATAAATTTCCCCATTGCCGAGTCTTCTTTTCCTCGAGTTAAACTCTTGATATAGGCTATTCTCAAGTTTTACTTTTGATATATGGGATGCAATGCATTATAATGTTGATGCTGCAACCTGCATTTGAAACATTCAAATAGCAACATTTTACTCGCAAGTAGTTCTTAAATCATCAAAAGATGTATATAAGCATTCGAGTGTCCAAGTCGGTGTATTAGTGGATCAACCCGGGTGGGGTTTGACTGGACGTGATGAGAGTGAGGAGCGAGATTAGCTAGGAAGCAAAGCCATTTGAGAAACTATTGCTATATGAAAATGTGCAATGTTGTTTATAAATTTTTAATTTATTCAATGTGATAACTGAACTTTTGGCATATGTTCAATTTAGTCTATGAATTATATGAAAATTCTATGGACTAAATTGAACATATATCAAAAGTCTAAGGACTATATTGAATAATTTAAAAGTTCAATGATCACATTGCATATTAGAGCAAAATTCAAGGATCATAATGAATAAATTAAAAGTTAAGGGACAATATTATATATTGCATTAAAGTTCAAAACTATTTATGTCATTTTCTTATCCCAATAAAAGGCATGGGCAATAATGAAACTATTATATGAAATTAGAACGAAGTGAACTTGCTTCCCAATGATTATTTGGTTTTTGTTTTCAAATTAAGCTGCGGACTAGGTTTGTGTAATCAAAATTTCATTGAGAATTTCTTATTATCAACATTCACTTAATTTGTTTATTTACCAACTTTTTTATTAAGTTACTGGTACATCGGCCTTACTTGCATAATTTTTAATTTTATCAACTTTTTAAAGAAATTATAATTTCAGTTTGAATAATCACTAACTTTCTTCTTCTTCTTCTTCTTTTTGGTTAAGTTAAAAAAATGTAGAGACACTTTTAGATATGCATTACACACATTAATGGATTGGACTCCTTCAGGATCTGAAGTGGGTTGGCTTGATTTGGGCTTAAGGAACATTTTAGATGTGATACAGGATATTTGATTAAAAAAACTTAAGAAAAAGGAAAAAAATAGCGTACAAAATTATATATAGCCATTGGTGAAAAACGAAGTTAAGTAGTATAAATCCTATTTTTCATTTTGGTCATCTTTAAATTTTTTAAAATATTGTTACTTAATGAATAAGAAGTACCCCTAAAGGTATTCGTTTTACGATGTAGTTTGTTCCCACACCATGTATTGGAGTGTAATAATCGAGCTCTTTACATAGATTTTGCTGTGGTTGATCTTCTATATATTTGATATTTTCATTGAGTTCAACCAAGCCTGCAATAGAGTCAATTAAATGTGTTGAGTAATGCTGAACATAATTTAGTTCAAACGACCCAACCCATTTCAGTTCAATTTAGTTTGAAAAAGAGTATTTTAAATTTCCCGAATCAGACTAGATTAGATAGACTTGGTGTTTTACTAAATTAAATTTACAAACTGAGTCGATTCTCTTTGTTATTAGATAATGGCTTCAGCCCTAAACAAATTCAAGGACGATAGTGCCAAATACGTGCGGATTGAAGAAGGAAGATGATTCCAAATCGAAAATTTTCATTTGATTCGATTTCTAATCTTAAATCCTATCATCTTTTTCTGAAGCTAGTGTTATCTCGATCGACTTTGTTTCGCATTCGAAATGGACCAAACCAAACTGCATCGTGCTCATTGGCAAACTTATGATGATTCTAAATTGACAAAGAAACCTCTATGCATCAAAAGGACAATAAGAAATTCCAGCAAAATACAGCAGTCGGATATGCAACTATACATGAAACAAGACACCAAAGAGAAGCAAAAAACTGCAATAAAAATCATATAATTCCATGATCATTAGAAATGTAGAAAGAACAAAAAGAAATTCTCCTTTTCAACCGGTGTATAATCCCACGTACCTTCATTCGACTCCCATGTTAAAGACCGCAACTTATTGGCATCACGTCATCGGATTCACATCTGAAATCTCACCACCCACCTCGCTCCCGCCGCCAAGAATCAGCAGCTCACGGGAGGCAGATCGGCGGTGGCCTCCCCCGCCGTGCGTGTGGCGCGCCTCCTCGGGCTTCCCGAACGCCCCGCTTGCAAAAGCCAGGAACCCCACTGTGTGCCCCGAGACCACCACCAGGAAAGCCCCGCCGTCGATGGACATGACTGCAAGCATCCCCAAGTGCGCCAGCCCCACGCGCACTGCGTTCAGCAGGGACCGGAGGATGCCGGTGGCGGCTCCAGGCTTGCCAGGGAGGAGGGAGGCGGCAGTTGGGGAGCCACTCGACGAGGATGCAGAGGGCGAAGACAGAGGAGGGCGAGGACGTACATGGCAGTCCGACCGCCTGGCCAGCCGGAGAAGAGGATCTCAGAGCGGCTGCCCCAGGAGAAGGTCCCGTGCATCATCGTCATAATGATCCTTTTGCGGTGGTGAGGGGCTTCCCACTGTGGATTCCAGTTCCCACATTTGAAGATGCTAATGGAGCATGTCATTTGTATGTAATTACGAAATTACCATATAATAAGACAAAAAAGATGTAAGAAACCAAATGCACCTAAAAACTTCTGTTCATTTGTAGTCGGCTCGATACATTAACACGTTGAAATAATTCTATTTTTGGTGAAAACTGACCCAAAAAAGGTCTTATGTAGCCTCTGTTTGTTTTATAAAAAATGTAGCATTTTTTTTTGAAAAAAATGACGATATTTTTTTAGTATCAACTAGAAATTGAAAACAAATTAGAAAATATTTTCATTATTTGGTATGGAAAATCTAATTTGATTTTCTTGAAGAAAATTACAACATAATCTTTTTTTATATAATTTTAATTTTAATTATGATTTTATTTTATTCTTTTCCTGGTCTTTCTTTTTCTTTTTCTTTTTCGGCAACCGCCCAAAGGCAAAGGATGAGCTTGGTTGATGAGGCTCGACCTCGCCAAATTCCAGTAAGGTCGGGTTGGCTTGGGGCTAGCGAGCTTAAGTTTATCGGAGGCCTCGGTCCCTTGGCTCTCTAATTTGCTCATGCTCCCTGCATTGTTGTCGAAGACATCACTAAAGTCATCTAGGGTTTTGGTTATTTGCATTCGACTTCGAGTTGGAGGTGTAATAAAAATTGATGAGGTGTCTCTTATGTTCAATGAAACCCTCCTCAGTCGCCTCCACGACAATCTCCTTCAACTTCAATCTCGGATTGTCTAGCGAGGTTGAGCCTCACTAGCCTAGGGCGAGCTTGTCCCTCACTTATGGTTAGTTGCCGGCTGTTGACGTGGCCAATGACCAATAGAGGAAGAAGCAAAAAGAAAAAAAAAGAAAAAAATAAATTAAAATTTAAAAATTCGACTTTTTAAAAAATATTATTTTTACGAGAAAAAATGTTTCATTAACCAAGTACTTGAGCTCAAGCTCTGAGGACCCACGCATGACCTTTGTGGACTCGGGTGTGTTTGTTGAGGATTATAGCTCGAGTGTTGGGGATACAAGCACAACTTTTATGGACTAGGTCTTAATGCCAAGGCATTGATCATGGGCGCCATATCTTCGAGTCTAGCCTTGATGCACTTGGGCATGGGTGTCGCATGCCCAAGCTCGGGTTCAACTTCAATGGATCTAGGGCCCAAGCATTGGAGACTTGATTTTGAACACCGGAGACTCGGAACTAACGTTAGGTTTTCGTGTCCAAGTGTAAGCTTCGGGTCCAAATGTCAATATCTAGTTATATTTTTTAAAATGTTTTTCAATTTTTTACGGAGGAAATCATTTTCTTAAATTTAAGCATTAGTTTAGTTAACTTATTTTCCTAGTGTATTGAACCCTTAAAAAAGAGGATAATATTTTTCGCGAAACAAACGGAAATATAATCTTCGGTGTTTGAATGGCCAAATACATCTTGTTTTTCTCATTTTGGTCATGTTAACCGGTTCCCTTAAGATATTTGTGAAGCATGCTTGAAAAGAATTCTATCTTATCTTATGGTTTTGATTATATACCACAAAAAGTCGATGATTTGAAACTGGAAAATTTTCATTTTTCATTTTATTACTTAATGAAAAAAGAAGTGCTCTAAAGATATTCGTTAGCAGAATTCTTTTTCCAATGTTGTCATAACACCATGTATTAAGACCTTTACAAAAAAACGTTAATGAATTGTACCGAATTAAAGAAACCTGAAATATTCGATCAATTGGTCTATCTATACTACATATATGAAGCCCATGTTGAAATTTGGTGTCCACTTCTCATATGACCGAAATATCCTTTTTTGTTTTTATATCAATGTAGCAAAGTAAAGATAACTTTGTATACAAATCGTTAAAGTTCGATATCTTGCCTAAAAAGTCTCGCGTTTTTATGAGCGTATATCACATTTGAAATTCATGCTATATTCCCTGCTAAAATTATCCGATTTGATCGGATACGCGCATTCAAAGAAAACTAATTAGTATATAAGCAAATTCTTGACCTGGAAAATCATAAATTTATGGACTAAGGATAATAATTTTGTTCAAAAAAGAAATACACTTTTGCACGACCCTACCTGATTAAATTCATTTCTTCAAGTATCAGGTGTGATGATTGAACTATTTTCATAGATTTCTTTTCATTGCCGGTTTTCTATATAATTGACATTAATATTTCCATCACACTAAGATTAAGCCAGCCACGGTACCAATTGAGTGTGTTGAGTGAAGGTGAGAATAATGCAATTCAAACAAACAAACCCAAGTTCGAGATTTGTAATTTTGTTGTGCCACAGAAAACAAATTTATGATAAATACGTCATAATGGTCATAGTTTTAAATTTTATACCCTCTATCGACCCATCTTGAGGTGGATCTGTGGTCATTGACATTGAACCCACCACCATGCCCGGCAAGAGAGAGAAAGAGAGGTGTGGTGGAGCGACGATAGCGACGGTGGGTGGAAGCCCGACCGAGGGTTGTGATAGAGAGAGAAAGAGAAAAAGAAAGAGAAGTGGTTTCTATTTGTAAATGTAACAGCCAAAGAGATATCAATCGCACGTTGATAAGATTCCAAATCGCAATCTTCACGCTCTGTTTTTATATTTGGCATGACTACCAGCCCCATTTCTATCTTCTCATCCCAATCGCCCTTTGATATGATTCCAAATGGCAATCCTCCCTCGTTGCATTTGTATATTTGACATTTGGAATGCTCAACGCGTATTGATGTGTGAGATTGACGATGGTGTTCTTGATTTCGGATCGACCCCACGAATTCTTAAATTTGGAATTGCTTATATTGGATGCTCAATCGCTTCTCCAAGATGATACCATTTCGTCCAGGGCAAAATGACCTCCGACTCACTGATTCTTGATACGTCGAGCTTGATAGAGTCGGTAATGTCGATAAGCGGGCAAGGATGATCCTGACTTTCCGTTTCTGATGGGTTAGGTTGCTCGAGAAATGACCGGGCAAGGATGATCATGCTATGTTTGTCGGTAACGTCAAAACAAGGTCAAGCCGCCATGGACCACGACATCGGTTATGGCACGCGTGCCCCAGTAGAAGCTCTGACCATGGAGGGCATGAACGGCGGCCACATGCCCGGCGTGAACGGGACGATGACGATGCCCCGCCGCCACAAGATGATGATGATGCACATGACCTTCAACTGGGGCACGCGTGCCATAATCCTCTTCACCGGCTGGCCAGGCAAGCAGACTGCCATGTATGCTGTTGCCATCGTCCTCGCCTTTGCCATCTGCGTCCTCGTCGAGTGGCTCTCCCGTTGGCACCACCTCCTCGCCAAGCCCGGCGTTGCCACCGCCATCCTCCGGGTGCTGCTCCACGCGGTGCGTATGGGGCTCATGTAACTGGCGATGCTCGCGCTCATGTCCTTCAAGGCCGGCGTCTTCCCCGCAGTGGTCACGGGGCACGCGGTGGGTTCCTGGCGTTCGCGAGCGGGGCGTTCGGGAAGCCGGAGTACGTGGGGAAGGCCACCTGCGACCTACCCCCGATGAGCTGCTGATTCGCGGCGGGAGTGACGTGGGTGGTGACGATCTTATCATGATGTGAGTGACGGCGGAATTTTCAGTTTGATTGAAAATAAGAAGCTTTTCTGGTATTGTTTCTTCTTTAGAGATCATTGAATTGTTTTTGATGAACCTGGAGACAAGTTGAAATGGAGGGCCATTGCTAATTTCATGCATAGTTGGCATATCCGACTGCTATACTCTGCTCGAATTTCAGATATTCCTTTTAGTTCATAGAGAGCTTCCTTTTGTAAATTTAAGATCACCAGAACTTTGTTACCAAGCATAACACAGTTTCAATCCTGTTTTGTATGTGAATCTAAACGAAATAAAATAATACCTTTTGGAAAAGAAGAAGAAGATGAACTCATTTGAGATTAGATATCGAATTGAACTAAACCTTCCAATCTGCGATCCTCTGCCCTCGATCAACGCGTGTTTGGCATTTCCAAATCTTGAATTTGTGGGTTTGAAGCCATTGGATTGATTGAATTTGCAATGGGAATAGCAAAACTTGTGTGGCACCTCTTGTACATTAGAATATAAAAGCACAGAACAATATAACAGACAATGAAATTGGATCCGACTAGGTTTGCAGGTTTAATTTGGTGAAACAATTAGACCAAACCAATAAACTACGCATGTTTTATATGCAGATTCTTTGCTATAATAATCCAGCTTGTTGACCTAGAAAATCACTAATTCATAGACTAAACACAATTCTTTGCTTCATCAAAGGATATATTCTTTTGCCCGGCATATTCTATGAGTGCAATAATCAAGCTCTTTCCATATGCTTGCCTAAATACTCTACTTTATGGATAAAAGATCTAATTCATAGAGACCAAGTTATTATTATTTCCTTTTCTGCCTTTGTCAAAAGAAACATCTTGTTCTTGTTAATGATATATAATATTTCTATACTCTTTCTATATTAAAATAAAGATACGTGCTTTGGTCATATAACAAGCGGATTCTAAATTTAAAAGTTGGCTTTATACATGGTTTAGATATAGACTAATAAATCAGAAATTTCAGTTGGTTTAATTTGGTGCAATTTATTTACATTTTTCTTTTTGTATTCCACTTTTTTTTTTTGTACACATAATCAAAACCTTAAAAGAGAAAAAAGAGAGAGAAAATTCTTTTTAAAGCATGCTTCAAGAGCATCTTCCGCAACCGGTTAGCATGACCGAAAGGCAAAATAGGGCGCTTATTGCCATGCATAGACCGGAGACAGCTAGTCGATATTTTTTGTTTTTTACATCCTTTTTTGTCTTATCGTATGGTAATTCTGTAATTAAACAATGACACGAACTCCTACATACCTTTCATTATGGAAATTTATGGTATGGATGGGGTAGCCTGCGTACTAGGGGTGTCAACGAATTGGGTTGGGTCGGGTCTTGATGTTACCCGACCCGACCCGAACAATAAGGGTCATGTCATTTGACTCAACCCGACCCGAAATGCATAAAACATGAAGCAAAAAAATGGGTCGGATTGGTTCGGGTCGGGTCGGGTCGGGTTTTGGGTTTTTTATTAAAAAATATTACATTTTTTTAATAAAAAATATGACAAAGGGAATTCGAAATGCTCTTATATGATGCCGCGAAATCTCGTACAACCCGTCTGTGAACATCTCTGCAGACAAATAATACTCTCTCCTCTAAAGTTCTGCGTCGGCCGCAAAAAAGAAGCAAATCATATGGAAGATGGGGAGAGAGAGAGAGGGAGAGGGAGAGGGAGAGAGATTGATGGGGGCCGACCTAAGGGGCAACGATGACGAACCTGTGAGACGAGACGTGCTGGATGAGTTGCGAGTAGGAGTTGTAGAGGAGGTAGCCTTTAATGTGTTTGGGTGAGTGTGTTTAGGTTGAAGCCTTTAACGTGCTTTGGTGGAACAATATTCCGACCCAAAACATATATTCCGTTTGTGTTTATAATTGTTACCCAAACAGTATTAAGACCTGAAACATATACCATACTTATTTCGTGTTCGGGTCATGTTCGGGTTGGGTTAGATGGGTTTTTTGGACACCCTTACTGTGTACTACCTTCTCCCGGGAAGGGAGATGAACGTGGGAACTGCTTGGTACAATTTTCCCAAAGGGCTTTTTAGACCTTTGGAGAAATACTGGACCATTTTATAATTATTTTGAAATACTTTTGGCCAAATGCTAAAATTAAAAAATTTTATTCCAAAACTATTCTCACCAATTTTTCAAATTTTCGATTTTGTCCCTTGTTATATATTAATCTTATTAAAAAGGATCCAAACCCTTTGCCGAACTGGTGAAGTGCCATGACCGTTGGTGAGCTGGATTTGATGTCAGTAGCCGTCAGTTGAGGTTGCCAGAGGTCGACCATTGTAAAAAAATTTTTGCCAAATAAAACTTGAACTCCAAGCCCATTTGTAATGAATTTTAACCAAACATGATTTGTATTTGCCCATATAATATTGGCTTTCAGCATTTGCATTACATTCAAAACTCATTTGCAAAGCTGAATCAAATGCACTTAATATCTACTCTAGTTACTCTCTCTCCTCTCACAAGTTGACCGTTTGCTTCTACTTTCTCTTGATCTCCTTCATCTTCTGCCTATTTCACGTCCGCCGTCCGCCACCGCTAGTCAAGTCTTCATCACCGCTAGTCAAGTCTTCATCGCGCCACTCCAATTTGCACGTTTCTTGAGCTTCCACCGCCCACCCTCATCGTCCTTCGCGAAGGGAAGGCGCGGCTAATGGGGGTAGAGAGAAAAAGGAGTGGAGGTGTTCATAAGACGCGACAAGAATTAGGAGTGAGACGGGCCGGGGCAGGTGGAGCTCTCCGAGAGATTGCGGCCCGTGCGGAACAAGTCAAGCCTAACCTTTTATGGGCTCGATTTGTAGGCCTGGCCACCATAAAACGAATTTGAAAGCGCCCTTCTTTCTCGCGTGTGCGATGAAATAAAAAACTTGCCACTCATAAAGTAAGAACTAATAATAGTTTCTGATGTGTCAAGTCATTTTCCAAGCCGGTCGGTCAAACATTAGTTAGTGGCCTGTGTCTCCGGACATGTCCAGTCTTCCAGACCAGAAGTTTCGCGAGAGCATGGGCATGCTCTCCTGGTTTCGTGAGAGATCTAGGCGAAACCAGATGTCTCTCTATCTTCAACAGAAACTTCCATTGCTCCGATCCTTTGCTCTTCTTCTCTCCTATAAATACCAAGCATGTCCAGCCTCCTTCTTCACTTCAAGAAAAAGGAAAGCATTTGCCAGAGAGAGAGCAACACTCAGCGATCGATTACCAAACGTCCTTGAGTCATCTAACAGCAACAGAAGGAAGCAGGATACGATGTCGCTCATCCCAAGCTGGTTCGGCGGCCATCGGAGCAACGTCTTCGACCCTTTCTCACTTGACCTGTGGGACCCCTTCAAGGACTCCCCTTTCCCCCCCTCCTCCCTCTCCGCCTCTAACTTCCCTCAAACTTTCCGGGAAAACACCGCTTTTGTCAACACGAGGATCGACTGGAAGGAGACCCCGGAAGCCCACGTGTTCAAGGCAGATCTTCCCGGGCTCAAGAAGGAAGAAGTCAAGGTCGAGATCGAAGACGATCGGGTGCTCCAGATAAGCGGCGAGAGAAATGTGGAGAAGGAGGACAAGAACGACACGTGGCACCGGGTGGAGAGGAGCAGCGGGAAGTTCATGAGGAGGTTCAGGTTGCCTGAGAACGCGAGCATGGATCAGGTGAAGGCCTCGATGGAGAACGGAGTGCTAACCATCACTATTCCGAAGGTGGAGGAGAAGAAGCCTGAGGTCAAGGCCATTGAGATCTCTGGTTAAATGAAGCTTCCTTGTGGTCGCAAGAATGAGCGCTTTTGTGTCTTTGGCATTTCGTTAACAAGTGTAACTTTTGGATTTTTTTTTCCCCTTCCATAGTGGGTCATGTAAGAACTTTGCTTGCGTGACTGGGTAAGAGAGATGTCATCTCTATTGATGATGTTAAATTGTAATTTTGTTAGTCGTAACTATAAATAATCTTTCACGAGTTTTGCTGTAATTGGTCTTTGGCTTGTCTGATCTGGAATAGATTGAGCTATTACCCGTAATTCGGGGGCAGTAATTGATTTTCAGTTGCTGTCAAGGGTTTCGAGTAATGGGCTTTTGGCTGAATTGGGAAAATCTTGTTTGTTCGAATGCTGCGGTCATCCGCAGTTTTAGTCGACACACTATCAGCAATCAACAAATTTCCTTTCTCCAGGAGGCTATCTGATCTGCCATCCTAAACACCAGTTCGTTCATATGGTTTTGGCCTATTTCATGCAATGCACAATTCATTATAGAAGCGGTCCATTAGATTGGTGCCGTCTACACAAATTCCACCTTGCAAACTCGTGCGTTTCATCCTAAGCTAAAAGTCTGTAATTGATGGAAGCGGGTTCAACACTGAACGGTAGTTCATTTGGAGGAAGATCGGATAGCTGCCGATATAGTACGTCATCTGCTGACTCATTCCAAAACGCCCGACTACCGAATGACAAGAAACCCACCAGCATGTACCCCAATGGCGGCGATTAGAACACTGACTTCAAAGGACATGACGGCGAGCGTCGCCGTCTGGTGCACCGCGATACGAACATCGTACGTCATTATCTGCACGAGACCAGCGGCACAGTTGTTGGTGTTGGGTGTTACGAGCCTGGCGTGTGAGATCCACTGCACGTGCAGAAAGAGCCAGAACACCAAGGTCCAGGAGCTGGGAACGGGCCGATCGGAGAATTCGGTCGCCGTGCTCTTTCCCCAGTAAAATGCCATGTGGTTCTTCCCGAATGAAGCGTGAAGCTTTTACCGACAATTTAAGGTTTGCTTTTTTGTTCGCAAAATCACAGGGGGAATACGAAAGATCGAGAAAAGGAGCAGTACATGAAAATGAGGTTCCCACCAAAGCCATCACGCTCGTTGTGTATTAGTTTTGCCTTTCAGCTTTTGTGTGGCAAAAGAATAATAGAAGTCTCAAAACTTGATATAAGAGATATTTAAGTGTCAAAAGTTATGAAATGCATATTTAAATATCATTTTTCTTCAAAATTGGGATATTTTAATGCCAATTCCTGCAAAGCTCTCGGAAATCTTTGCAATTCATTTCCTCTATTATAAATACAGTCTTGTCATTAAACATATAGAGAGATATAAACACTATTTTTTATTGCTCTATATTTTCTGCCGCATTGAATCGCTTTGATGAAGCTGAAGACAAATTTAAATAGAGGGCCATGGCTCATTTAGTGCGGCTTTTTGCTTTTTCTCAATTGCATATCCGACTGCTATACTCTGCTGGAATTTCATATAGTCCTTAATTTTCATAGATCTTTCATTTGTAAAATTAAAATCATCATATCATTGTTACCAAGCACAACACAAGTCCCGTTTTGAATTTGAATCTAAACGAATTAAAATAATACTATTTGAAAATAATAATAATAATAATAATAATAAGATGAACTCATTTAAGATTAGTTTCTGGATGAATTTGGATTATTTTAGAGAAGAATTTGCATATAAATTTCGAATGTGACACGTGCTAAAAAAATGAGACTTGTTAGGTGATCGCCCAATTATAATAAATTTCAATGATTAATGATATATAATATTCTATTTACTTTTTCTTCATTGAAATAAGAATATGTGTTTTGTATATAAAAAGCAGATTATAAATTTAAAAGTTGCCTTTATACATAGTGTCAGAATAATAAATCAGAAATTTCAAGTTGGTTTAATGTGGTACAATTTATTCATTCTTTTCTTTTTGTATAAGTTTTAATACATGGTGGCACAATGACACCGCAAAAGGAATTTTCTTAGTGATCACATTTAGGCTACATTTAACAGTCGGGATAAAATTCATAATAGAATAAAATTTATCATATTTAGCATTTGGTACCTGTTCAAGATAGGATAAAGTCAGATATAAGGGAATATAAGCCGGATAAAATTATCTCACGAGAAATGCGGGATAATAGTGTATAGAATTTATAATATCCTCAATTAGAAAGTTAATTTTCTTGATAAAGACTTCTTAAATTAACAAAGTAAAATTATATTTATATATAAATAATATTTGTGGTACACATAATCAAAACCTTAATAAAAAAAATTCTTTTTAAACCATGCTTCATGAGTATCTTCCGCAACCGATTAAAATTACCAAGATGAAAAATGGGGTGTTTATCGCCATACATAGACCATAGACAATTAGTTGATATTTTTGGATTATTACACACTTCTCTCCCTTTCTCTTTATTTTCTTCATCTTTCACACGTGTCTATCACCGTTAGTTAAATTTTCAAGCGCTGCTCAGACCTGCACTTGAAATTAGTGTTACAAATATTTTACATCATTTGACGATGGAATTTACATTTCTTTACATAAGTGTAATCTCCTCCATGCATCAACTTGAATTTTTGAATTTGAGTTCGAATATTTGTCAACGTCTACTATACCTTCCCACTTACCTAAATGTTATCTTGAGTAAAATTCCAACCTAGCTTAGAATCAAAAGGGATCACCTCGCACATTCTTTTATTCTTCTTCTTGGCATTCACAGTTCATTGCTTGCAAGCTGTAGCGGCAACGAATTTGGGTGTAGGATGCCATGAATATTAAGAGTGAGATGGATTGGGCCATGTCGAATTACGAACTTATAGGCCCAGCCACCACAAAACGAATTTGAAAGCCCTCCTTTTCTTTTTGCGTGCACGTGTGGGTGCATTAGCCATAGACACAATTATCCTAATATAAAAAAGCTTGGGTTATAATGAAATAAAAAACTTAGATATTGGGTCAGGTCATTTTCCAAGCCGGTCGGTCAAACATTAGTTATTGGCCTGTCTCCGGACATATCCAGTCTCGCAGACCAGAAGTTTCGCGAGAGCATAGGCATTTTCTCCTGGTTTCGAGAGAGATCTAGGCGAAACCAGATGTCTCCCTATCTCCAACAGAAACTTCCATTGGTTCGATCCTCTGCTCTTCTTCTCTCCCATAAATACCAGCCATGTCCTCCCTCTCATTCTCACTTCAGGTAAAGGAATAGCGTCTCCAAGAGAGAGAATCAGTCCGGCAATCCATCACCAAACGTCCTCGAGTCATCCAACAGGAGCAGAAGGAAGCAGGATACAATGTCGCTCATCCCAAGGTGGTTCGGCGGCCGACGCAGCAACGTCTTCGACCCTTTCTCTCTCGACCTCTGGGACCCCTTCAAGGACTTCCCTTTCCCTTCCTCTTCCCTCTCCGCCTCTAATTTCCCCCAAACGTTCCGGGAGAACACAGCTTTCGTGAACACGAGGATCGACTGGAAGGAGACCCCGGAAGCCCACGTCTTCAAGGCGGACCTCCCTGGGCTCAAGAAAGAGGAAGTCAAGGTGGAGATAGAAGACGATCGGGTGCTCCAGATAAGCGGCGAGAGGAATGTGGAGAAGGAGGACAAGAACGATACGTGGCACCGGGTGGAGAGAAGCAGCGGGAAGTTCATGAGGAGGTTCAGGTTGCCCGAGAATGCGAAGATGGATCAGGTGAAGGCGTCGATGGAGAGCGGAGTGCTCACCGTCACTGTTCCCAAGATGGAGGAAAAGAAGCCTGAGGTCAAGGCCATTGAGATCTCCGGTTAAATTAAGCTTTCTTGTGGTTGCAAGAGCGAGCGCTTTTGTGTCTTTGGCATTTCGTTAATAAGCGTAAGTTTTGGATTTTTTTTTTCCTCTTCTTAATGGGTCATGAAGAAGTTTGCTTGTGTGACTGTAATCAAGGTGTCATCTCTGTTCATGATGTTATTGTAATTTTGTCGGCCGTAAATAAAAACAATCTTTTATGAGTTTTGCTGTAATTGATCTCTGGTTTGTCTGATCTGTTACTGGAGCGGTACTTGTCTCGATTTTCAGTTGCTGTCAAGGGTTTCAAGTAGATTGGGCATGCCGAATTGTGAAGATCTTGTTTCTTTGAAAGCTTCGGTTATCCCCTGTTTTTGTTGACACACTCTCTGCAGTCAACAAGTCTTCTTTCTCCAGGAGGCTATCTGATGTGGCGTCCTAAACTACAGTTCGTGTGGTTCTTGACTATTCCAAGCAATGCACATTAGAAGCGATCCATCTGATTGGTGGGATATTGTTCTCGGTGGTCGGACGTTTTGGAATTGAATCACGGGTGGTGGATATTCGCCAGCCATCCCATCTCCCTTCGACGGACTGCTGATTGTCGTTAGTATTCGACCCACATCCATCAATTACAGCCTTCAGCTTAGTATAAAACGCTTGAGTTTGATAGTGTGGAAATTGTCTGACAATAGTTTTCAGTTTAGTTGAATATTAAAAAGTTGTTTTGCTGGTCTTTGTCAAGAGGCCATGGAATCGTTTCGATGAAGCTGTAGACAATTTGGGAGGGCCAGAGAAATTTCTGGAGGGCCATGGCTCGTTTAGTGCAGCTTTTTGAATTTTTGTTTCGTGTATAGTTAGTTGCAATATCCGATTGCTCCACTCTGCTGGAATTTCATATAGTCCTTTTAAATAGAGCCCTCTTTTGTAAATTTAAAATCATCGGAAATTTTTTCCAAGCACAACACAGTTTCAGTCCCGTTTTGAATTTAAATCAAAAGGAATTAAAATAATATTATTTGAGAAAAATAATAAGATGAAATTTAAGATTAGATATCAAATCGAACTGAATTTTTAAATTTGGGATCATCTTCCTTTTGATCAACATGTGTTTGGCACTATCAATCTTGAACTTGTGGGTTTTAATCCACCTCTTATATATAAGAATGTAAAGCACAAAACAATATAAAAATATAGAACGACTGGAAAGAGGCAGAAGATGAAGGAGATCAAGAGAAAGTAGAAGCGAACGGTCACTTGTGAGAGGAGAGAGAGTAACAGGAGCAGATGTTAAATGCATTTGATTCAGCTTTGTAATTGAGTTTTGAGTATATTACAAATGCTGAAAGTCAAAATTATATGGGGAAATGTAAATTGTGTTTGCAAAAAACTCATTATAAATGGGTTTTGAGTTCAAGTTTTGTTTGGCAAGAAAACTTTTACAATGGTCGACCTCCAGCAATCTCAACCAAGGCTGCCAACGCCAAATATGGGTCACTGGTGGCCGTAACCCTTCCCCAGTCCGGCAAAGGGTTTGGGTCCTTGTTTAATAAAAATATATATAATGAGACACAAAATCAAAAATTTGAAAAATTGGTGAGGATAGTTTTGGAATAAATTTTTTTAATTTTAGCATTTGGCCAAAAGTATTTCAAAACGATTGTGAAACAGTCCAGTATTTCCCAAAGGGCTTTCGCCTGAAAGCCCTTTGAGAAAACCGTACCAAGCAATTCCCACGTTCATCAATTTCCATAATGAAAGATATGTAGGAGTTCGTTTCGTTTGTGTTTAATTACAGAATTACCATACGATAAGATAAAAAAGGATGTAATAAACCAAAAATATCGACTTGCTGTCTACGGTCTATGCATGGCAATAAACACCCTATTTTGCCTTTCGGTCATGCTAACCAGTTGCGGAAGATGCTCTTGAAGCATGCTTTAAAAAGAATTTTCTCTCTTTTTTCTTTTTTAAGGTTTTGATTATGTGTACCACAAAAAAAAAAGTGGAATACAAAAAGAAAAAAGTAAATAAATTGTACCAAATTGAACCGACTGAAATTTCTGATTTATTAGTCTATCTACACCATGTATAAAGCCAACTTTTAAATTTAGAATCCGCTTGTTATATGACCAAAGCACGTATCTTTATTTTAATATAGAAAGAGTATAGAAATATTATATATCATTAACAGAACAAGATGTTTCTTTTGACAAAGGCGGAAAAGGAAATAATAATAACTTGGTCTCTATGAATTAGATCTTTTATCCATAAAATAGAGTATCTAGGCAAGCATATGGAAAGAGCTTGATTATTGCACTCATAGAATATGCCGGGCAAAAGAATATATCCTTTGACGAAGCAAAGAATTGTGTTTAGTCTATGAATTAGTGATTTTATGGGTCAACAAGTTGGATTATTTTAGCAAAGAATCTGCATATAAAACATGCGTAGTTTATTGGTTTAGTCTAATTGTTTCACCAAATTAAACCTGCAAACCTAGTCGGATCTAATTTTATTGTCTGTTATATTGTTCTGTGCTTTATATACTTATGTACAAGAGGTGCCACACACAAGTGTCGCTATTCCCATTGCAAATTCAATCAATCAAATGGCTTCAAACCCACAAATTCAAGATTTGGAAATGCCAAACACACGTGGGCAGATGATCGCAGATTGGGAGGTTTAGTTCGATTCGATATCTAATCTCAAATGAGTTCATCTTCTTCTTCTTTTCCAAAAGGTATTATTTTATTTCGTTTAGATTCACATACAAAACAGGACTGAAACTGTGTTATGCTTGGTAACAAAGTTCTGGTGATCTTAAATTTACAAAAGGAAGCTCTCTATGAACTAAAAGGAGTATCTGAAATTCGAGCAGAGTATAGCAGTCGGATATGCCAACTATGCATGAAATTAGCAATGGCCCTCCATTTCAACTTGTCTCCAGGTTCATCAAAAACAATTCAATGATCTCTAAAGAAGAAACAATACCAGAAAAGCTTCTTATTTTCAATCAAACTGAAAATTCCGCCGTCACTCACATCATGATAAGATCGTCACCACCCACGTCACTCCCGCCACGAATCAGCAGCTCATCGGGGGTAGGTCGCAGGTGGCCTTCCCCATGTACTCCGGCTTCCCGAACGCCCCACTCGCGAACGCCAGGAACCCCACCGCGTGCCCTGCGACCACCGCGAGGAAGACACCGGCGTTGAAGGACATGAGCGCGAGCATCGCCAGGTACATGAGCCCCATACGCACCGCGTGGAGCAGCACCCGGAGGATGGCGGTGGCAACGCCGGGCTTGGCGAGGAGGTGGTGCCAACGGGAGAGCCACTCGACGAGGACGCAGATGGCAAAGGCGAGGACGATGGCAACAGCATACATGGCAGTCTGCTTGCCTGGCCAGCCGGTGAAGAGGATTATGGCACGCGTGCCCCAGTTGAAGGTCATGTGCATCATCATCATCTTGTGGCGGCGGGGCATCGTCATCGTCCCGTTCACGCCGGGCATGTGGCCGCCGTTCATGCCCTCCATGGTCAGAGCTTCTACTGGGGCACGCGTGCCATAACCGATGTCGTGGTCCATGGCGGCTTGACCTTGTTTTGACGTCACCGACAAACATAGCATGATCATCCTTGCCCGGTCATTTCTCGAGCAACCTAACCCATCAGAAACGGAAAGTCAGGATCATCCTTGCCCGCTTATCGACATTACCGACTCTATCAAGCTCGACGTATCAAGAATCAGTGAGTCGGAGGTCATTTTGCCCTGGACGAAATGGTATCATCTTGGAGAAGCGATTGAGCATCCAATATAAGCAATTCCAAATTTAAGAATTCGTGGGGTCGATCCGAAATCAAGAACACCATCGTCAATCTCACACATCAATACGCGTTGAGCATTCCAAATGTCAAATATATAAATGCAACGAGGGAGGATTGCCATTTGGAATCATATCAAAGGGCGATTGGGATGAGAAGATAAACACCCCATTTTTCATCTTGGTTATTTTAATCGGTTGCGGAAGATACTCATGAAGCATGGTTTAAAAATAATTTTTTTTATTAAGGTTTTGATTATGTGTACCACATATATTATTTATATATTAATATAATTTTACTTTGTTAATTTAAGAAGTATTTTATTAAGAAAAATAACTTTCTAATTGAGGATATTATAAATTCTATACACTTTTATCCCAACTTTCTCATGAGATAATTTATTCGGTATATATCCCTTTATATCCGATTTTATCCTATCTTGAACAGGTACCAAACGCAGAATAGGATAAATTTTATTCTATTATGAATAAACGTAGCCTAAATGTGATCATTAAGAAAATTCCTTTTGCAGTGTCATTGCGCCACCATGTATTAAAACTTATACAAAAAGAAAAAAAATGAATAAATTGTACCACATTAAACCAACTTGAAATTTCTGATTTATTATTCTGACACTATGTATAAAGGCAACTTTTAAATTTATAATCTGCTTTTTATATACAATACACATATTCTTATTTCAATGAAGAAAAAGTAAATAGAATATTATATATCATTAATCATTGAAATTTATTATATTTGGACGATCACCTAACAAGTCTCATTTTTTTAGCACGTGCCACATTCGAAATTTATATGCAAATTCTTCTCTAAAATAATCCAAATTCATCCGGAAACTAATCTTAAATGAGTTTATCTTATTATTATTTTTCAAATAGTTTTATTTTAATTCGTTTAGATTCAAATTCAAAACGGGATTGAAACTGTGTTGTGCTTGGTAACAAAGTTGTGATGATTTACAAAAGAAAGCTCTATGAAAATTAAGGACTATATGAAATTCCAGCAGAGTATAGCAGTCGGATATGCAATTGAAAAAAAGCAAAAAGCCGCACTAAACGAGTCATGGCCTTCTATTTCATTTTGTCTTCAGCTTCATCAAAACGATTCAATGCGACAGAAAATATAGAGCAATTGAAAAATAGTGTTTATATTTCTCGATATGTTTAATGACAACCTTTTGACTGTATTTATAGTACAGGAAATGAATTGCAAATAGGAAAGAATATATACAATATTATCTTCCTACTGAATATTCTCTAAAATATTCAACCTCTACGATTTATTATATCGATCGCGAGATCATAATTGGAATAGGGAATTAATCAACAATCCTTTCTCTAACACAATGATAACTGAAAAGACGAGCAAAAGAACTCTTTATTTTCAACCAAACTGAAAACTCCACCGTCATATTGTAACTTGCTACAACTCCGCAACTCATCCTGATCATCATCATCAATCCATTTCACGTCTAAATTCTCTTCCACCCACCTGAACGCGATGACTCCATCATGAGTTTAGGAAATTTGCCATCGACTGATCCATCTTTTTCGAGTCCTTCGGACTCGTTGTTTGGCAAATATACAAGAGCACAGAATGGAGGCGCGGACACCTCAAATACCAAAAGTTACAAACATTTAAGTACTAAAATTGGAACAAAATGAATCAATTAAATGCCAACGACGAAAAAATTTGACCAAATTACATACGTGGCATTTTTCTAGCAACATGAGCTCAAAACGACGTCAATTTGGGCGCTCACGTGACTAAATAAGGCATGACAGGCGCTAACGTGGTTGGGCTAAGTCAAAACGACATTTTGAGTAAATCTAAGTTGACTCAACTTTCCGACGAACTACATAAGCGAGTTAAATTATTAAAAAAATACCATGTAAGATTTTCGAGAGTTTTTGCTGGAATTGACACTAAAATATCTCAATTTTTAAGAAAAGCGATATTTAAATATGCCTTTTATAACTTTTAATACTTAAATATCTCGTATATTAAGTTTTGATATTTCTATTATTCTTTTACATCGACAAAAGGTGAAAGGCAAAACTAATACACAACTAGCGTGATGGCTTTGGTGGGTGCCTCCTTTTCATGTACTGCTCTTCTTTTCTCGATCTTTCGTATTCCCCCGTGATTTTGCGAACGTAAAAGCAAACCTTAAATTGTCGGTAAAAGCTTCTCGCTTCAATCGGGAAGAACCACGTCATTTTTACTGGGGAAAGGGCACGGCGACCGAATTCTCCGACCGGTCCGGTCCCACCTCCTGGACCTTGGTGTTCTGGCTCTTTCTGCGCGTGCAGTGGATCTCACACGCTAGGTTCGTAACACCCGACATCAAGAACTATGCGGCTGGTCTCGTCCAGATAATGACGTACGATGTTCGTATCGCGGTGCACCACAAGGTGACGCTCGCCGTTATGTCCTTCGACGTCAGCGTTCAAATCGCCGCCACTGGGGTACATGCTGGCGGGTTTCTTGTCACCAATGAACTACCGTTCAGTGAACCCGCTTCCATCAATTACAGACCTTTAGCTTAAAATGAAACGCACGAGTTTGCAAGGTGGAATTTGTGTGGACGGCACCAATCTAAATGGATCGCTTCTATAATGAATTGTGCATTGCATGAAATAGGCAAAAACCATATGAACGAACTGGTGTTTAGGATGCCAGATCAGATAGCCTCCTGGAGAAAGGAAATTTGTTGATTGCTGATAATGTGTCGACTAAAAGTGCGGATGACCGCAGCATTCAAACAAACAAGATTTTCCCAATTCAGCCAAAAGCCTACTACTTGAAACCCTTAGACAGCAACTGAAAATCGATGACTAATAAGATACTGCTCCGGTATTATGTGTAATAGCTCAATCTATTCCAGATCAGATAAACCAAAGATCAATTACAGTAAAATTTGCGAAAGATCATTTATTGTTACAGCTGACAAAATTATAATATAACATCATAAATAGAGAGACATCTCGATTACGCAGTCACACAAGCAACTTCTTGCATGACCCATTAAGAAGAGGAAATAAAATCCAAAAGTTGCACTTGTTAATGAAATGCCAAAGACAAAACCGCTCATTCTTGCGACCGCAAAGAAGCTTCACTCAACCAGAGATCTCAATGGCCTTGACCTCAGGCTTCTTCTCCTCCACCTTCGGAACAGTGATGGTGAGCACTCCGTTCTCCATCGAGGCCTTCACCTGATCCATGCTCGCGTTCTCAGGCAACCTGAACCTCCTCATGAACTTCCCGCTGCTCCTCTCCACCCGGTGCCACGTGTCGTTCTTGTCCTCCTCCTCCACATTTCTCTCGCCGCTTATCTGGAGCACCCGATCGTCTTCGATCTCGACCTTGACTTCTTCCTTCTTGAGCCCGGGAAGATCCGCCTTGAACACGTGGGCTTCCGGGGTCTCCTTCCAGTCGATCCTCGTGTTGACAAAAGCGGTGTTTTCCCGGAAAGTTTGAGGGAAATTAGAGGCGGAGAAGGAGGAGGAAGGGAAAGGAGAGTCCTTGAAGGGGTCCCAGAGGTCAAGGGAGAAAGGGTCGAAGACGTTGCTCCGACGGCCGCCGAACCAGCTTGGGATGAGCGACATCGTATCCTGCTTCCTTCTGTTGCTGCTAGATGACTCAAGGTCGTTTGGTAATCGATTGTCGAGTGTTGCGCTCTCTCTCTCTGGCAAATGCTTTCCTTTTTCTTGAAGTGAAGAAGGAGGCTGGACATGCTTGGTATTTATAGGAGTGAAGAGGAGCAAAGGATCGGACCAATCGAAGTTTCTATTGAAGATAGAGACATCTGGTTTCGCCTAGATCTCTCACGAAACCATGAGAACATGCCTATGCTCTCGCGAATCTTCTGGTCTGCAAGACTGGATATGTCCGGAGACACAGGCCAATAACTAATGTTTGACCGACCGGCTTGGAAAATGACTTGACACATCAGAAACTATTATTAGTTTTTACTTTATTAGTGGCAAGTTTTTTATTTCATTGCACACGCGAGAAAGAAGGGCGCTTTCAAATTCGTTTTATGGTGGCGAGGCCTACAAATCGAGCCCATAAAAGCTTAGGCTTGACTTGTTCGACACGGGCCGCAATCTCTCGGAGAGCTCCACCTGCCCCGGCCCGTCTCGCCCCTAATTCTTATCACGTCTTATGAACACCTCCACTCCTTTTTCTCTCTACCCCCACTAGCCGCGCCTTCCCTTCGCGAAGGACGATGGGGGTGGGCGGTGGCGCTCAAGAAATGTGCAAATCGGAGTAGCGCGATGAAGACTTGACTAGCGGTGGCAGACGGCGGACGTGAAAGAGGCAGAAGATGAAGGAGATCAAGAGAAAGTAGAAGCGAATGGTCAACTTGTGAGAGGAGAGAGAGTAACTGGAACAGATGTTAAGTGCATTTGATTCAGTTTTGCAAATGAGTTTTGAGTATAATGCAAATGCTGAAAGCCAATAATATATGGGGAAATACAAATCATGTTTGGTAAAAAAATTCATTACAAATGGGCTTGGAGTTCAAGTTTTGTTTGACAAAAAAAACTTTTACAATGGTCGACCTACGGTAATCTCAATTGACAGTTGCTGACAAAAATGAAAATTTGAAAATTTGGTGAGGATAGTTTTGGAATAAAAAATTTTAGTTTTAGCATTTGGCCTAAAGTATTTCAAAATAATTGCCAAACAGTCTAGTATTTCTCCAAAGGATTGAAAGCCCTTTGGTAAAATTGTACCAAGCAAGTTCCCATGTTCATCTCCCTTCCCGAGAGAAGGTGGTACACAGGCTACCCCATCGATACCATCAATTTCCATGATGAAAGGTATGTCGGAGTTCATATCGTTGTTTAATTACAGAATTACCATACGATAAGACAAAAAAGGATGTAATAAACAAATTTTTTTTCCCTAGTTGGACTAAAATATATGTAGTTTATTGGTTTGGTATTTACCATTTTATCAAATTAAACCTCAAAACCAAGTCAGTTCTACATTTACTGTATGTTGTATTGTTTTGTGCTTTATATTCTTATGTATAAGAGGGGAATAAAACCCACAAATTCAAGATTGATAGTGCCATATACATGTTGATCAAAGGAAGATGATCCCAAATTGAAAGATTCAGTTGGATTTGATATCTAATCTTAAATGAGTTCATCTTATTATTATTTTTTTCAAATAGTATTATTTTAATTTGCTTAGATTTAAATTCAAAAAGGGACCGAAACTGTGTTGTGATAGGGAAAATTCCGATGATTTTATATTTACAAAAGAGAGCTCTATTTAAAAGGACTATATGAAATTCCAGCGGAGTAGAGCAATCGGATATTGCAACTCACTATGCACGTAACAAAAAAGCAAAAAAGCTGCATTAAACGAGCCATGGCCCACGAGAAATCTCTCCTGGCCCTCTATTCCAATTTGTCTACAGCTTCATCAAAACTATTCCCTGGTCTCTCTGAAAAGACCAACAATACAACTTTATAATTTTCAACCATACTGAAAACTCCGCTATCATATTGTCAGAAAATTACCACACTATCAAACTCACGCGTTTCATACTAGGTTGAAGGCTGTAATTGATGGAAGTAGGTCGAATACTAACGACCATCAGCAGTTCATCGAAGGGAGATGGGATGGTTGCTGAAAATCCACCACCCATGATTCAATTCCAAAACATCCGACCCCCGAAGAACAATATCCCACCACTTAGATGGATCGCTTCTAATGTGCATTGCTTGAAATGGCCGACGACCATACGAACAAACTGGAGTTTAGGACGCCACATCAGATAGCCTCCTCGAGAAAGGAGACTTGTTGATTGCAGATAATGTGTCAACTAAAACAGGGGATAACCGCAGCTTTCAAACAAACAAGATCTTCCCAACTCGGCCAAAAGCCCAATTTACTTGAAACCCTTGACAGCAACTGAAAATTGATAAGTACCGCTCCGGTATCAGATCAGACAAACCAGAAAACTCGGGAAAGATTGTTCTTATTTACGGCCGACAAAACTACAATATAACATCACGAACAGAGATGACGTCTTGCTTTCACAGTCACACGAGCAAACATCATGAACAGAGATGACGTCTTGATTATACAGTCACACAAGAAAACTTCTTGCATTACCCATTAAGAAGAGAATAAATCCAATAATTACGCTTATTAACGGAATGCCAAAGACACAAAAGCGCTCATTCTTGCAACCGCAAGAAAGCTTAATTTAACCGGAGATCTCAATGGCCTTGACCTCAGGCTTCTTTTCCTCCGCCTTCGGAACAGTGACGGTGAGCACTCCGCTCTCCATTGACGCCTTCACCTGATCCATCTTCGCATTCTCAGGCAACCTGAACCTCCTCATGAACTTCCCGCTGCTTCTCTCCACCCGGTGCCACGTATCGTTCTTGTCCTCCTTCTCCACATTCCTCTCGCCGCTTATCTGGAGCACCCGATCGCCTTCTATCTCCACCTTGACTTCCTCTTTCTTGAGCCCAGGGAGGTCCGCCTTGAAGACGTGGGCTTCCGGGGTCTCCTTCCAGTCGATCCTCGTGTTCACGAAAGTTGTGTTCTCCCGGAACGTTTGGGGGAAATTAGAGGCGGAGAGGGAAGAGGAAGGGAAAGGGCAGTCGTTGAAGGGGTCCCAGAGGTCGAGAGAGAAAGGGTCGAAGACGTTGCTGCGTCGGCTGCCGAACCAGCTTGGGATGAGCGACATTGTATCCTGCTTCCTTCTGCTGCTGTTGGATGACTCGAGGACGTTTGGTGATGGATTGCCGGACTGATTCTCTCTCTTGGAGACGTTATTCCTTTACCTGAAATGAGAATGAGAGGGAGGACATGCTGGTATTTATCGGAGAGAAGAAGAGTAGAGGATCGAACCAATGGAAGTTTCTGTTGGAGATAGAGAGACATCTGGTTTCGCCTAGATCTCTCTCGAAACCAGGAGAAAATGAAGAAAATGCCTATGCTCTCGCGAAACTTCTGGTCTGCAAGACTGGATATGTTCGGAGACAGGCCAACAACGGCATAAGTACAGCGGGAGTGCCAAAAGTTGGCACAAAGGACACTTAAGTGCCAAAAGTTAAAAACGTACACTTAAGTCCACTTTTTAAAAAAAATGGATCACTTAAGTGCAAAGTCGCCGGAACCCCGCCGGAAATCCTACGTGGCAATTTTTTTTTTATTAATTTTCTTGCCTACGTGGCTTGCCGGAAACCGAATCGGCCAAAAATCAGCCAAAACGACGTCATTTTGGGCGACGTGGATTTTAAAAATTATTAATTAAATAATTAAAAAAAAAAAAAAGGGGGCGGAAGAGGGGATCGGCGAGGGCTGTGCAGCCCTCGCCGCCGCCGCCCCGTCGCCGCCCCACCTCGCCGGAAGGGCCGGCGACGGTGGGCGAGGGTCGGCCGGGCCCCGGCCGGCCTCCGCGAGGGCTGCGCGCCCCGCCCGGATCTCGGGCGAGGTCGCGACCCTCCCCAGTCCGGCGAGGGTCGTCGCCCTCGCCCGGCCGGCCAAGGGCCGTCGACCGCCTGCACCAGCGGGCCCTTCCCGGCGAGGTGGGGCCGCGGCGGCGGCCGCGGCGAGGGCCGCACAGCCCTCGCCGATCCCCTCTTCCGCCCCCTTTTTTTAATAAAATCGATTTTAATTTTTAAAAATCTGACGTGGATATTCTTTAAAAAAAAAAATTGTCACGTGGATTTTTTATTTTGAAAAAAAAAGCCACGTGGATTTTTTATTTAAAAAAATGCTCCGTCGCAAAAATTAAGTCGCCGGAAAATTGACACGTGGCAATTTGGTCGGAATTTTCGCCGTTGGCACTTAAGTGTATCTTTTGTAACTTTTGGTATTTAAGTGTCCCCCCCTCCGTCTTAACTTTTGGCATTCCGGAGGTCCGCACCTCGGCCAATAACTAATGTTTGACCGGCCGGCTTGGAAAATGACCTGACCCAATATCTAGAATTTTTTATTTCATTATAGCCCAAGCCCTTTGTCGGATTGGCGAGGGGCTACGGTCACTAGCGAGTTAGATTTGGTGCCAGCGGCTGTCGGTTGAGGTCATCAGAGGTCGTCCATAGAAAAAGTTTTTTTGCCAAACACAACTTGAATTCAAAGTGCATTTGTAATGAGTTTTATCGGAAAATTAGGTTCTTCATTGCCATACATAAACCATAGACAACTAGTTGATATTTTTGGTTTATTACATCCTTTTTTGTCTTATTGTATGGTAATTTTGCAATTAAACACAAAGGACATGAACTTCTACTCATCCTTTATTGTGTGAATTGATGGTATGGATGGGTAACCTGTGTACTAACTTCTTCCGGGAAGGTAGATGAATATGAAAACTGCTCTCTCTGCAACATCTACGCAAATTCTCTTTTTGTCTCACAAGGTGACCGATTTTTTTTTCTTAAAAGAACTGAAAGAGGTGACTTTGTTCGCTTCTCTCCCTTTCTCTTCACCTTCTTCCTCTTTCGCATGTGCGTCTATCTTTATTAGTCAAATTTTCCAACACCATTCAGACTTGCACATGAAAGAAGTGTCAAAAATATCCCACACATTTGACGATAGACTTTCATATTCTTTATATACATATCACGTATATAACTTGAACTTTTGGATTTGGGTTCAAATATTTTTAAGCCCCTATTTTACCTTCCCATTACCTAAATGTAATTTTAAGTCAAAGCGCAACCTAGCCAGGAATCAAACGTGGTCACGTCTCACATTCTTCTCTTCTTTTTGTTGGCTGCACGGTTCATTGCTCGCAATCGTAGTGGTAATGAATTTGAGTCGGGTTGGACGACATGACGTGAAAAGAATTATGAGAGAGATAGGCCGGACAAGTAGAGCTCTTTGAGAGATTGTGGCCCTTGTCGAACACGTCAAGCCTAGCTTTCGCGATGGACTCGATATTTAGGCCCGCTCTTTTTTTGAGTACATAGCCGTACGCTGGGTTATCCCAGTAAAAGGCATGGGCTAATAATTATCAGGTGAAAGTCTAGGATTGAAAATGAAAACTTCAGCACGGCACTTATGGCTTCTGGGATCGTGTTAGTCATTTTCCAAGCCGGTCAAACAATAGTTATTGTCGTGTCTCCAGATATCTCCAGACTGCAGATTAGAAGCTTCGCGAGAGAAAGGCATTTTCTCCTGGTTTCGAGAGAGATCTAGACGAGACCAGATGCTTCTCCGATCTTTACAGAAACTTCCATTGGCTCGATCCTTAGCTCTTCTTCTCTCCTATAAATACCAGGCATGTCCGTCCTTTCTTCCCCACCTCAAGAAAACGAAAGCATTTGCAAGAGAAAGAATTAGTCCGACGATCAATCACTAAGCGTCTTTGAATCATCTAACAGCAGCAGAAGAAAGCAGGGTACCATGTCGCTCATCCCAAGCTGGTTCGGTGGCCGTCGCAGCAATGTCTTCGACCCTTTCTCTCTCGACCTCTGGGACCCCTTCAAGGACTTCCCTTTCCCTTCCTCTTCCCTCTGCGCCTCTAATTTCCCTCAAACTGGCCGGGAGAACACCACTTTCGTGAACACAAGGATCGACTGGAAGGAGACCCCGGAAGCCCACGTGTTCAAGGCAGATCTCCCTGGGCTCAAGAAGGAGGAAGTCAAGGTGGAGATCGAAGACGATCGGGTTCTCCAGATAAGCGGCGAGAGGAACGTGGAGAAGGAGGACAAGAACGACACCTGGCATCACGTGGAGAGGAGCAGCGGGAAGTTCATGAGGAGGTTTAGGTTGCCCAAGAATGCCAAGATGGATCAGGTGAAGGCGTCGATGGAGAATGGAGTGCTCACCGTCACTGTTCCGAAGGTGGAGGAGAAGAAGCCTGAGGTGAAGGCCATTGAGATCTCTGGTTGATTTCAGTTTTTGCAGAAATGAGCGGTTTTCTGTCCGGTAATGGTTGGCTTTTTGTGAACAACTACAATTTTGGATCACTTTCTTTCGTCAACATGTGATGCAAGAAGTTGTAGGTGGTGCTTGAGTGGCTACGTAATCAATGTATCATTTATCTCTCTGTTTATGATGTTATATTGTATTTTGGTCGGGCCATGGTATGGCGCTTCATTATGAATAAATTGGATGAGTTTTTGCAGTAAAAAGAAATCTGGGTTGCCTAATCTGGAATCTATTGAGCCATTATACATGGTACTGCAGCAGTACCTGTTTGGGGTCGATTTCCAGTCGTGGAGGGTCCCTATCAAAGGGCCTTCGGCCAATTTCTGAAGTTCACGTCTGTTCGAAAGCTGCTGCTCTGCTAATTTAGTTGACACTATTCGCAATCAACAAATTTCCTTTCTCGGAGGAAAATTAGTTTGAAAGCCGCTGCTCTGCCAAACTGCATCAGGCTGTCCAAAAACCCGACCCGAACACAAACTAAATATAGCATATGTTTCGGGTCTCAATATTGTTCCGGAAATAATTATAAAACAAGCGGAGTATGTATTTAGGGCCGGGTTAGGATTGGAATAAGACATTATCTACTACGCTCATGTTACAGTCCCAAACCTTGTGAAACATTCTGCCTCTGGAACTTCAGAGTCTACGACTCTGCCTTACTCCGCCTCCGTCGACGCCTCTGCCTTCTCCTCTTTGTCAACTCTGCCTCCATCGACTCCGCCTTCTCCTCCTCGTCGACTCTGCCTTCTCTTCGGGGAGCATCCAAAAGGGAAGCGAGGAAAACAGAGAAAGAGAGAGCCAAAGCCGAGATTGAGGGAGGCCGAGAATAACATCAGAGAGCGGCACTCAACCTCGCCCTCTTGACCTAACTAGAGTCCGCCTCGTAGCATTCCGAAGACCTCCAACTGGCGTCCCCGTGACTCCATTCCCCAATGGCCGGATATCCGGTGAGTCTCTTCTCTTGATTCTGAGCCCCCAACCCGGGGATCTCAGCTCGGAGACATCGAGGTGGACGGCCATGGTTCTATGCGTGTCGAGTGCGCCCTTAAGCCGCCGTCTCCGAGCCGGGTAGGGGCCCCACAGTTAAACGCTCAACCCCGCGAGCCCATTTTACTCCCCTTCGTTCTGTTAAAAGGATGAGTCGATCTCATTTTCTCTGGTTCCTAAATGCTCTTGCGTCCAACTGAGTTGATGCTTTTGATGCCATGCGTTGCCTGATCTTTGTTTGGGTCTGAGTCTGAGTTCGGGTCCTAAACATCGCTCAATATCCTCTCCCCGATGGACGCTCGCCATGTGTTTGACATAAGGCCCCTGAGACGAATATGTGAGGATAGTCTCTGTGTTTTTTTTGCCATGTTTTTGTGTGAACACGAAACCCGACCCGATTTTTGCTTCCGGTCATATAATTTTCGGGTCAGAGCACAGGGCTTGTGATTCGGGTCGGGTAACATCAAGACCCGACCCGACCCATGGACACCCGATTCAGTAGGAGTGGGCAAAATTGTACGAACCAGAACCAATTACAAGTCCCAGGTTTCGAAAGGGATGGATTAGCTCGATGACAAGTTTCTTAACCTCACGATGGAGTCATTGCGCTTAAAACATGATCCCTGTGTACTGCCTTTCTTCATGGGGACTGTTTGTGCAGTACAAAGCTCGAGCTCTGCATTCTTTGTAGGAGCTATGGCGTGAGAAACCCTACTTAATTTTTCTTTTGTCGAGTGAAGTTCCATGCTGCCATTTCCAATAAGTAACAAAACTCATTTCCCCTTAAAATCAGATAATCGAGTTAATCGGTTTTCACGGGAAAATGCATTGCAAAAATGGCTTTGTCACTTTCATTTCATTATTCTTAATTTTTTAAGAGAGAATGACTTCCATAGTTTTATATTTTAAGATACCAATGAATGACTTTTTTTATTGTCTATCCTATTCTAACTCTCTAAACTTCATTTTTTATATTTAAAGGTACAAACGAATGACTTTTTTTTGTCTATTATGTCTTATTCTAACTCTTAGCCCACTCTTAAATTTTTGAGTTTATCTTTTTTGCAGAGTATGGGAGTGGAACCTTACACTTGAAACTAAACGTTTCTACCCCTAGACTCTTAAAATGTGAGGAATCAACCTCCCTATCTTCTCACTCCCATGTTGGAAGGATGGCTATTGAGGCAATGGCCAATGGTTCAAAAAAATAACTTTATCAAAGGTGAAAAATAAAGGAACCCCAAACTAATATACTTTTGAAAAAATTTGCCAAAAATTATTTTTTTTAACCATAAAGAGCACCCCCAAACTGGTATATATATGATAAATTTACCATTCACTAATTTTTATTAAATTTTATTGTCAAATTGTTAAGTTGGATGACACGTAACAGTTGATAGATATATAAGTTTGAGATTTTACCCTCCATTTGTCACGGGTATATCGACTTGTGATTTTTTGTGTTATTAATCCAATTTAACAGAAACTAACGAAGAGTAAATTTGTCACAAATATAACAATTTTGGGTTTTTGTGATAAAAAAATTAGTTTTGAGTAAATTTATCACAAGTGTACAAATTTATGATTTTTCGTAATATTAACCTAAAATTATAACATGAGGTAGTTGAACTGCATCAAATATAAGAATTCATATAATAAGACAATTATATATAAAACACACATAATATTTTGATTTGCAGACTTTCAACTTTTTCAATGTTTCAAAAAAGAAATTCACTAATCTCTCTTGCTTTTAAAATTGATGTCAAATAGATAAAAGAAAAACCATATTGCAATGCAGTTTAGGGAGTATGACGAATATGAATAAGATAACAGTTCTTGACACGAGATCGCTACTTAAATATGATATAAATTCACTGAGAGAAACCTGAAGTCGAACTTAAACTAAACACAATTCATTGGAGCCATTTTTAACTATTAAATGTGAATAAGCCCATACGTTTGGGACCAATGGATGCTTTATGACTTACACTTTCATCTTTTTTACTAACAATTTTGACCGTATTGCATCTGGCATCGAAACTAAGTAACTTATGATTTAGGGCCCATTCTATTTATCTTTAGAATAAGCAAAAATGTGTACAATCATATTTATTAAACAAATTAAGAACGTTTAGAACTTTCACATTTGCAAGTTATCAATATATAATCATCAAACTATGAACTGTTGCACTGGTAGATAACTCTAGCATAATTAACTACAAAGACACATTTTAAAAGATCAAGGGTGGGGTTGAGTCGCAACTAGCATACTTGAAGAACATACAAACATACACACACCTATATGTATAGTACGTTTGGTATAGCATTCCCGAGGGGCTTTCTAAAAGCCATTGGGAAATGCTGGACCATATGATAACTATTTTGAAGTGCTTTTAGCCAAATGCTAAAACTAATTTTTCTTTTTTCCAAAACCACCTTCACTAATTTTTCAAATTCCTAATTTTGTCCCTCACTATATATATAATTTTTTTTATTAAAAAAGGACCCAAGCCCTTTGTCAGATTGGTGAAGGACTATGGCCACCAATGAGCTAGATTTGGTGTCGGCGGCTGTTGGTTGAGGTTATCGGAGGTCACCCATTGCAAAAAATTTTTTGCCAAACACAACTTGAATTCAAAGTCCATTTGCAATGAGTTTTTATTGGAAAATTAGGTTCTTCATTGCCATACATAAATCGTAGACAACTAGTTGATATTTTTCGTATATTACATCCTTTTTTGTATTATTGTATGGTAATTTTGTAATTAAACACAAACGACATGAACTTCTACCTATCTTTTATTGTGTGAATTGATGGTATGGATGGGTAAATTGGGTACTAACTTCTTCCGGGAAGGTAGATGAATATGAGAACTGTTCTTTCTCTGCAACATCTACCCAAATTCTCTTTCTATCTCATAAGGTGACCGATTTTTCTTCTTAAAAAAAACTGAAAGAGGTGACTTTGTTCGCTTCTCTCCCTTTCTCTTCACCTCCTTCCTCTTTTGCATGTGCATCTATCTTTATTAGTCAAATTTTCCAGCACCATTCAAACTTGCACATGAAAGAAGTGTCAAAAATATCCCACACATTTGACGATATACATATGATTTCTTTCACGTATATAACTTGAACTTTTGGATTTGGGTTCAAATATTTTTAAGCCCCTACTTTACCTTCCCGCAACCTAGCCTAAAATCAAACGCGGTCACCTCTCACATTCTTTTCTTCTTTTTCTTGGCTGCACGGTTCATTGTTCGCAATCGTAGTGGCAATGAATTTGGGTGGGGTTGGACGACGTGACATGATAAGAATTATGAGTGAGATAGGCCGGACAAGTAGAGCTCTTTGAAAGATTGTGGCCCTTGTCGAACAAGTCAAGCCGAGCTTTCGTGATGGACTCGATATTTAGGCCCGCTCTTTTCTTTTTTTGTGTGCATAGCCGTACACTGGGTTATCCCATTAAAAGTCATGGGCTAATTATCACGTCTGAGGTGAAAGTCTAAGATTGAAAATGAAAACTTCAGCACCGCACTGATGGCTTCTGGGATCGTGTTAGTCATTTTCCAAGCCGGTCAAACAATAGTTATTGTCGTGTCTCCAGATATCTCCAGACCTGCAGATTAGAAGCTTCGCGAGAGAAAGGCATTTTCTCGTGGTTTCGAGAGAGATCTAGGCGAGACCAGATGCTTCTCCGATCTTTACAGAAACTTCCATTGGCTCGATCCTTAGCTCTTCTTCTCTCCTATAAATACCAGGCATGTCCGTCCTTTCTTCCCCACCTCAAAAAAACGAAAGCATTTGCAAGAGAAAGCATCAGTCGGACGATCAATCACTAAACGTCTTTGAATCATCTAACAGCAGCAGAAGCAAGCAGGGTACAATGTCGCTCATCCCAAGCTGGTTTGGTGGCCGTCGCAGCAACGTCTACGACCCTTTCTCTCTCAACCTCTGGGAGCCCTTCAAGGACTTCCCTTTCCCTTCCTCTTCCCTCTCCGCCTCTAATTTCCCTCAAACTCTCCGGGAGAACACCACTTTCGTGAGCACAAGGATCGACTGGAAGGAGACCCCGGAAGCCCACGTGTTCAAGGCGGATCTCCCTGGGCTCAAGAAGGAGGAAGTCAAGGTGGAGATTGAAGACGATCGGGTGCTCCAGATAAGCAGCGAGAGGAACGTGGAGAAGGAGGACAAGAACGACACCTGGCACCGGGTGGAGAGGAGCAGCGGGAAGTTCATGAGAAGGTTCAGGTTGCCAGAGAATGCGAAGATGGATCAGGTGAAGGCCTCGATGGAGAACGGAGTGCTCACTGTCACCGTTCCGAAGGTGGAGGAGAAGAAGCCTGAGGTTAAGGCCATTGAGATCTCCGGTTGAGTAAGCACTTTTGTGTCGGATGATATTCGGCGTTCTGTGAATGGGAGTAATTTTGAATTATATTTTTATATTTAATCTATCGTGTAAGAAGCGGTGGCGGTTGTGACGGTGTAATCAATGCGTCATCTCTGTTTATGATGTTATATTGTATTGTGGTCCGGCCATAATGGGCCGTTGAATGTGAAAAATCTTTCGTGAGTTTTGCATCCTTTAATCTTTGATTTGCCTGATCTGGAGTAACATTGTGCCATCCCACCTGCTATGGGTGGAGAAGAGCTCACCGTTTCTGGCCAAATTCTGGAGATCATGTTTGTTTGAAAGCTGCTGCTCAGCTGATTTGGTTGAAAATTTAGTGATGTCAGAAAATTACCACACTTTCGAACTTGATCACATTCTATACTAAACTGAAGCGTGTAATTGATGCCCCTGAATTCAATTCTAACGAGCGTCAGCAATTCAGTGGAGGGAAATTGGATGGCTCCTGATAAACCAAATGCTCTGACTACCCAAGAGCAAGAACCCCCTAGCGTATCCTGGGACGGTGGCGATTGAAACACTGACGTGAAAGGAAATGATGGCGAGCATCATGATGGAGGCCACCGCAATACAAACAGCGTACATCAACCACCGCACAGAGACCAGCTACGACGTTGTTGACGCCAGTTCTTTCAAACCTGGCATGCGAGATTCACTCCACGAGCACTGAGAGACAGAACACCGAGGTCCAGGAGCTGTGACTGAGCCAACAGGTGAGCATGGTCTCCGTGCTCTTTTCCCCAGTGAAATGCATGGTCTTTATCCGCGGGAGTGAGTTTTGAAGCCTGGACGGTCAAATTATTTTGCTCTTTTGTTCACAAAATCATAGGACAAAAGCAGAAAACATCAAGAAAAAGAAGAGCAGAGCATGAAAAGGAGGAACCTACCAAAGCCATCGCGATCAGCGTACTATTAGTTTCGCCTTAATACATTCAGTGATCTTGTAAAGTTGCAAGACAACAAGTCACAGCACTGAAAACGATCGATTAACTCGATGACAAGTTTCTAAACTTCACTATGGAGTCATTGGGTTTTATGCCAGGTCCCTGCGATCTGCCTCTCTTCATGTAAACTGTGTGGGGTAGCCCAAAGTTCAAGTTTAGACACGAGC
This sequence comes from Corymbia calophylla, assembly GCA_014182845.1. NCBI lineage: Eukaryota > Viridiplantae > Streptophyta > Magnoliopsida > Myrtales > Myrtaceae > Corymbia > Corymbia calophylla. Next base: position 19,284,135 of record CM024702.1, on the reverse strand, counting down.
GCAGTCATAGCCGTGTTTCTCCCCAACTTTTGTCGACTTTGCTTTTGCACAACGTTGGCCAAGTCTGTTGAGAAAACTCCTAGTTTTGATGCTTACAAAACATTCTATGAATGATATTTATTTCAATCTCTTTAAGGAAAAGAACTCAGAAAGACATAGGCTTTAAAGTCATTGTAGCGAAGAAAAGCAAGAGATGTCTTAGAGTCGGACCGTACTGCAGACGGAAAGACTCGTCCGGCATCGAGATTTAAGTCGACCGTACTTGGGCGAGATTTAAGTCGACCGTTCCGGGCATCGAGATTTTAAGTCCGAATGAACCCGGACGAAAATCTAGGCGGACTGGACTTAAGACCGTCGACTTAAGATGAACTTATACGATAAGATCACCAACGGTACAAAGATTTCACTTACCTTATTTATGTTGATTACATTATACTAATCGATTGACAGGATCAATTTGTGGGCAACTTCCAAACGAAGAATAGAGCACTTATGGAAGCCCGGATTCTCGTTTGTATGGGCGAACGTAATCTAAGGGATCGATCTACCCTCAACGGTCAAAAAGACTTGCCTTATAAAGTCTGTCCAAGAAAGGGAAGACAAAAACTCTCAAGGAAAGAGCCAACGGTCGAGTGTGGCTTGGAGAGTATTTAAGGATAGGTTGAGACTTAGGGGGAGGATAGATGAACATTATTCCAAAGCTGTTTTCGTTCTTCAATTGTTGTTCACGGTGCGCATTTGAGTGATCTCAGTGTATTACCAAAAGAGAGTGACTTAGTGAGACAAGATCATCACCGAGTACAAACACTCGAGACTGTGTAATCACCGTTGATCATATAGTGAAATACAGCCGATTGGCTGGTCGCCCAGAGAGTGGACGTAGGCTTGTCTAAAAGCCGAACCACTATAAACAGTGTTTGCAATCTTCTCTCACTCTCTCTACTTGGTTTCAATTCGTTGATTGCAAAAGTTACATATATTAGCGTGGTTAATCTCTCTAGACCTATTCACCCCCCCTCTAGGTGTTTATACTAGTCCTAACAATTGGTATCAGAGCCTCGTGCTCGAGATCTTGAAGTGTTTATTACTTCTGAGTTAAAGATCCTCTATGGCTAGTATTCTTGCACCAGGTTTGATTGAGGGCGAGCAACACTCGTCCTCCCTACTTCGACGGCAAAGATTACAACATTTGGAAGAATAAAATGAAGGCCTTTCTCAGATCGAAAGATCCACTCGAATGAGATGTGGTTGAAAGGGGAATTGATCCCACCGACAAAACCGAAAAAACATCAAAGAGAAACGATGGGAAAGAAACAAACTTCAGCCACCATCTCTCCGGAAGAAATGACGAAGAGACAAACTCTCGATGCTAAAGCTATCTACTCTCGTATTGTGCTTTATCACCTAATGAATATAATCGAATATCTTCGTGTGATACGGCTAAGGAAGTTTGGGATAGACTACATGTGACATACGAAGGAACCGATCGTGTCAAGGAAACCAAAGTAAATATATTACTTGGTTAGTATGAATCTTTTAAGATGAAACAGGGGAGAATCCATCGGAGATATGTTCGATCGTTTTACGAAATTGTAAACGGTTTGGCATATCAAGGACAACCTCGTTCTGGACCAATGAAGGTCAACAAACTTCGAGAGGACTCACAAAGGATTGGAACAATGTGAAGACATCTATCGAGAAACTCTGCGAATTTCACCATTGACTCGTCGATGAGCTCGTTGGTACTGCGCAGTCCTATGAAGCGAAACAAATGAACGAGGAAGTGGAATCCGAGAGGTAAAAAATCCATTGCTCTTAAGTCTAACATTGATTCGATGTTCGATTCGAGGAAGAATTGGATGACGAAGAACTTGCACCGCGATCGAAAAGTGAGGAAATTAAACAAGAAAGGCGGGAAGTTCAACAACGAAAAACAAATCGACAATCTGACAACGCGGGCGATGACGAGGAAGATTATGCCAAAGATGTCATCTTTTTGAATGTAAGAAAAAGGGTCATATTAAACGCAATTGTCCCAAGCTCAAAAAGAACAAAGGGAAATTCGAGAAATACAAAAAGGCCCCGAAAGCTGAAACATGGAGTGACACGAAGTTGAGGAGGACAAAGTGAAGATGAATATGGCAACATCGTCTTATGGCTCATTCGGACTCGGACTGAGACGGACTCGGGATCGACTCGGATTCGACAGAAATCGAGGTAAATCGAGTCCGATATTCCAATAGAAATCTCGATTACATAAATGAGCTTTGTTTAAATTTAAAAACTACCTTGAAAAAGATCTCCGCTTTAAAATTGAAAAATCGTAAGTTGAGTCATCAGAATTGTTCATTAAAAGAAAGATTTGATGATCTCAAAAAGGAATTTTCAGAACTGGAGGAAAGTCGTGATTCTGTTTTAAATGAAAGTGAGACTCTCAAAAAGGAACTTTTAGAAATAAAGAAAGATCAAAGTTCTTTAAGGAATGAGAATCTGTTTCTTAGAAAGGAAATTTCGAGTATTAATGCAAAGTTTTACGTAGGGACGAAAAATCTGCAGCATATTCTTTCTATCCAAATTCCTTATTATGATAAGTCGGGACTTGGGTTTTGCAAGGAAAGTAAATCGTTAATTGATTTTCCTAAAGTTAAGGAAAGAATTAAACAGAGACCTCCTCGACAAAGCTTACAAGAATCATTTTAAAAAGAATTTTGTTAAACCCGTTGGTCAAGCAAATCTAAAGTGTTCTAATCGTGGAGAAAGAGAACATTTCGAGAATAAATGTCCTAAAGTCCGGAGACCTGTTCAAAAGAAATGGATAGAAAAAGCTTATACTACTAACTTCAATGGACCCAAGAAAATTTGGGTACCAAAGAAAAATGAGTCTCGTGTTAACATTGCGGGTAAGCTTTCGGAGTAAGAAGAAATGGTACTTGGACAAAGTGGATGTTCAAGACATATGACAGAGACTCAAAAATGTTCGTTGGATTCGAAAGAATCAAGGGAGGAACAGTTTCGTTTGGAGGAAACACCAAAGGAAACATTATAGGACTGGAATCTGTCAAGATCGGTAGCTTAATCATCAACAACGTTTCTCTAGTCAAAGGATTAAACTACAATCTTCGAGCATCGATCGCTTATGTGATGCCGGTTTCGAATAAACTTCAAAGAGAATCTATGTTCTCGGAACAAGCAATGATTCTTCACGACTTTTACTTGGACGAAGGCATGGGAACATTTATCTTCTGGACATAAATGAAGACACTGCAAAATGTCTATTATCAGTTCAAGATGAAGCAGATATGTGGCACCGCAAACTTGGCCATGTCAGCATGAAACAAATTTCCAAGCTTGCCAGCAAAAAGCTCGTTCGTGGCTTGCCTTCACTAAGTTACAAGAACACGAGCTTTGCTCGCATGTACACCGGAAAACAGGTAAGAAGCTCATTCAAATCTATAAAACAGATTACTACTAATCGTGTGTTACGGCTTCTTCACATGGATTTATTTGGACCAACCGAACCCGAGCATTGGAGGTAAGAAGTACTTGTCTTGTGATAGTAGATGATTACTCTCAATTTACATGGGTATATTTTTTAGCAAATAAAGGAGATACCTTTTCATATTTCTCAACATTTGCAAAGAAGGTCCAAAATGAAAAAGGATACTCCATTTCAAGTATCAAAACAGATCATGGGGGAGAATTTGAGAATCAAGACTTTGCAAATTTTTGTGACAAATATGGTATACAACATACTTTTTCATCTCCTTACACTCCAGAACAAAATGGAGTGGTGGAAAGAAAAAATAGATCTTTGCAGGAAATGGCTAGAACATTGCTTATAGAAAGCAAGGTAGCAACTCGGTTTTGGGCGAGGTAAGGTTTCTACTTCTTGTCATATTATTAACAGTATTTCTTAGACCAATTCTTGAGAAAACCCCTATGAGATTTTTAAGAAAAGAAAACCTATTGTTTCCTACTTTCGAATCTTTGGTTGTCTATGTTATATCCTTAAAAATGTTAATCATCAACCTAGTAAGTTTGAAGAAAGGTCGATGAAGGTATTTTTCTCGGGCTATTCAAACTCTAGTAAAGCATTTAGAGTGTTCAACAAGAACACTCGGGCAAAGGAAGAATCCATGAACGTAAAGTTTCGGAGAAAGAAGTTTCAAAACAAAGCAAGTACAACTATTGAAGAATCGGATGATGCTCCCGAAAGATCTGGTCTCAACAAAGAAACGAATCTTCCCGTGAAATGGTCAAAGGAGCAACTCATGAAGAACAAGTAATTCGGTGTGATATTCCCGCATCGGCGAAAGATTCCAATAATGATGAAGTTCCAAGCCAAAACTGGAAGCACAAGTCTAGTCATCCTAAGGAACCGGTGATTGGAAACATCAACGAAGGGATTCAAACCAGATCGAGAAACAAAAAGGACACGGTAACATTGCATTGATTTCTGAAATTGAACCAAAAGGAATTAATGAAGCTCGGAAAATGAAAGCTGGATAGAGGCAATGCAAGAAGAGCTTCAATAGTTCAAAAGAAATGATGTATGGGAATTGGTGCCCAAACCCAAAGGAAGAACTATCATTGGTACCAAATGGGTATTCGAAACAAAGTCAATGAACTTGGAAAAGTCACCGAAACAAGGCAAGGCTCGTGGCAAAAGGTTATTCACAATCAAGGAATAGACTATGATGAAACCTATGCTCCAGTTGCAAGACTAGAAGCAATCAGACTACTACTTGCCTATGCATGCTATCAAAACTTCAAGCTATATCAAATGGATGTGAAAAGTGCTTTTCTAAATGGGTTTATCAAAGAAGAAGTCTTTGTAGAGCGGCCTCTCCCGGCTTCGAAGAACCAAGAAAGCCGACCATGTATACAGATTAAAGAAGGCACTTTATGGTCTCAAAACAGGCACCTCGAGCTTGGTATGAACGATTGAGCAAGTTTCTACTAGACATTAAATTCAAGAAAGGTATGGTAGATACAACCTTGTTCATTAAGAAGGAAGGTAAAAATATACTATTGGTACAAATTTATGTAGATGATATTATCTTTGGTTCATCTAATGAGCACTTGTGCAAGAACTTCTCAAAGTCTATGCGGGAAGAATTTGAAATGAGCATGATGGGAGAGCCGACATTCTTTCTAGGACTTCGGTCAATCAAACCAAACGCCTAACCTTTGTTAATCAAGAAAAGTATGCCAAAGACTTAATTAAAAAGTTTGGAATGGAGAACCGCAAAAGGACCGAGACTCCAATGGCAACCTCCATCAAACTAGATCAAGATGAAACGGGAAAGAAGGTTGATCGGAAGAATTATAGAAGCATGATTGGTTCTCTTCTCTATCTTACCGCATCTAGACCGAGATATTCTATATAGTGTTTGTCTTTGTGCAAGATTTCAAGTAGATCCTAAAGAATCACATCTTTCTCGCTGTTAAACGTATAATTAAGTATATAGCCACTTATCCAAACTTGGGGTTATGGTATCCAAAAGAAACAGATTTTACACTTCTTGGCTACTCGGATGCGAGATTTAGCAAGATGCAAAATAGACGAAAAGAGCACTTCGGTACATGCCAACTTCGGGAAAAATGCTAGTCTCATGGTTTTCCAAAAAGCGAGAATCACGTGGCTCTTTCAACGACGAAGCGAGAATATATTGCGCTTGGAAGTTGCTGTTCACAAATTCGTGGATGAGACAAAGAACTAAGAGACTATGGAAAGGAGGAATCCCGTACGAAATAAGATGTGATAATACGAGCGCAATAAATCTTACCAAGAATCCGATTCTACACTCCGGGCGAAGCACATTGAGATCAAACATCATTTTATTAGAGACCATGTGCAAAATGGAGATATATATGTGGAATTCATTGATTCTAAGAATCAATTGGCGAGATATCTTCACAAAGTCGCTTTGGACAAAGGTACATTCGATTCAATATGTGGGAGATTAAATATTATTAACCCGTTTTTATAAATTCTATGAGAACATGACAAAGTCGATGGAAGAAATCGTCTGGATAGACTAATCTTCGAAGAAGATTGAAGAAGGAAATAGTGGTATTTTAGGATGGTATGTTATTTCCTTATTTAAATGCAAAAACTTTAGTAAGTTTTTGATCGATTGATTGATTTGCATATTTTTGGCACATGTCTATGATGATTGAATATTCTTGTTAAGTTTAGAATAACTACCATTTTAATCTGTTTTTTGGGTTGCGACTGTTCATTTGTTCTCTCAACGAGGGTATAAAAACGTCTAAAAGTCGGGTCTTTTCCTCACAACTCTTCGAACGTTTTGTCTACAAACCCTAACACGAAAAAAACGCTTTCTAAATCAATCTTCTCCAAAACCTACATTCTTCGAACATGGCTTCGAGATCCTCCGTATCCGAGATCAAGATCTCCATCTCCAAGAAGAAGATCAAACGATTCTTTGGGAGAGGAGGAAGAAGAGTCGACGAGGGCGAGACACATTTCTACCTCACACGAGACTTCCGAAGATACTCAAGGACAATCTCCAAGAGTTTCTTCTCAAAATGACCCGAGGAATCTCCAAAAACTCTCCGCCCACAATCGAAGAAACGAATGTCTCACGAAGAGGTACGCCCGGTTTAACTCTACCGATACCCACCGATAATCCACATGCGTGCGAGGACATACGAAAAAATGGTTCAAAGAAAGGTTATGGATGATGTCAAATTATTCTTTTTGAGAGAAAAAGGGTATGCGAATGAACTCCGTCTCATTCAAGTAGTACAGACCACAGAATCACCGTCTACTCGTACAGAACGAGTAAGTGATAAAGGGAGAAGCAGAGATAATGTGAAGGAAGATGATGAGAACATATACGAAATTTCGAAGTGAGAATGGGAATAGCCGCTTTTGTAGCCCGAAACACAACCGGAAATTATTTCGTTCCAAAGAGCATAAGACTTTCTTCAACGGATCGATGGATCGAGGAAATTGTGGATTTTGATTATTTGGATGCTGCTGAAGTAAATCGAGAGAATGCTTTGAAAAATTGCAGATGGACCAATTTTGCACCGATTCGCTCGCTTTGTTTATCCCGAATTAACAGCATATTTTTACTCGAACTTGACATTTCTATCTCCGGATTTAATGCAATTCGGTGTGAATGACAAAGGTTCTATGATGTTAGTTCGACACTCGGCGACATTATTAAAGTTGAAAGAGGAGCATTCGAGCCAATAGACGTCTCCTATGATACGATGTAAGTTTCTTACAAAGTCTCGTAAGGGCCACTATAACTTATCATCTTCTAACTTCGCAAGAACTATTTTGCATAAGATCATTATCACCTGCATTTGTCCAAAAGCCTCATCAAAGACTCGATGTATCTAAATTTGAGGCCAAACCGATGTGGGCTATTGAAAGGGGAGTCTTGTTCTCCGCCTCACACAATAATATTGCATATGTATCGGACAGTGTCAAAGGATAAAGGACAGCTACCCTATGGAGCTTTAGTGACAAGGATCTTTGAACACCTACAGATAGACATACCGAGGAGATTCAGTACTAAAACTCTTCCCACAATGGCCATTGACATGAAAATGATCAACAAGATGAGATCAAGGATGTTGCGGAGACATGGAGAAGAAAAGAAAAAGAATTGGCTAGAGCAGAGACAAAAAACGAAAAGGTAAAGAATCGCCCCGCCGAGCCAAGTTCTAAAAGGAGAAGACAACTCCTACCGGTAGATGAAGAAGATGAAGAAGAAAGTATCTCCGCAATTCGGCAAATATGCGTCAAACTTCTCGAGAATGTCCGAACCGAAAACGAAACACATGCGTAAAACATTCTCAAACAAACATGAGAAGAATGATGAATCCGAGGAAGATCCAGGAAGAAGATCCGAAGAAGAAGAAACGAATCGAGAGGAAGAAGCGAGGAAAGAAGAGGAAGAAGGAGATCGGGATAGGGAACAAGAAGGGGAACAAGGTCGAATGAAGCATCAAATCGGGGGAGCATCCTACCGATAATATTAACATTCAAGTAATCTGCTGAGCTTCATCTGGGAATACCGATTATCGAAAGTCATAGCACTGCTAACGAGATCGAAATCGCAAGTAGCAATGGAAACCTCCTTCAATAACAGACTGGAGACTCTCGAGAAGACGGTTAATCAATGCATTGACAGGATTGAGAAGTCTCGCACGGATATGGAGGATTTCACCCTTGTTCGAACCCCAAACAAGAAATCTTCTTAAAAACATCTTCTGTTTTAGAAACTGGTTTGTTTTTGAACTGACTAACTCTTTTTGAGGTTGACAAAAAGGGGGAGAGTAGATATGGCTATCTCTGAGATATGGTTAATTCTGGTTAAATCTAACAATTCTGAGCTTTTGCATCTTGTGCATGACATAGTTGGCTTTATTAATGCATGAAAGTTCTGATTGTCTATACCGATATTTTATTATATGCCGATTAAACCGAATCATGTTGAGCTGTGATATGAAGATATGTTGCTTTGCTTGGATTGTCTATACGGGGTTGATATGAGCTATTCTTATGAGTTGAACGAATAGTTGGAAGCGGGTTCTATCTAACCATATTTTGCGGGGACATTAAGCCATTCAGTATGAAATGTTTTGTCACCATCAAAAAGGGGGAGATTGTTGAGAAAACTCCTAGTTTTGATGCTTACAAAACATTCTATGAATGATATTTATTTCAATCTCTTTAAGGAAAAGAACTCGAAAAGACATAGGCTTTAAAGTCTCGCTTGTAGCGAAGACAAAGCAAGAGATGTCTTAGAGTCGACCGTACTGCACGGAAAGACTCGTCCCGGGCGAGATTTAAGTCCGACTGTTCCGGCATCGAGATTTTAAGTCCGAATGAACCCGCATCGAAAATCTAGGCGGACTGGACTTAAGACCGTCAGACTTAAGATGAACTTATACGATAAGATCACCAACGGTACAATATTTCACTTACCTTATTTATGTTGATTACGTTATACTAATCGATTGACAGGGATCAATTTGTGGGCAACTTCCAAACGAAGAATAGAGCACTTATGGAAGCCCGTATTCTCGTTTGTATGGGCGAACGTAATCTAAGGGGATCGATCTACCCTCAACGGTCAAAAAGACTTGCCTTATAAAGTCTGTCCAAGAAAGGGAAGACAAAAACTCTCAAGGAAAGAGCCAACGGTCGAGTGTGGCTTGGAGAGTATTTAAGGATAGGTTGAGACTTAGGGGGAGGATAGATGAACATTATTCCAAAGCTGTTTTCGTTCTTCAATTGTTGTTCACGGTGCGCATTTGAGTGATCTCAGTGTATTACCAAAAGAGAGTGACTTAGTGAGACAAGATCATCACCGAGTACAAACACTCGAGACTCGTGTAATCACCGTTGATCATATAGTGAAATACGGCCGATTGGCTGGTCGCCCGAGAGTGGACGTAGGCTTGTCTAAAAGCCGAACCACTATAAACAAAGTGTTTGCAATCTTCTCTCACTCTCTCTACTTGGTTTCAATTCGTTGATTGCAAAAGTTACATATATTAGCGTGGTTAATCTCTCTAGACCTATTCACCCCCCCTCTAGGTGTTTATACTAGTCCTAACAAAGTCTATGCAATCGAACCTTAAAAGGCAGTGCTGGCGTGACCGTACTGTTACTTCGAATGGGTGATGTGGAATAGGGGCCAACCATTTTAGTTGTTGGAGATTTTAGAAACGCACAATAGAAGTATGATATTCTCATCTGGGACATATAATCAAAGGAGAGTTTAAATTCGAGTCCGTTAACATATTCAATTGAACTCTCTTCACTCAAAAATTTAAATAAATAAATTGTAAATTAACTACGATATATCATTTACTCAACACTACACCAATTCTTTAATGTGTCAAACTAACGGTAGAAGCAATTTCCACCTAAAACAAAGGTTGATCATGAGATTTCTTTCTGTGACGGCAATTTCCATCCGAAGCATATGTCGATCATGATATTTCTTTTTCACCAGAAAATCATTTGTTAGGAGTACATAGTAGAAGTCCAATACTTTTACTTGAAAAGATCATCAATGGAAAGTTTAAGTCTAAACTCGTTAATAGATCCAGTTAGACGTTCTTTTACTCAAAAGCCAATGAGTTTTAACTGTTCAATACCACACCAGTTGTTCGAAGTGAGACTTTTCTAACCTAATTCACATTTGCATCCTAACAAGAGAGAACCTCACTAAGAGGATGATATCATTGATTTCAATGAAGAACATGCAATTGTGATCACAAGAAACATTTAAAAAACAAAAAGATTAATATCATGAAAAATTCAAAACTGTGCATTAGCGATAAATTTACTATAAATTAATTTTTTGATAACCAAAAATTCTAAACTGATATATTTATAATAAATATACCCCAAACTAATATTTTGACTATCAAAAACCTTAAATTAGGACATTTTTTATTTTTTTTTGAAAAATCCCATCAGGTTTTTTTGCTGAGTGAAAATTCATGCTGCGATTTCTTATGTATAGCAAAAGTCATTTTCCCTTAAAATCGGATAATCAAGTTAATTGATTTCAAGGGAAAATTGAATAGTAAAGATGGCTTCCTCACTTTCACTTCAGTTAAAGCGACGAAGCTGTCACATCTTCACTTTTCTCATAGAGAATGACTTCCTCAGTTTTATATTTAAATATTCAAACGAATGATTTTATCAAAGAGGAAAAAAACCGGGAGTAGTTGAACTGCAGTTTTTAGATGGTAGAAATTGGCATAAGATGATCTCTATTATATATTTAAGAATTCATTTAAGAAGGAAATTACGTATCAAACACACATAATATATTGAATTACGGGCTTTCAACTTTTTCAGAATTTCAAAAAAAAAAAACTCGTTAATCTCTCTTGATTTTAAAATTGATGTCCAATAGAAAAAAAGAAAAAGAAAAACCAAACTACAATGTAATGTAGGGAACATATTTAGAATATGAATAAGATAATAGCTCTTGATATGGTACGACATAACAACGCTACTAAAGTACGATGTGAACTCACGGAAAGAAACCTAAATCTGAACTTAAACTAAGCACAATCCTTCAAAACCATTGTTAATAATTAGTCCAAACAAGCCAATATGCTAGGGAACAATTGATGCTTCATTTGTCACCTACACTTTGATCCCTTTTTTTTAAATATATTTTTCACAATTTTAATTGTATCATTTCTGGCATCGGTACTAAGTATTCTATCATTTGGGCCTGCTTTATTTATTGTTAGAACAAGCAAAAATGTGAGCTGACATGTTTAAAGTAAGAACAAAAATTATAACTTCTATTCAACAAATTGTGGATTGTTGCACTAGTAGATAACTCTAACATAATCTCAAATTATAAAGACAAATTTAAAAAAAGCGCAAGCGGGATTGAGTCACAACTAGAGTCATTGAAAAGCATATCAATTGGGGCATGCCTTGTGGAGCTACCTTAGGAGCATTGAACTTATCTTTATATATACACACACATAACTCCTAAATGCAATTTGAGGATAAAAATTTAACAAAGTTCGGTAATATACATATGCTAAAAATGTTTATGCAAATTGATCCATTTGTTAGTTTAATTGAGTATTTTACACGTTGAGGTGCACCAGTTGGATCTTACAATAATCTATCTATGGACAAGGAAAAGAGAGAGAAGCGCAAATTGTCCAACATGTGCTTGAATTTAATCCATAATATACTTGGCAAATATTGCAAATTAGTGAAAATTCTTTTTTCTAGACCACTGTAAAAAAACTTTTTACACTTGAGTAAAATTTCTTTTTCCCTAATTCCTTGTCTTCTTTTTCACGATATAAACTTTCCACACAAATTGTTCCCATGTTTTATTTCCGGTATATATGATTTGTATCTAAAACACTCGAATAGCAACATTTTACTCACAAGTAGTTTTGTCATCACAAAAATGTATATATAATTGAAGGTTGAAGATAGATTTCTCATATTACATTTGTCCAAATGACGTTCCAGGGTGCAACTCAGGGCATCGGTTAATCTATTTGACGGAAGGGTAGGCGGGCACGATGTCTGGGATGAGAAGGACCCACATAGGATGAATTTGACAGCTTTCTTCTTTTGCGTGTTTGCGGTTGCGCATAGTCATCCTAATGGAGTTTGAGATTGAAACGGAAACTTCAGCACCAATGGCTTCTGATATTGTGTCAAGTCATTTTCCAAGCCCGTCAAACAATCGTTATGGGCCTGTCCCGTCTAGAGACATCTCCAGACTTACAGACCAGAAGTTTCGCGAGAGGACGATGGCCCAGTTTCCAGAGAGAATCTATCTAGGCGAGACCACACGTCTCTCCGATCTTTACAGAAACTTCCATTGTTCAATTCTTATCTCCTCTCCTATAAATACCAGGCATGTCTGTCCTCCTTTCCCCACTACAAGAAAAGGACAGCATTAGCAAGAGAGAGCGTCAGTCCCACAATCAAACACCAAACGTCTTTGAATCATCTAACAGCAGCAGAGGAAAGCAGGATACAATGTCGCTCAACCCAAGCTGGTTCGGCGGCCGTCGCAGCAACGTCTTCGACCCTTTCTCTCTCGACCTCTGGGACCCCTTCAAGGACTTCCCTTTCCCTTCCTCCTCCCTCTCCGCCTCTAATTTCCCTCAAACTTTCCAGGAAAATACTGCTTTCGTGAACACGAGGATCGACTGGAAGGAGACCCCGGAAGCCCACGTGTTCAAGGCGGATCTGCCTGGGCTCAAGAAAGAGGAAGTCAAGGTGGAGATCGAAGACGATCGGGTGCTCCAGATAAGCGGCGAGAGGAATGTGGAGAAGGAGGACAAGAACGATACCTGGCACCGGGTGGAGAGGAGCAGCGGGAAGTTCATGAGGAGGTTTAGGTTGCCCGAGAATGCGAAGATGGATCAGGTGAAGGCGTCCATGGAGAACGGAGTGATGACCGTCACTGTTCCCAAGGTGGAGGAGAAGAAACCTGAGGTGAAGGCCGTTGAGATCTCTGGTTGAATTCAGCTTCCTTCGTGGCCGTGGGAGTGAGGGGTTTTCCGTCCAATAGTGTTGTTTTTGTGAACGACTAGAATTTGCTTTGTTTTCTTTCGTTAATGTGTCGTGCAAGAATTTGCGGGTGTTTGTGTGACTCTGTAATCAATGTGTCATCTTTCTGTCATATTGTATTTTGGTCGGGCCATAGTGTGGCGCTTGAATATGAATAATCTTTGATGAGTTTTGCAAGATTTGATCTCTGGTTTCCCTGATCTGGAATCGGTCAAGCTCTTACACAAGGTATAGCAGCACTATCTTGTTTATCTTGTTAGTCGTCAATTTTCAGTCGTTGTTGAGGGTCTCTACCAGAAGGGCCTTTGGCCAAATTTTCTGAAGATCACGTTTATTCGAAGACTGCTGCTCTGCCAATTTAGTTGACAGTAATCCCAATCAACAAATCTCCTTTCTCCGGGGGCTATCTGATCTGGCGTTCCTGAGCTCCAGTTCTCGTCGATGTGGTTGTTGGCTATTTCATGAAATGCAGATTTCATCATAGCAATGGCATTTGATTGGTGTGGTTTACAAAAATCCCACGACTAATGTCAAAAAATTACTGCACATTCCCTACTAAGCTGAAGTTTATAATTCATGGACGGCGGTTCAAGTCTAATGACAATAAGGAGTTCGGTGGAGGGGAATCAGATGGGTCCTAATAATCCATCACCTGCGACTTATTCCTAGAGCCCCAACTACCGAAGAGAAAGAACCCACCAGCGTGTCCCGCGACAGCGGCGATCAGAACAACAACGTCAAAGGACATGATGGCGAACATCACCATGTAGGCCGCCACGATACGGACAGTGTACATCATGGTCCGCACAAGACCAGCTGCGACGCTGTTGCTGCCGGGTCTTACAAGCCTAGCGTGCAAGACCCACGCCGCGAGCAGAGAAACCATGGGGTAGTTCAACTGTAATTTTTTAGATGGAAGATACTGATAATAGATGATGTATATTACATATTTAAGAATGCATTTAAGAAGACAATTGAATGTAATAGACCCATATGATATTTTGATTTGCAGACTTTCAACTTTTTAGATAGGAGATATTGATCAAAGGTGATATATATTACATATTTAAGAATGCATTTATGAAGACAATCAAATATAAGAGACACATATAATATTTTGATTTGCAGACTTTCAACTGTTTGGATGGTAGATATTGATAAAAGGTGATATATATTACATATTTAAGAATGCATTTAAGAAGACAATTAAATTGCAATGTGATATAGGGAGGATAATGAATATGAATAAGATAACAATTCTCAACGCAAGAAGGCTACTCAAGTGTGATATAAATTCATTAAGAAAAACCTAAATCTGAATGTAAACTAAGCACAACCCGTTGGAGCCATTTTTAACTATTAATCTAATTAAGCCAATACGTTAGGCGACAATGGATGATTTATTACCTACACTTTCATTTTTTTATTAACAATTTTTATGGCATTAAAACTGAGTATTTTATGACTTAGGGCCCATTCTATTTATTAATATGCAAAAATGCAAACAATCATATATATTAAATAAATTAAGAATAAAAATTTAGAACTTTAGAACTTTCATTTGTAAGTTAAAAATCAAACAATCATATATCAGTGATACATTCATCAAATTATGGAATACTCCACTGGTGGATAACTCTAGCATAACCTCAAATTATGAAGACACATTTTAAAAGTGTGAGGATGGGTTGAGTCGCAACAAGCGTGATTGAAGAAGATACATACATATATATATACACACATTGGCAATTCCTTGACTGTGGAAAACCACGTGTGGCACTTGGCAAACGGAATACACCGGGCAAATTTTCCTTCTATAGTTGTACATAAAACAATACGGCAAATAGCTTACTTATACAAAAGCGTACCTTGCCCAATTTAACTCGGGTATCTAGTTCATCAAGTAAGACAATAGATTACTTTAAACTCGACAATTGGTTTTGGCATACCATAGCTTTATCAAGAGAGTGGCATTAGCTCCTGACCAATTTGTGCACGAGAGGTTAACCTCTCCTTCAAAGCTTCTAAGTAATATAATCATTTTATCTTAGAGCACTAGCACCAACCATCTTGACACCATTCTCACAAATTAGTTGTGTTCATTCTCTCTAATATCACTCACTCCTCATTCGATAACCCCAAGCGCCACTCACAAGTACCATGAGTATGGGAGAATCATGAACCGTGACACATATCTATATGTATATATAGACTCCTAACTACACTTTGAGGATAAAAAGAGGGTGGCACTATTTTCACCCTATATATAACTTAATCCACCTCTATTTTCATTAATGAGATAAAATTGCGCTCAATCATTCAATTGCAATTTAAAGTGATGGCCCCACCTTTTATTTTTATTTTTATTTTGGATCTAATTATCATAATTAAACATTTCACATTTTTTTATTTCTGTTTATGTATATTAAATGCACTATGTGTCCTCTTAATTTGCCACATTAAATAATTTCTTTAATTTTTTTTAATTTGCCACATCAAATAATTTGTTTAATTTTCTTACCTTTTGTGAAATATCTTTACATAGAGGATGTAAAGACGTTATAGGAGTATCTAGTAATACACTGAAAACATTGACCTAAAAATCTTGATATTTTATTGTAAACACTTCATGAATGATAATACTTTTTATCAATCCAACATGACGATTTAAAATTAAATTCTAATTTTACATAATTCATTCAATTGAATTTTTCCTTTTAAAATTTTCCGTTGGAAAAAGTAACCGTGGTTATAATTTGGAAAAATCCTTAAAGACGGCCTTTTTTTTATTCCATTCTGTGATCCAATTATATGTCTATGTATATAAATGACAATTAATAAGAAAAGGTTGAATGGTGATATGCACAATAGAAGTGTAAGTTTATAAACAAGTGATTGTGTTAAACAATCGGCTATGTAAAAAATTTCCTACATTTTACTTAACAATTGATTCATAAATTTGTTTGCCAACGTAGAATAGAATTAGGTTCATTGATAAGTTTGCTTTTTAACAAAAGTAATTACTGCAGAAGTTAAATCCAACATTAAAAGAGCAAACGTAGTGCCCATAATAAATAAAAACAAAATTATAAAATTGTTAGTTATGACAACAACATTCTAAATAGAAATAGAAAATGACCACCACTTTAAATTGCAATTGATTGGTTAAGGCGAATGTGCCCTTTTGATGAAAATTGAGTGGATTTAGTCATACGGAAATTGAAAGCAATCTATGATTTAATTAGCAAATGGCGAATCATTATGCTTGCGAAATTCATTATTATATACAGCTTAACAATTCTTTCTATGAGCACTTCATTCGATTTTTATATTGCCAGATCGACGAAAATTATTTTTCTAAACGACTGTTCCCTAACCGCTGGTCTCCTTTTCCACGAGATAAACTTTCCATGGGGTCTTCTCTGGGGAATTGCGACTCGGGTCGAACAAATCAAGCCCGTCAAACAATAGTTATGGGCCTGTCTCCTCTCGAGACATCTCCAGACTTACAGACCAGAAGTTTCGCGAGAGGACGATGGCCCAGTTTCCAGAGAGATCTATGTAAGCAAGACCACACGTCTCTCCGATCTTTACAGAAACTTCCGTTGTTCGATCCTTATCTCTTCTCTCCTATAAATACCAGGCATGTCCTTCTTCTTTTCCCCACTTCAAGAAAACGAAAGCATTAGCAAGAAAGCGCATCAGTCCAACAATCGACCACCAGACGTCCTTGAATCATCCAGCAGCAGCAGCAGCAGCAGCATAATCAGGTACAATGTCGCTCATCCCAAGCTGGTTCGGCGGCCGTCGCAGCAACGTCTTCGACCCTTTCTCCCTCGACCTCTGGGATCCCTTGAAGGACTTCCCTTTCCCATCCTCATGCCTCTCCGCCTCTAATTTCCCTCAAACTCTCCGGGAAAACACAGCTTTTGTCAACACGAGGATCGACTGGAAGGAGACCCCAGAAGCCCACGTCTTCAAGGCGGATCTCCCCGGGCTCAAGAAAGAGGAAGTCAAGGTCGAGATCGAAGACGATCGGGTGCTCCAAATAAGCGGCGAGAGGAACGTGGAGAAGGAGGACAAGAACGACACCTGGCACCGGGTGGAGAGGAGCAGCGGGAAGTTCATGAGAAGGTTCAGGCTCCCTGAGAATGTGAAGATGGATCAGGTGAAGGCCTCAATGGAGAACGGAGTGCTCACTGTCTCTGTCCCAAAGGTGGAGGAAAAGAAGCCTGAGGTCAAGGCCATTGATATCTCTGGTTGAATTCAGCTTCTTCGTGGCCGTGGAAATGAGGGGTTCCCTATGTTCATTTTTTGTGAACTACTACAGTTCTGCGTTGTTTTCTTTCGTTAATGTGTCCTGCAAGAAGTCAGCGGGTGTTTGTTTGTGACTCTGTAATCATTGTGTTATCTCTGTCCATGATGTTATGTTATATTGTATTTTGGTCGGGCCAGTGTGGCGCTTAAATATGAATAATCTTTGATGAGTTTTGCAAGATTTGAACTCTAGTTTGCCTGATCTGGAATCGATGGACGGTTCAGAAGCAGTATCTTGTTAGTCGTCGATTTTCAGTCGTTGTTGAGGGTCTCTACCAAAAGGGGCTTTAGCCAAATTCTGAATATCACGTTTATTCGAAAACTCCAACTCTGCTAATTTAGTTGATAGTAATCCCAATCAATAAATTTCCTTTCCTGGGGGCTATCTAATCGGGCGTCCTTGAGCTCCAGTTCGTCGATATGGTTGTTGGCTATTTCATGAAATGCAGATTTCATCGTAGCAACGGGATTTGATTGGTGTAATTTACCAAAATCCCACGACCAACGTCAAAAAAATTGCTGCACATTCAAACCCTCACACATTCCCTACTAAGCTAAAGTGTAATTTATGGACGGCGGTTCAATTCTAATGACAATGAGGAGTTCGATGGAAGGGAATCAGATGGGTCCTGATAATCCATCACCTGCGACTTGTTCCTAAAGCCCCGACTACCGAAGAGTAAAGAACCGACCAACGTGTCACGCAATAGCGGCGGTCAGACACCAACGGCAGAAGACATGACGATGAGCATCACCATGTAGGCCCTCACTGTACGAACAGCATACCTCACCGTCCGCATGAGACCAGCGGCGACACTATTCATGCCGGCTCTTACGAGCCTAGCGTGCGAGATCCACTCCTCGAGCAGAGAGAGCCATGGGATAGTCAGATGGAAGATATTGACGAAAGATGATATAAATTACATATTTAAGAATGCATTTCAGAAGACAATTAAATATAAAAGACACATAATATTTTGATTTGCAGACTTTCAACTTTTTAAATGGTAGATATTGATAAAAGATTATATATATTACATATTTAAGAAGGCATTTAAGAAGACAATTAGATATCAAATACACATAATATTTTGATTTGTAGACTTTCAACTTTTTCAATGTTTCCATAGGAAATTCACTAATCTCTATTGATTTTAAAATTGATGTCAAATAGAAAAAAGAAAAATCAAATTGCAATGTGATATAGGAAGGAGAATGAATATAAATAAGATAACAATTCTCAACATGAGAAGGCTACTCAAGTGTGATATAAATTCACTAAGAGAAACCTAAATCTAAACGTAAACTAAGCACAATCTGTTGGAGCCATTTTCAACTATTGATCTAGATAGCCAATACATTAGGCATCAATGGATGATTTATTACCTACACCTTCAAAAAAAAATTATGAACAATTTTTACCGTGTTGTATTTGGCATTGAAACTGAGTATTTTATGATTTAGGGCCCATTCTATTTATTAATAAGCAAAAATGCGAACAATCATATACATTAAAAAAATTTAGAACAAAAATTTAGAACTTTCATTTGTAAGTTATCGGTAATATAATCACCAAACTATGGACCACTGCACTGGTAGATAACTTTAGCATAACCTCAAATTATAAAGACACATTTTAAAAGTGCGAGGATGGGATTGAGTCACAACTAGCGTGATTGAAGAATATAGATACATACATACATAATGACAATTTCTTGGTTGTGGAAAAACCTGTGTGGCACTTGGCGAATGGAATATGCCAGGCCAACCTTCCTTTATAGTTGTTTTAGAGAACAATACGGCGAATAGCTTTTTTATACAAGATCGTACCACGCTCAGCTTAATTCAAGTGTCTAGTCTATTGAGTAAGATAGCAAATCATTTTAAGCTCAACAATTGGTTTTGGCTTGCTATGGCCTCATCATAAAAACAACATCAACTCTTGACTAGTTTGTACATAGGAGGCTAATCCCACCTTCAAAATTTCTAAGTAATATAATCATTCTATCCTAGAACTTCTAGCACTAGTCGTCCTGACATTACTCCCACGGATTAGTTGTGTTCATTCCCTTTGCATCACTCGCTTTTCACTTAATAACCCAAGCTTCACTTACAAGTGCCACAAGTACAAAAGAATCATGGACTGTAACACATACATATATGTATATATAGACTCCTAAATACAATTTGAGGATAAAAAGAGGGTGGCCCTATTTTCACCCTATATGTAACTTAATCCAACCCTATTTTCATTAAAAAGATAAAATTGCCATCAATCATTCAATTGCAATTTAAAGTGGTGGCCCCATCATTTATTTATTTTTTGGATTTGATTGTCATAAAAAAACATTTCACTTTTTTTCTTTTGTTTATTATGGGTATCTCATGTATATTAAATGCACCATGTATCCTTTTCTATTTTTAGATTTTACTTCCATAGATATGAGCTTTGTCGGAAAGAGAAATTTTCAAGAAAATATATATCAAATCTCTTAATTTGCCACATCAAATAGTTTGTTTAATTTTCTTACCTTTGTGAAATATCTTTACATAGAGCATGTAAAGACGTTATAGGAGTATCTAGTAATACACTAAAACATTGACGTAAAAATCTTGATATTTTATTGTAAACCCTTTATGGATAATAATACTTTTTATCAATCCAACATGACGATTTAAAAGAAAATTCTTATTTTATGTAATTGATTTAACTGAATTTTTTCTTTTAAAATTTCACGTTGAAAAAAGTATTGTGGTTATATTTTGGAAAATCCTCAAAGAAGGTCTTTTTTTAGAGAAAATACCACAAAAAATCCCAAACTATGCCACTTGGATATTTTTACCCTAAACTTTTTTTCGTGCTATCAAAAACCTTAAACTATGCCACTTGGGACAATTTTAACCTAAACTTTTTTTGTGCCACCAAAAACTCTAAATTATGCCACTTGGGACAATTTTAACCTAAACTTTTTTTTGTACCACCAAAAACTCTAAACTATGCCACTTGGGACAATTTTAACCTAAACTTTTTTTTTCCACCAAAAACTCTAAATTATGCCACTTGAGACAAATTTACCTTAAACTTTTTCTTGTGCCATAAAAAACGTCAAATTATGTCACTTGAAATATATTTACCCAAAACTCATTAACTGAAAGGCATTTTTGTCTCTTTTTTCTTTCTCTCTCTTCCCTCTGCTGGCAGAGGGAAACAACGAGGGCCACCCTCACCAATGGCAGAGTCAAGTGAGGGTAGCCCTCACTAAGGAGGGTCACCCCTGCTAGATCGGTTGCCCTTGTCGGATTTAGTGGGGGTGACCCTCATCAACTCGGGCTAGGGCCACCTCGCTTACCCAAGGAGAGGGCCACCCTTGCTCAACACCGAGGAAGGTTGCCCTTGCCAAATCTGATGAGGGTCGCCCAGGCAAGAGACGCCCTCACCAACTCAAGCAAGCATTGCCCTCGCTCGATGCTGGGGAAGGCCACCCTCGCCCGACTCTGCCGCTGGCGAGGGTGGCCCTCACTAGCTTCCCTTTGCCGACCATGGCAAAGGGAAGAGGGAGAAAGAACAAAAAAGAAAAAAAGATGAAAGATGAAAGAGTTTAGAATAAATGTGTCCCAAGTAGCATAGTTTTAGATTTTTTGCAACACAAGAAAAAATTCTAGATAAATTTGTCCAAATGGCATAGTTTGGGGTTTTTAGTAACACAAAAAAGTTTAACATAAAATTGTCTCAAGTAGCATAATTTGAGATTTTTGATGGAATAAAAAAAATTTTAGAGTAAAATTATCCAAAATGACATAATTTTAGGTTTTTTGTGGTATTTTCCCCTTTTTTTAATTCCATTTTGTGATCCCATTATATATCTACGTATATAAATGACAATTAATTAGAAAAGGTTGAATGGTGATATGCACAATAAAAGTGTAAGTTTATAAGCAAGTGATTGTGTTAAAAAATCAGCTATGTCAAAAAATTTCTACATTTTACTCAACAATTAACTTTGTTTACCAACGTAGAATAAAATTAGATCCATTGAATAGTTTTCTTTTCAACAAAAGTAACTTCTGTGGAAGTTAAATCCAACATAAAAAAAAGCAAACATAGTGCCACCAATGTAAACCCAATGATTGGTTAGGTTAATTTTGTCTTTATGGTAAAAATTGGATGGATTTAATCACATAGAGATTGAAATCAATTCATGATTTTCTTAGCAAATGATGGACCGTTATGCTTGCATAATTCATCATGAAATACAGATTTACAATTCTTTCTATGAACACTTCATTCGATTTTTATATTGCCAGATCAACGAAAATTATTTTTCTAAACGACTGTTCCCTAACCCCTGTTCTCCTTTTCCACGAGATAAACTTTACATGCGGTCTTCTCTGAGGAATTGCGACTCGGGTCGAACAAACGAAGCCGGTCAAACAATAGTCATGGGCCTGTCTCGAGACATCTCCAGACTTACAGACCAGAAGTTTCGCGAGAGCAGGACGGCCCAGTTTCGAGAGAGATCTATCTAGGCGAGACCAGATGTTTCCCAATCTTTTGACAGAAACTTCCATTGCTCGTCTTCTCTCCTATAAATACCAGGCATGTCCGTTCTCTCTTCCTCGCTTCAAGAAAACGAAAGCATTAGCAAGAGAGAGCGTCGGTCCGACAATCAATCAACCAACGTCCTTCAATCATTCGACAGCAGCAGAAGAAGCAGGATACAATGTCGCTCATCCCGAGCTGGTTCGGCGGCCGTGGCAGCAACGTCTTCGACCCTTTCTCTCTCGACCTCTGGGACCCCTTCAAGGACTTCCCTTTCCCTTCCTCCTCCCTCTCCTCTTCTAATTTTCCTCAAACTCTCCGGGAAAACACCGCTTTTGTCAACACGAGGATCGACTGGAAGGAGACCCCAGAAGCCCACGTGTTCAAGGCGGATCTCCCCGGGCTCAAGAAAGAGGAAGTTAAGGTCGAGATCGAAGACGATCGGGTGCTCCAAATAAGCGGCGAGAGGAACGTGGAGAAGGAGGACAAGAACGACACGTGGCACCGGGTGGAGAGGAGCAGCGGGAAGTTTATGAGGAGGTTCAGGCTCCCCGAGAATGCGAGGATGGATCGGGTGAAGGCCTCAATGGAGAACGGAGTGCTCACTGTCACTGTTCCGAAGATGGAAGAGAAGAAGCCTGACGTAAAGGCCATTGAGATCTCTGGTTGAATTCAGCTTCTTTTGTGGATTTGCAGGAGTGAGCGGTTTTGTGTCCAATAATGTTTGGCTCTTTGTGAACGACTATAATTTTGTTTAGTTTTCTTTCGTTAGTCTGTCATGCAAGAAGATCGGGTGTTTGTGTGACTCTGTAATCAATGTGTCATCTCTGTTTATGACAATGTGTCATCTCTGTTTATGATATTATATTTTATTTTGGTCAACCCGCAGTTTGGCGTTTGAATATGAATAATCTTCAATGAATTGCAAAATTCGATCTCTGGTTTGCCCGATCTGGATTCGATTGAGTTATTACACATGGAACCAGGGCAGTACCTTGTTAGTCTTCGATTTTCAGTCCCTGTTGGAGGGTCTCTACCAGAAGGGCCTTCGGCCAAATTCTAACGATTACGTTTATTCGAAAACTGCTGCTTTGCTAATTTAGTAGACATTAATTGCAATCGATAAATTTCCTTTCTCTGGAGGGTTCTCTGATTCGGCGTTCCTGAGTTCCAGTTCGTCGATATGATCGTTCGCTATTTGATGCAATGCAGATTTCATCGTAGCAGTGCATTTGACTAGTGTAGTTTACAAAAATCCCACGACTAATGTCAAAAAATTACTGCACATTCAAACCCTCGCAGGTTCTCTACTAAGCTGAAGTATGTAAACGCGGGTTCAATTCTAATGACCATCAGGAGTTCAGTGGAGGGGGGAAATCAGATGGGTCCTGATAATCCATCACCTGTGACTTATTCCTAAAGCCTCGAGTGCCGAAGAGCAAGAACCCACCAGCGTGTCCCACGACAGCAGCGATTAGAACACCGACATCGAAGGACATGACAGCAAGCATCAACATGTAGGCCGCCCCGATACGAACAGAGTACATCACCGTCTGCATGAAGCTAGCTGCGCCGTTGTCGATGCCGGGTCTTAGGATCCTGGCGTGCGAGATCCACTCCACGAGCACAGAGAGCCAGAACACGGAGGCCCAGGAGCTGGGACCGAGCCACCCGGAGAATATGATCTCCGCCGTGTTTCCCCAGTGAAACGCCATGTGGTTCTTTATCATCGGCAGTGAATTGTGAAGCCTCTGGGCCGACAATTTATGGTGCCTTCTTGCTCACAAGTTCACAGGAGGGAAAATGGATCAAGAAAAGAAGTGTGGTACATGCAAAGGGCGGTACTCACCAAAGCCGTCACGATCATTGTACTATTCGTTTTGCCTAACGACATTCAGCGATCTCCCCCACGGGGCGGGGCCCCCCAAAAAAAAAAAAGCGACAGCAGGAGTGGGCAGAAGCATACGAACCAGAAACCACAAGAAAGTCCCAGGTCTCGAAAGGGATGGATTGGCTCGATTGTTTGACAAGTTTCTCGACTCGCGATGGAGTCATTGTGTCTAATGCATGATTTCTGCGTACTGCCTCTCTTGCCTGAGAAGCTTGTGTAGTACAAAGTTCAAGCCTAGACACGAGCGTAGCTAAACTTCTGTCTCTCCCCTACTTTTTTGTAAAAGTCATGGCCTGAGATTCCAAATGTTGGATCGCGGCATAGTCGCGGGGGCAGACATACCGACTTTGCTTATTAGGCACGTGCTCGAAAAGGTTTAAGCTTTTCATATAAATGACCTTAAAAATAGGTTAAAATAGTGAAGTCTTAGTTATTAAATAGTAAGGGTTTGCGATACATTGGTGTACCTTAGAATTTTCAGTACAATTAAGGGACAAACTCTGGAAAATGACGACTTTTTTTTTTTTTTTTTGTCTCTATGTCATTCTTGACATTGTTTGCTGGACATTAGTGGATGCCTAATACATAATCGCTCAAATGCAAAATTTGGCTTCTTCCTTTTCTTTATTTTCGTATTCTTCCTGAGAAGGACAACTTTCATTAAACACTACATTCAAATGTATCAACAAACATTTGAACAAGTAATAATTTTTTTTAATTGAAAAGCAATATAACGTTTTATATGACATATACGGTTTTTTTCTTGTTTTCTCGTAATGTCTGAGCCATGTGAGAAAAACCCTAAAACTTATAATATTAGTGCAATCAAATCTTTCCGTTAACACCATCAATTTAACTAACGGAAAATACTGACATGACTTTTTAATTAATTTATCTCTCCTACATGGTATTATTATTATTTTAATAAAATATTATTTAAATTAGTTTTGAAAATTAAAAAAGAAATGCTAAAATTTTATTTTAAAAAAAAAACACTGAAAATAAAGAAAAGGAGAGGCAATTGTTGGCCCTCGTGCAACCAAGGCAAGGCTTTGCCTACCCCAAGTGAGGCCCAACGACCCTCACTAGGCTCGAGTGAGGTCTCATTGTCACCAAGGATTGGTGACACCGACCTTTGCCCAAGGCCAGCAAGCCCCACCCAGGGCCAACGACCTTTGCTGTCCCCTATGACGATGGGTAGCGATAGCAGCGCCCCATCGGTGAACATGCCCCTTCCTTTCTTTATTTTCTATTTTTAATATAAAATATTAGTAATATTTTTTTAAAAAATTTAGACTAATTTAAATAACATTTGTAAAATAATAATAAAAGAATGCCACATAGGAGAGAGAAATTAATTTTAAAATGACATGTTAGCATTTTTTCCATTAATTAAGTTAACAGAAGGACTTAATTGCACCAATTTGACAAATTCTAGGACTTGATTACACTTTTTGAAAGTTTTAAAACTCAATTGCACCTTCGTGACAAATTTTAGGGTTTCTAATGAATTTATCTCTTTTTCTTTCTAACCACTGCACCTAATCTGAATGGCTCGAGTAAATTTTCCTTTTATGCCATGTTAAATAAACATGACACGGTTATTCATTATGTCATAATTTTGAAACCTAAATACAGCATGCCTATCACATGACATGACACACTTGACGTGTTTAAGATCCCGACTATCATAATAAACTCTTCAAATATGTTTAGATGCATATATGTGTGTTCAAATGCATCTAAATTAGACTTGTCAAAGTGGGTGGTAAACTTATTTTAATCTATATATAATGGGATGAGCTATTAAATGGGTTAGTTATATTTAGTAAATAGGTCATAAATGAATTTAGACCCAATTCTATGAGTCATAAATGAATTTAATATGAGTGTTATATAGGTTTACAACTTACTTAGACCAAATGCACTTCTATGACTCATTCTTCACTCTTTTTCTCAATCTTATGTTTGCTTACTCCGTGCTTACACCTTAATTTGGGTATGAACTTTCTAAAATTGAGTTAAATATAGAAGTATATTAGTAATATGGATTGGGTCGAGTATAAGTTATTAAATTTATATTGCATGGAAATATGCCAAAACGAGTAAAATGTGTCATTTGGGTCGTACAATTTTTAACCCAACTTGAATCTGAACTGAATTAGTTTGGCATGTCTAGTCAAAATATATCCAGAGTGCATTGTATCCATCCAATTAACTTGTCAACTGTATCATCAAACTCATTTAAACATGTTATGGAAAAAATCATTTGACTATGATACATTTAGCATTTGTGTACAAATGAGTTGTTTCCTTTATGACACAAACCTATATAAAGTTGACATGACCATGCTCAATGACGTGTCAAGTAAACTGGTTGTGTCAATATTTGCATTTGAGATTGATCAACATGCCCTACTGTTATGTTCGATTAATATTCTTCCCTCCAAGCAAAACAGAAAGCAAAAGAAAGGGGGAAGACAAATATCATATATTAACAAGATCTCTTATCTTGGCAACTCTCTTTCTAGGCTTGACTCAAGCTAAGATCTGTCGTACTTTAACTCAAAGGTAAAAATTGAGCGGGCACAGAGCCTGTGAGGGACCATAGATTCACCACGATGGTGAAATTCAATTGCCGAGAACTGGTGGCCATACTGGTTTCAGTTCAAAAGCTGTAGATCAGGCAAAATAGACAGACTATATGAGCTTTCTTTTGGTTGTCTTAAGGACTATACCGTTTGGATTAATTTTCAACATTTAATGTGGGGGTTTCAGGGCTGGGTGACTTTACTTTGTCCCTCTTGACTTTGTAAACTTATCTAAATCTGCATGATTTATCTTGATTTTTAGCTGGATTGCATTATTTCTCTCTTGCTTATTTATGGAAATAGATGAAACGTTACTTTCGACAAAAAAAAAAAAAAAAAAAATGGAAATCTGCCACAGATAACCTGACTTTCTATCAAAATGGGTGACAATTAAATTATGTGTTGTGTCACACGGTGCTTTTAGTCTTTTGAGAGGGAAGGTCGCATGTTTCAAATAACTGATACAGTTTAATTCATTTAGAAGGTAGTCCTAAGGTTTCTCTACCACTTCTTCGTTCTCTGGTTGAGAACACAATCGAAACCGAAGATGCTGGACTTATAGCCTTTACTAGAAAACTCTGAAAACTTCTTCACGTTCCGGATGATCTCCGATGAAAGTTCGCCCGACGCGGGGCCGTATGAGTAGCATGCATGCAACTATTGCGCAACTTAAGGGGACAAGCATACACATTGAATTGCTCATTTGACTTTAGTAGGCACATCGGGCAAACTTAGGATGGAATTTTAGCATAGGAGGGCCATTCCTATGAATAATTAACGCATTGAATCCTTGAGCCTTTTCATTTTGTTAGAAGAATCGTTCCAATTCAAAAACTTCAAACTTTTTAAAAAACAGGCCAACAATGTTTATTGTAGTGTACTATGCCTATATCACGTGACATGTCAATAAGATACTACTCAACCAAAAGAGGGTCACATATTTGTATTTATGTTCTCTCCATAAGGTGATCTAGGTGCACATTGCCGAAAGGCAAAACTGTAAATATGGTTGGAGATCCTGACATGTGTTTATCATTGATATTGATGTGTGATTTAGTAATTGGTTGCCGATGTTTCGGTTGAATGCAATCACAAATCTGTTTATGAAGATTGAGCGAATGATGATTTTTGCCAATCATGCTTTGATGATGTATTTTCATTTCCGGTTTTTGGTTTGTTTTGGAGCTCTACAAGTTTGCCTTATTAGGATTTATTAGGATGACTTTTGAGATTTCTTATGAATCTTACCATGTATTATTTTGCTAACGAACTGAAATTTCTTTTGACAAAAAAATAACAAAAGAGGGTAATCTCGTAAAACCCATAGCAAAGTACGAGGAAGGGGGCAAAAAGGCAAGTAGTTGAACATATTGTGTCCATGACCATGAGCAAGGCTCAGCCACGAGAAAGAACTAGAAGCCCATAACCATTAAGCAGAACGTTTGCTCAGGCTTAAACCTCGTTCCAGAAATTTCACGAACGTACGGAAAAACCTCCTCTTCTCCCCCATAAATACCCATCCTTCCGACAAGGATCCAGCAAGAAAACAAATCACCCAGAAACACCAAACCCAAGCGGAAGTCCATCCCTCGCGTCCTCCAAAGTCAAGCTTCAAGCCACCGACTTTCCCAGAGACGATGTCGCTCATTCCGAGCTGGTTCAGTGGCCAACGCGGCGACGCCTTCGACCCCTTCTCTCTCGACCTCTGGGACCCCTTCAAGGACTTCCCTTTCCCTTCCTCTTCCCTCTCCGTCCCTACTTTCCGTGAAAATTCTGCCTTCGCCAACATCAGGATCGACTGGAGGGAAACCCCCGAAGCCCACGTGTTCAAGGCCGATCTTCCCGGTCTTAAGAAGGAGGAAGTGAAAGTCGAGATCGAGGTGATCGGGTGCTCCAGATTAGTGGAGAGAGGAAGATGGAGAAGGAGGACAAGAACGACAAGTGGCATCGAGTGGAGCGTGGGAGGCTCAGGTTGCCAAAGAATGCGAGGGTGGATCAGGTGAAGGCATCGATGCAGGACGGAGTGCTCACCGTCACTGTCCCGAAGGCGGAGGAGAAGAAGCCTGAGGTCAAGGCCATTGACATCTCTGGCTGAGTATGTGATCGTAACTTCAGATTGCCGATGTGAATTCGTGGCTTCGTGTGCAGTCTGTCTGTTTCTGTATGATTGTGATGATTTTTTGTATTTTTGAAGATTGTATAAAAAATTTTATTGTATATTTAGTTATTTCATAGAGATAATCTTCCTCATGAAATATTAAATTATATATAATTTCTCTCTTCCACGATTCTTTCTTATTTCTTAACATCTCGTGTACAAGAGCCGCATCAATGTGGGTTGTCGTCTCTGAGATATTGATGTAATACGAAAAGGCAATCCTTTTATAATATGCTCGACTTCAATCTTACAATTCTCAGCCCGTTTTGCCCCGTTTGTTGGATCGCCGGAGTAAATCTTTGCTCCCCGGAGTGAATCTTTGCTTCACTTATCCATTTTGTTCGCCTGTCTTTCGCTTTCGTCTAGCTTCACATCAGACATTATTAGAAATTTTCCTTGCCAGCAGTATACGTATTATCCACTAGTACGCGAGGAGAAGCCAGGGAAGAGGCTTGAGGTAGTTCCTTTTTTTTTCCGACCAAAAATATAAAGAAATGGATGGAGAGAGAGAGTTTCTCTAAATATTCATTAAATGCCGTGTCAAACTTGACTACGGACGTTTACAGCAAACTACTATTCAGAGCTCTCGCAAATTGACCGTTAGGAGTGACCTGCTCGCTGGCCCTTAATTGCTGGGTCTTCGCATCTTCCGTCCCATGACTTTCAAAGAGAATAAAACCAGCCTGGATCAACAAAAGCCTGTCTTCAAGAGCATAACTTTGCATAGCATCTGAATATCTCCGATTGGAAAAAAAAGTTAGAGAAGATGGAAAATCAAGGGCAAAGTGGTAAGAGATTGGTGCTGGTCCCAGGACCATTCCATGGCCACCTCACTCCCATGCTTCAGCTGGCGACTGTCCTCAAGTCCAAGGACTTCTCCATAACAATTGCTCACACACAGTTCAACAATCCAGATTCTTCAGCTCACCCCGATTTCACCTTCTTATGCATACCTGACGGCTTGTCTGAAGAAGAGGTTCGAATCCCTGATCTGATAGCCATTATGCTAAGGCTTAATGTCAACTGTGAGTCCAGCTTTAGGGAGTGCCTAACTCAGGGCCCAGACCATATGGAGCCGGTTGACAAGATTTGCTGCATCATCTATGATGCACTCGTGTACTTCTCGGAAACTGTTGCCCGTGATTTGAAGATTCCCAGCATTGTTTTACACACAAGCAATGCTGCAACTAACCTTGTTCGCCCAGTTCTTCTCCAGTTAAAGGCACAAGGACACATCCCTGTCCCAGGTACGTGCTCTTTCTCTAATTTAAGTTGCACTTATCTCCTTCCTAATTAATATCATGGTCAAGGAGAAATCTTGCTCCTAATCCATTTTGTTTGTGAGGATGGATGTATTGCCAAAAATTGATTGCATTTCTAAATCTGTATGCATGACCATCAGCATGACCTTGTAGTCTATGATCCAATGAGTCTCTTCTATGCCTATTTCTTATTTAAGACTGATTTCTGTGTCGTCAAACTGCCTAGTACATAAGCTGATGGTTTCTAGCTCACTTTGTCATTGTGCTGACTGACAACTGCCTTGCGTTGTATTCTATTAGATTCCATGTTGCACACTCCGGTGCCCCTGCATCAGCCCCTCAGGTTCAAAGACCTACCACTCTCCAATTTTGGAAGTTTGGACTATTTCTTGGAGATGGTAGTCTTGACACATAAAGTCAGATCGTTTTCGGCCATTATATTCAACACGATTCACTGCCTCGAAGAGTCACCTCTGGCACAGCTCCACCAACGGTACCAAGTTCCAATTTTTCCAATAGGTCCTCTACACAAATTCGCTCCTACCTCAGATGTTAGCCTACTGCAAGAGGATACTGATTGCGTTTCATGGCTTGACAAGCAAACTCATAATTCAGTCATTTATGTGAGTTTAGGAAGCATAGCACATATGAACCAAGACCAATTGTTGGAAATGGCTTGGGGTCTGGCAAATAGCAAGGAGCCATTCTTGTGGGTTATTAGGCCCGGCTCAATTCCAGATTCGGAATGGATCGAGTCGATGGATGAAGAATTCAAAGAATTTATAAGGGACAGGGGATGCATTGTGAAATGGGCACCTCAGAAGAAAGTACTGGTTCATGACGGAGTGGGAGGGTTTTGGAGCCACTGTGGATGGAACTCCACCTTGGAGAGTATATGTGAAGGGGTTCCGATGATATGTCAACCATGCTTTGGCGACCAAAAGGTGAATGCGAGGTACTTGACTCATGAATGGAGGGTTGGATTAGAACTGGAGGGTGAGATAGAGAGAGGGACGGTAGAAAGAGCTGTCAGAACATTAATGAAGGAAAAGGAAGGGGAAGAGATGAGGCAGAGGATCTTGGATTTGAAGCACAAGGTTGATGTTAGTATAGATGATGGTGGATCTTCTTGCCATTATCTGAGCGAGGTAGTCGAGTTGTTGAGATCATTTTAGCAGTACAGAGTTGTTTGTTACTAAAGCACTGCACAGAATGAAGTTTGTGTACTGCAGACAGTGCAGATTTGGTCTTCTGGCATTGAAAAACAGAACAGATATTCCTCGGATGGAATGATGAAATTTGTTGGCTTGTCATTGGCAAATTTGATCTGGAGCAATCTCTGTTTTCTTTCTAACTAGCACAGTTGATCTGAATGGCTCGAATTCACTGCTCCTTCACTTGTTCAAGATTAATTAGGGCTGGTAGTTTTATGTTTGTCACATCATAATCATATCATGTCAAACCTTATTTATTAAATGCATTGTACGACGTGATATCTAAATGAGATACGCTTATTAAACGTGTTGTACAACATGATGCATTTGTCACTTTTTAAATTGTGAACCATTAGAACAAACGTGTCGAATATATTTGATATGACCCATGAAAGTTCTTACCTTTGGACAATTTCCGATAATATTTTAAAAAAAATTTGACTTTTTGATTTGATTTTCTTTCTCTTCTTTTCTCTTTTCCTTTTTTTTTTTGTCCAACTATGGTCAGTGAGGATCGTCGGCCCTTGTCAGTCACGGGTGGGCAAGGTTGCCTTGCCTGCAACCCTTGCCCAAAAGGCCATTGTGGTCTTTGGCAATGCTACCTTTGCCCTTGGTTGCAATGGCTATAGCAGCCTTGGGCGAGAGCCATGAAATCCTCACCCATGGCCAGCGAGGTCCCGATAGTCTAGGATCCAAACTTTCCTTTAGCTCATCAATCATATTGTTTAGAAGGGGTATCGTGCAAAATGCGAATTGCGGACATTTGTGGGCGTCGTAAAGAGGATGTCCTCCATGATCTTGGTGACCTGTCCGCCACTTAGGAAGCCTGGAAAAGTGTCGTTATTCCTAATTCAAGTTTTATTGCGGCACGGAAGAAGATGATCTCCAGCATCGTCAAACTTCATCTCCCTGGACTTTTCATATACAAATTAGGTATAAATTTAGCGTAAGTTAAAGTTATCACAAAAATACAATTGAGTCTTACAACTTTTAAAAAATACAATCAAATCATAAAAATTATCAAATTTGTGCAATCAAAATCTTTCATTGATGCTGTTAACTTAATTAACGGAAAATGCTAACATGTGATTTTTTAAAAAAGGGATTCCCATTCGAAGAGTGTAGAACCAAAATTTTAAATTAATTTCTTTCTCCTACATGGCATTATTATTATTATTTTATGTATATATTATTTAAATTAGTTTTAAAAACTAAAAAATAAATATTAATATTTTTAAAATAATAAAAAATAAAGAAAAGGAGGGGTAGGTGCACTGCCGTCGCCACCACCCATTGCCGGATGGGCCAGCAAGGTCGTTGGCCCTAGGCAAGGGTGGCCGACCCTCGCTCATGCCCATAATATCTAGGCGCTGCTGGCCCTCACCTGAGGCTAGTGACCATCACCTGCCTTGGGCAAGATCTCATGGCTAGGATTGTACAAAGAAACCAAAAACCGCCTAGATCGTCCAGAACCAGCAATTCTCATGGAGATTGGTTCGGTTCTCGATTCCAATTTGATAGAATCGGTGAATATCGATCCGATTCTCGGTTCTAGGAGTGGAACCACCCACCCGACCATCAAGATCGAACCGGTATATATATTTAAAGAAAAAAAAGAAATTCCAACACAGTTATTTTTATTTTTTTCAACCATGTAGTATTGGATATTAATGACTAATTTTGTCTCTCAGGTGTGTAATAAAATTAACCTCCTTACTTTTTGTTCTTTCTAATAATCCATTAACTTACTTTCTCAATCAAAACATAATAAATAAATGAAGAGGATGGAGGAGACTGATTGGAGATGTTCATGATACGAAATTAAGAGCCAATGGCTCGTTTTAAGAGCACGATTAGGCCTCTCCTTAGCCATCCACATAATTACATTAGGTTGATGTTAAAAAATAATGGATCAAGCAATTAATGTTTTGACTTCTGAGGAGGTTAGGACTTCTAAGTAAGTCTAATTCTCCATATGATCCTTGCTAAGGAATATTGTTGATTCATTCTACCCTAAAGGTTTCAATCCTTAATTAAAATCAATGGCTCACAATTCAACCCGAATTTAAAGCCGAACAATCTTTAGTGTTTTACATGGAAATTAGGTTCACATAATATTAATTGATGAATGCAATTTTGTAGGAATTGGAGACTGGTTCTATGGATCCACTCAAGAATAGGACCAGACCCGGTGAATCCATGGAACCAACAAACCATTCCCAATTCCAATTTTTCAAATTGATTCTTAGTAAGTGGTTCACGGTTCTAAGGTGGAAACCATCTACTCAGACCATGCTCACCTCGCCCTCGCTTGGGGCTCGCGAGCCGCACTCTCACCAACCTCACCCAAATCTAAGCGAGCCTCACCTATCCCAAGCAAGGGCCAACGAGGCCTTGCCCAAGCCTAGCAAGGGTCGCCAGCCCCAAGCGAGGGCCGAGAGTTCCTAAGGCAGGTGAAGACTGACGTCGCCTAAATTTGGGTGCCCTAACATGGGTTTGGCGAGGGTTGCTAGCCCTCGCCTCGGATCAATGAGGGCCTACAACTTCCACTAGCCCCTCTGGCGATGGGTGGTGGTGGCGGCAGCGCCCCACCAACAAACTACCCCTCCCTTTATTTTATTTTTTAAAAATAAAATTTTAGCATTTCTTTTTTGTTTTTTAAACTAATTTAAATAATACTTGAATAAAATAATGACAACAAATCTTATGTCAATATTTTTCGTTAGTAAGTTGACAGTGTTTTCACTCAAAAAAATTTGACAGTATTAACAAAAAGCCTTAAATTGCATCAATTTAACAAATTTTAAAATTTGATTGCACTTTTTGAAAATTATTTTCATGACAAATTTTAGGATATTTGATGAATTAATCCCACAGAAAAAAGAAAATATTGTATCAGCTCAAACTTGTACACGACGAGCCTACACATTTCTATCTTGGATAAAAGCATTATCTGTTATGTTCTGTTCTTCAAAGCCAGAAGACCAAACCTTTGCACTTTCTTCAGTACACAAACTTCATTCTGTGCAGTGCTTCAGTAACTAACAACTCTGAGCTGCTAGAATGATCTGAACAACTCGACTAGCTCACTCAGATAATGGCAAGAAGATCCACCATCACTTATACTAATAACATCAGCCCTGTGCTTCAAATCCGAGACCCTCTGCCTCATCTCTTCACCTCCCTTTTCCTTCATTAATGTCCTAACAGCTCTTACTACTGTACCTCTTTCTATTTCACCCTCCACTTCTAATCCAACCCTCCATTCATGAGTCAAGTACCTCGCATTCACCTTTTGGTCGCCAAAGCATGGTTGACATATCATCGGAACCCCTTCACATATACTCTCCAAGGTGGAGTTCCATCCACAGTGGCTCCAAAATTCTCTGAATTCTTCATCCATTGACTCAATCCATTCTGAACCTGGAATTGAGCCAGGCCTAATAACCCACAAGAAAGGTACCTTGCTATTTGCCAGACCCCAAGCCATTTCCGACAATTGGTCTGGGTTCATATGTGCTATGCTTCCTAAACTCACAAAATGACTGAATTATTAGTTTGCTTGTCAAGCCATGTAATGCAACCAGTATTCTCTTGCAATAGGCTAACATCTGAGGTAGGAGCGAATTTGTGTAGAGGACCTATTGGAAAAATTGGAACTTGGTACTGTTGGTAGAGCTGTGCCAGAGGAGACTCTTCGAGGCAGTGAAACGTGTTGAATATAATGGCTGAAGGCAATCTGATATTATGCGTCAACACAACCACCTTCAAATAATAGTTCAAAATTCTTAAATTGGAGAGTGGTAGGTCTTTGAACCTGAGGGGCTGATGCAGGGGCACCGGAACCTGCAACATGGAATCTAATAAAACACGAGGCAGTTGTCAGTTAGCCCAACGACAAGTGAGCTAGAACCCATCAGCTTATATACTTAGCAGTTTGACGACACTCAGGATAAAAATCTGGCTTGGCTGCCAAACTCGGATGATGACACAGAAACCAGTCCTGAATAAAGTATAGGCATAGAAGAGACTCATCTGAGCATAGACTACAAGGTCATGCTGAAGATCACGCATACAGATTCTTAAAATGCAATTGATTTTTGGCAATACATCCATCCTCACAAACAAAATGAATTAGGAGCAAGATTTCTCCGTGACCATGATATTAATTAGGAAGGAGATAAGCGTAACTCAAATTAGAGAAAGAGCATGTACCTGGGATAGGGATGTGCCCTTGTGCCTATAACTGGAGAAGAATTGGGCGAACTACGGTAGTTGCAGCACTGCTCGTGCGTAAAACAATGCTAGGAATCTTCAAATCACCGGCAACACCTTCCGAAATGTAAACACGTGCATCATAGATGATGCAGAAAATCTTGTCAGCCAGCTCCATGCCTGGGCCCCGAGTTAGGCACTCCTTAAAAGCTGGACTCACAATTGACATTAAGCCTCAGCAAAACGGCTACCAGATCAGGGTTTTGAACCTCTTCTTCAGAAAAGTCATCAGGAATGCACAAGAAGGTGAAATCGCGGTGAGCAGAAGAACCAGGACCGTTGAACTGTGTGTGAGCAATTGTGATGGAGAAGTCCTTGGACTAAGGACAGTTGCCAGCTGAAGCATGGGAGTGAGGTGGCCCTGGAATGGTCCTGGAACCGGCACCAATCTCTTACCATTTCGCCCTCAATTTTTCATCATCTCTATCTTTTTTTTCAATCGAAGTTATTCAGATGCTATCTCAAGTTACTCTCTTTGAAAGTTTACATAGAAGAGAAGTAACGGAACGGAGGATGCGAAGACTCGGCGACGAAGGGCAAGCAAGCGGGTCACTGCTAACAGTCAATTTGCGAAAGGTAGGAATAGTAGCATATTGTAAACGTCCGTGGTCAAGTTTGACACGGCATTTAATGAATATTTAGAGTGCTTCTCTCTCTATGGCTCTGTAGTCCACAACATAGTGAACTAGTGAAAAATACTGGCTAGGGAAATTCTTAATAATTCTCAAAAGTGAAGCCAAACAAAAGACAAGTGAACAACATCAAGAAGTAAAGCAAAGATCCCACTCCGGCGGTCAAGCGAACCAGCCAATACGGGGACTGCGAATTGTATCATTGAAGTTAGTATTGCTTTTTCAGATTACTTCAGTGTCTCTCAGAGACAACAACCCACGTTGATACGACTCTCAAAATACAACAGAAAGAGACGAAACAGACGGACTCTGCACACACGAAGCCACGAATTCACGTTGGCAATCTGAAGTTACCATCGACTCAGCCAGAGATGTCAATGGCCTTGACCTCAGGTTTCTTTTCCTCCGCTTTGGGAACAGTGACAGTGAGAACTCCGTTCTCCATCGAAGCCTTCACTTGACCCACCTTCACATTCTCTGGCAACCTGAACCTCCTCATGAACTTCCCGCTGCTACGCTCCACTTGGCGCCACTTGTCGTTCTTGTCCTCCTTCTCCACCTTCCTCTCTCCACTAATCTGGAGCACCCGATCGTCCTCGATCTCCACTTTTACTTCCTCCTTCTTGATCCCGGGAAGATCGGCCTTGAACACGTGGGCTTCCGGGGTTTCCCTCCAGTCGATACTGGTGTTGACGAAGGCAGAATTTTCACGGAAAGAAGTAGGGGCGGAGAGGGAAGAGGAAGGGAAAGGGAAGTCCTTGAAGGGGTCCCAGAGGTCGAGAGAGAAGGGGTCGAAGGCGTCGCTGCGTCGGCTGCCGAACCAGCTCGGAATGAGCGACATCGTCTCTCCGAAAGAGTCGGTGGATTGAAGCTTGCGTCGGGAGGACGCTGAGGGATAGACTGAGGGAGGGTGGCTAAGTCCCCGGAAAGGCCCCGACGAGGGTGGACATCCCTTGTTTGGCTAAGACGGGGAACCGCCCCCATCGCTTTTATCTTCATGAGCGAGGGCAGGCATTGTAGAGTGGGCAATTTGGGCAAGGGCGTGGTGGCGAGATCTTTTGCCATCGTTGCATGAGGGGTCAGATAAACCTAGCAATTGTGGGTGCAGTTGTTCCACCACTGTATGAAGGCCTACGAGCCTCGCCTGTGGTCGAGCGATAGTCACTACCTCTTGTCGAGGCCCTAAAGAAGTTGGACGGCTCCTTGCCGGGGGAAAATGGGACACGGGCACCAGCCCCAATTTCTCCCCTCCCCAGGATGCAATCTCTCACTCTCTCGTCCAAATTCTATGTTTTTCTTTTTCTGCGGTTCTTTTGCTCGCCTATTCTAACTTTTGCTTTTTACTTGATGCTAAATCTATCTGGTTCATGTCAGCATAATGCCTTCTTGAAATTTATTAGAGTTTCATGTGAATATTTTTCATTATTCAAATTAAATGGAGCTGACGAAATTTTTCTATTGTGCTATGTAGAAATTTTTACAATTAAATTGCATTTTTGAGATGTGATTATTTCCTGTGGTGTTTTTATTCTAATATAATTTCGAGAATTCGAGAAAAAAGTTAAAAAGGTTTTTGTCCAAACAAAGTTTTCCCCACTGAATCCGTGATGATGCCACTGGTCCGCTTCTTGAACAGCACGAGGTCTTACTTCTTCCTTGACGTGTATCCTTACTTCCCGTGGTCGCGGAACCCGGGCGACATCTCTCTGGACTTCGCGCTGTTCCGCGGAAATTTCAACTACACCGATCCCGCGACTGGGTTGATATACACTAATCTCCTGGACCAGATGCTCGACTCTATAATATTCGCGATGAAAAGGCTCGGCTACTCGAACATCCCCCTTCTAATTGCCGAGACCGGATGGCCAAACTCCGGCGACATTGACGAACCTGGAGCGAACATCTACAATGCTGCCACGTATAACCGCAATCTGATCAAGAAAATGACGGCCAAGCGGCCTGCTGGGACTCCCGCTCGGCCTGGGGTTGTCATACCGACATTCATCTTTTCATCATACGATGAGAACTGTAAGCCAGGCCCTGGGACGGAGCGGCACTGGGGACTATTACATGCCAACGGCGACGCCGTCTACGAGATCGACCTAACCGGGAAGAGGCCCGCTTCGACGTGTGGGCCTCTGCCGTTGCCCACCAATAACAGGCCCTACAAGGGAAAACTGTGGTGTGTGGCGAGGAGAGATGCGAACTTGACCGATCTCGGCTTGGCATTGAGCTCTGCCTGTGGGAGGGAAACGGCATGTGCGACACGCTCGCGCCCGGGAGGGAGTGCCACGAACCAGCATCGACCTTTCGGCATGCGAGCTACGCATTCAGCTTCTACTGGGCGCGGTTCAGGAGCCTAGGCGCGACCTGCTACTTCGATGGACTGGCGGAACAGACTGTTAGAGACCCAAGTGAGTTTCAATTTCTGAAATCAAAGAGATAGATATTGCAACAGTGTTAGATCATCCTGGACAGTAGGCGAGATTGGTTCTCGGTTTGGTCTAATTACAAGGTGAAGCCGAGAACTGGACCCAGGAGGACCGATTCCTAAAATTGGGAACTAAGGATTGGATTGTCAGTTGATCCGGTTCCGATCCAATCTAATGGAACTAGTCACATTTTTCTTCCCACTACTTTTTTCCTCGTTGTTTGGATCCAGATGGAGATAATGTTTAGTTCACATTTTAATAATCATTTTGAAGAAATAACAAAATAAAAATATATATTTAATCGGTCTAGTTTGGTTCCCCATTGGAATCGGGAACTAATTACCTGAACACCGGTTCCACTTTTAGGAATCGAGTATCGGACCAAACCGGTGGTCTGAGTGGTGTGGTTTACAAAAATTACATTGAATATTTGAGCGGTGTGGTTTACAAAAATCCCACGACTAATATCTTGTTTCATGGCCAACCTCTCATCATCCCATCGATGAAACAACGTATTATAAGGGCTGTTAAAGACAAAGCTTCTTCCTTCAAGCATGTTGATGATAACCCGACAAACAAGAGGCTCCAAAGGTGCTGGGGTTTTGACCCGGCTGTTTTTGAGAGGGACCTGGTGACCCTTCGGTAGAGGTATCAAAATGGGTCATAAACCCATATTATGACTCACTTTTAGTTAAATGAGTCAAATATGAGTCAGTGAAAATTAAATATTGGTCAAATGAAAGTTAAATATATACCAAATATGGGTTGAGTGGGTTATTAAGTAAACCAATCATCTCTCTCCTTCCATCCCCCTCCTCTATGCGTTCTCGACCTTTATTGCCGATCCTACCATCACGCCACCATCACCATCGTCGATCCCGAGCTTACCGTCCCCGGTTGGAGCGCAACTTGGATCTGGGCAGGCGGGCCGCGATAGAGCTTGGACTGGCAAGCCCTAAGCTCACTAGCCGAAGCTCAGCCTAGATTTAGATAGGCGAGCCGCGAGGTCGCCGGCCTTGGCCAAGCTGCGGCTCGCCTGGATCTGGGTAGGCGAGCCCCGAACTCGCTGGCTGCAACAGAGCTCGCGGCTTGTCAGATCCAGGTGAGCCTGAGCTTGACCACTGCCAGCGACCTCAGCCGAGCCTAGATCGGCCGAGCCTCGAGTTCGTTAGCCTTGGTCGAGTTCAGGCTCGCCGGCTCGCGTCTTGGTCGATCCACCGTCGGGCGGCACCAACAGAGGAAAAGGGGGAAGAAGAAGGAAGAAGAAAGAAAAGAGAAAATAAAGGGAAAATAAAAATAAAGAAAAATAAAATAAATAATAATAATAAATTCAATTTTTTTAAAATAATTAAAAAATCGATTTTAAAAAAAAATATTTTCCAAAAACTATTTCAATTTTGAAGTATCCACATTTTTTATTTACTAATTTTTTATTATTTAATTTACTTTATAAATTTGATGTGAAATTTGTATTCAAATAATTGAAAAGTTTAAAATAGACTAAATAAATGGGAGTATATTTTCTTAAATTAAGTTAAATATTAATATGTGTTGGTAATATGGGTCGCGTATGGGTTACATTGCATGAAAATGGGTCAAAACGGATTAAATGGGTCGATGTGAGTCGGACCATTTTCGATCCGACCCGACCCACCCATTTGATACCCCTACCCCTCGGCAGAGTTCGTAGGAAGCAGCTCGCGATTTGCTACTGCATCCTGCGGCTTTCATGTTTTTGTGCTGTATATGTCGGCCCAAGCTGTGGTCATTTTGATGTAGCTTGTTATCTCTCTTGTATATTGTACAGTTTGTCGGTTGGAAATTATATAAATACTTACTTTACCAAAAAAAAAATCCCACGACTAATGTCAAAAAATTACTGCACATCCAAACCCTCGCGTGTTCTCTCCTAAGCTGAAGTATGTAAACGCGGGTTCAATTCTAACGACCATCAGGAGTTCAGTGGAGGGGGGAATCAGATGGGTCCTGATAATCCATCACCTGCGACTTATTCCTAAAGCCCCGAGTGCCGAAGAGCAAGAACCCACCAGCGTGTCCCACGACAGCAGCGATTAGAACACCGACATCGAAGGACATGACAGCAAGCATCACCATGTAGGCCGCCCCGATATGAACAGAGTACATCACCGTCTGCATGAAGCTAGCTGCGCCGTTGTTGATGCCGGGTCTTAGGATCCTGGCGTGCGAGATCCACTCCACGAGCACAGAGAGGCAGAACACGTAGGCCCAGGAGCTGGGACCGAGCCACCCGGAGAATATGATCTCCGCCGTGTTTCCCCAGTGAAACGCCATGTGGTTCTTTATCATCGGCAGTGAACTGTGAAGCCTCTGGGGCAACAATTTATGGTGCCTTCTTGCTCACAAGTTTACAGGAGGGAAAATGGATCAAGAAAAGAAGAGTGGTACATGCAAAGGGCGGTACTCACCAAAGCCGTCACGATCATTGTACTATTCGTTTTGCCTAATGACATTCAGCGATCTCCCCCCCGGGGCGGGCCCCCCAAAAAAAAAAGCGACAGCAGGAGTGGGCAAAAGCATACGAACCAGAAACCACAAGAAAGTCCCAGGTCTCGAAAGGGATGGATTGGCTCGATTGTTTGACAAGTTTCTCGACTCGCGATGGAGTCATTGTGTCTAATGCGTGATTTCTGCGTACTGCCTCTCTTGCCTGAGAAGCTTGTGTAGTACAAAGTTCAAGCCTAGACACGAGCGTAGCTAAACTTCTGTCTCTCCCCTACTTTTTTGTAAAAGTCATGGCCTGAGATTCCAAATGTTGGATCGCGGCATAGTCGCGGGGGCAGACATACCGACTTTGCTCATTAGGCACGTGCTCGAAAAGGTTTAAGCTTTTCATATAAATGACCTTAAAAATAGGTTAAAATAGTGAAGTCTTAGTTATTAAATAATAAGGGTTTGCGATACATTGGTGTACCTTAGAATTTTCAGTACAATTAAGGGACAAACTCTGGAAAATGACGACTTTTTTTTTTTTTGTCTCTATGTCATTCTTGACATTGTTTGCTGGACATTAGTGGATGCCTAATACATAATCGCTCAAATGCAAAATTTGGCTTCTTCCTTTTCTTTAGTTTCGTATTCTTGCTGAGAAGGACAACTTTCATTAAACACTACATTCAAATGTATCAACAAACATTTGAACAAGTAATAATTTTTTTTAATTGAAAAGCAATATAGCGTTTTATATGACATATACGGTTTTTTTCTTGTTTTCTCATTATGTTTGAGCCATGTGAGAAAAACCCTAAAACTTATCAAATTAGTGCAATCAAATCTTTCCGTTAACACCATCAATTTAACTAACAAAAAATACCGACATAACATTTTAATTAATTTCTCTCTCCTACATGGTATTATTATTATTTTAATCAAATATTATTTAAATTAGTTTTAAAAATTAAAAAAGAAATGCTAAAATTTTATTTTTAGAAAAACACTGAAAATAAAGAAAAGGAGAGGTAGTCACTGGCCCTCGCGTGGCCAAGGCAAGGCTTTGCCTACCCCAAGTGAGGCCCAACGACCCTCGCTAGGCCCGAGTGAGGTCTCACTGTCGCCTAGGATTGGTGACACCGGCCTTTGCCCAAGGCCAACAAGCCCCACCTAGGGCCAGCAACCTTTGTCATCCCCTTCGACGACGGGTAGCGACAGCGGCGCCCCACCAATGAACATGACCCTCCCTTTCTTTGTTTTCTATTTTTTATATAAAATATTAGTAATATTTTTTAAAATATTTTAGACTAATTTAAATAATATTTGAATAAAATAATAATAAAAGAATGCCACATAGGAGAGAGAAATTAATTTTAAAATGACATGTTAGCATTTTTCCATTAATTAAGTTAACAGTGTTAACAGAAAGACTTAATTGCACCAATTTGACAAATTCTAGGACTTGATTACACTTTTTGAAAGTTTTAGAACTCAATTGCACATTCGTGACAAATTTTAGGGTTTCTAATGAATTTATCTCTTTTTCTTTCTAACCACTACACCTAATCTAAATGGCTTGAGTTAACTTTTCCTTTTATGTCATGTTAAATAAACATGACACGGTTATTCATTATGTCATAATTTTGAAACCTAAATACGGCATGCCTATCACATGACATGACACACTTGACACGTTTAAGATATGACTATTAGAATAAACTCTTCAAATATGTTTAGACGCATATATCTGTGTTCAAATGCATCTAAATTAGACTTGTCAAAGTGGGTAGTAATTTTTTTTTAATCTATATATAATGGGATGAGCTATTAAATGGGTTAGTTATATTTAGTAAATAGGCCATAAATGAATTTAGACCCAATTCAATGAGTCATAAATGAATTTAATATGAGTGTTATATAGGTTTACAACTTACTTAGACCAAATGCACTTCTATGACTCCCTCTTCACTCTTTCTCTCGATCTTGTATTTGCTTACTCCGTGCTTACACCTTAATTTGGGTATGAACTTTCTTAAATTGAGTTAAATATAGAAGTATATTAGTAATATGGATTGGGTCGAGTATGAGTCATTAAATTTATATTGCATGGAAATAGGCCAAAACGAGTAAAATGTGTCATTTGGGTTGTACAATTTTTAACCCAACCTGAATTAGTTTGGCATGTCTAGTCAAAATATATCCAAAGTGCATTGTATCCATCCAATTAACTTGTCAACTGTATCATCAAACTCATTTAAACATGCTATGGAAAAAATCACTCGACTATGATACATTTAGCATTCGTGTACAAATGAGTTGTTTCCTTTATGACACAAACCTATATAAAGTTGACATGACCATGCTCAATGACGTGTAAAACGTGTATTTCTTCTTTGAATCATTTTCAAGCTCGATGAGTGGTGGTGACCTACCAGTGACCACGACACTCCGCCGCTCGCCTCCACCCCATTTCAATTTATAGGTTTTTTACATTTTTTATTTTATTTACTATTTTTAAATTTTTTAAATTTTATTTGAAATTTTATTCATTTAGCATAGAATTTAGAGTGAGTTTAGGTTTTCTCTACAATAATAATGGCTTTTAGCGATATAAGTCGGGTCGAGTACGGGTCACTAGATCTACATTACATGTATATGGGTCAAAACAGGTTAAATGGGTCGGACAATTTCCGACCCAACCCACTCATTTGACGGGTCCATCCATTAGTAGGCAAGGAGAAGCTAGGGAAGAGGCTTGAGGTGATAGTTCCTTCTTCTTTTTCGACCAAAAATATAAAGAAATGGAGAGAGAGAGAGAGAGAGTTTCTCTAAATAGTCATTAAATGCCGTGTCAAACTTGACTATGGACGTTTACAGCAAGCTACTATTCACAGCTATCGCAAATTGACCGTTAGGAGTGACCTGCTTGCTTGCCCTTCATTGCTGGGTCTTCGCATCTTCCGTCCCATGACTTCTGCTGTGTAAACTTTCAACAAAAGCCCGTCTTCAAGAGCATAACTTTGCATAGCATCTCCGATTGGAAAAAAAGATGGAGAAGATGGAAAATCAAGGGAAAAGTGGTAAGAGATTGGTGCTGGTCCCAGGACCATTCCATGGCCACCTCACTCCCATGCTTCAGCTGGCGACTGTCCTCAAGTCCAAGGTCTTCTCCATAACAATTGCTCACACACAGTTCAACAATCCAGATTCTTCAGCTCACCCCGATTTCACCTTCTTATGCATACCTGACGGCTTGTCTGAAGAAGAGGTTCGAAACCCTGATCTGATAGCCATTATGATGAGGCTTAATGTCAACTGTGAGTGCAGCATTAGGGAGTGCCTAACTCGGGGCCCAGACCATATGGAGCCGGTTGACAAGATTTGCTGCATCATCTATGATGCACTCATGTACTTCTCGGAAACTGTTGCCCGTGATTTGAAGATTCCCAGCATTGCTATGCACACAAGCAGTGCTGCTACTAACCTTGTTCGCCCTATTTTTCTCCAGTTA
Organism: Corymbia calophylla; assembly: GCA_014182845.1. Lineage (NCBI taxonomy): Eukaryota > Viridiplantae > Streptophyta > Magnoliopsida > Myrtales > Myrtaceae > Corymbia > Corymbia calophylla. The sequence continues at coordinate 19,239,765 of CM024702.1, read as the reverse complement.
AAGGCACAAGGACACATCCCTGTCCCAGGTACGTGCTCTTTCTCTAATTTAGGTTGCACTTATCTCCTTCCTAATTAATATCATGGTCAAGGAGAAATATTGCTCCTAATTCATTTTGTTGGGAGAATTGCCAAAAAAGTCCTAAACCTATCGAATGTCGATTCGATCATAAACCTTTTTTTGATCGATTCAGTCTAAACCATTTGCATCATTGGTGTGTCAATTTAGTCCATCCGCCAAATTTGGCCGGTCGGAGCTGATGTGACGCCGGCCGGCGCCGGCGACAATATTTTAATAATTTTTTATTTTTTTGATTTTTTAAATTATTTTCGGAATTTTTTATTGTTTTTTTAATTTTTCTATTTTTTTTCTCCCCCTCCCCTCCACCCCTTCTGCCGACGGCAGTGGCGGCCACGCGCGAGGGCCGCGGCCCTCGCCGGCGGCCAGCAAGGCCCTTGCCAACGGCCGGCCGAGGGTCGAGGCCCTCGTTAGATCGGCCACCCTCGCCGGCGGCCTCGCCTGACCAAGGCAAGGCGGCCTTGCCATGGCCAGCCTCGCCCGGATCCGGGCGAAGCCGTCTCGCCGCAGCCGGCACCCAAATCGGGCGAAGCCGCCTCGCCGCCGGCGAGGGTCGTTGGGGCCGCAACCCCGGCCGCGCCGGCCTCCCCCAAATCTAGGCAAAGCCCCCCGCCGGTGAGGGTCGTTGGGGTCGCGACCCTCGCCGCGGCCGGTGCTCGGATCTCGCGCGGGCCATCTCGCCGCGGCCGGCGCCCGGATCGGGGTGAAGCCGCCTCGCTCGGATCGGGCGACACTCGCCGCGGCCCCGGCGACCTCGCCCAAACCTCGGGCAAGTCTAGGCGAGGGCTTCATGGCCCTCGCGCAGCGGGCCGGCAGCCTCGTCGAGCTGGCCGGGCCGCCACCGCGCAGCAGCGGGGCGGGGGAGAGGGGAGGGGAGGGGGAGAAAAAAAAAGAAAAGAAAAAAAAAAAAAAAAAAAATTAAAAAAACAATAAAAATTCCGAAAATAATAAAAAATAAAAAATAATTAAAATATTATTGCCGGTACCGACCGGCATCCACGCCATTTCGGCCGGCCAAATTTGGCCGGATGGGACTAAATTGGCACAATCGCAAAAGGTTTAGGACTGAATCGGTCAAAAAGGTTTTAAGATCGAATCGACACAACTATAATAAGTTTAAGACTTTTTTGGCAATTCTCCCCCATTTTGTTTGTGAAAATGGATCTATTGCCAAAAATTGATTGCATTTCTAAATCTGTATGCGTGACTTTCAACATGGCCTTGTAGTCTATGATCCGATGAGTCTCTTCTATGCCTATTTCTTATTTAAGACTGGTTTCTGTGTCATCAGACTGCTAAGTATATAAGCTGATGGTTTCTAGCTCACTTTGTCATTGTGCTAACTAACAACTGCCTTGTGTTGTGTTCTATTAGATTCCATGTTGCAGACTCTGGTGCCCCTGCATCAGCCCCTCAGGTTCAAAGACCTACCACTCGCCAATTTTGGAAGTTTGGACTATTTCTTGGAGGCGGTAGTCTTGGTGGATAATATCAGATCGTCTTCGGCCATTATATTCAACACGATTCACTGCCTCGAAGAGTCACCTCTGGCACAGCTCCACCAACGGTACCAAGTTCCAATTTTTCCAATAGGTCCTCTACACAAATTCGCTCCTACCTCAGATGTTAGCCTACTGCAAGAGGATACTGATTGCGTTTCATGGCTTGACAAGCAAACTCATAATTCAGTCATTTATGTGAGTTTAGGAAGCATAGCACATATGAACCAAGACCAATTGTTGGAAATGGCTTGGGGTCTGGCAAATAGCAAGGAGCCATTCTTGTGGGTTATTAGGCCCGGCTCAATTCCAGATTCGGAATGGATCGAGTCGATGGATGAAGAATTCAAAGAATTTATAAGGGACAGGGGATGCATTGTGAAATGGGCACCTCAGAAGAAAGTACTGGCTCATGACGCAGTGGGAGGGTTTTGGAGCCACTGTGGATGGAACTCCACCATGGAAAGTATATGTGAAGGTGTTCCGATGATATGCCAACCATGCTTTGGTGACCAAAAGGTTAATGCGAGGTACTTGACTCATGAATGGAGGGTCGGATTAGAACTGGAGGGTGAGATAGAGAGAGGGACGGTAGAAAGAGCTGTCAGAACATTAATGAAGGAAAAGGAAGGGGAAGAGATGAGGCAGAGGATCTTGGATTTGAAGCACAAGGTTGATGTTAGTATAGATGATGGTGGATCTTCTTGCCATTATCTGAGCGAGGTAGTCGAGTTGTTGAGATCGTTTTAGCAGTAGAGTTGTTTGTTACTAAAGCTCTGCACAGGATGAAGTTTGTGTACTGCAAACAGTGCAGATTTGGTCTTCTGGCGTTGAAGAACAGAACAGATATTCCTCGGATGGAATGATGAATTTGTTGGCTTGTCATATGCAAATTTGATCTGGAGCAATCTCTGTTTTCTTTCTAACTAGCACAGTTGATCTGAATGGCTCGAATTCATTGCTCCTTCACTTGTTCAAGATTAATTAGGGCTGGTAGTCACTTGTTCAAGATTAATTAGGGCTGGTAGTTTTATGTTTATCGCATCATAATCAAATATTGTCAAACCTTATTTATTAAATGCATTGTACAACATGATATCTAAACGAGGTACACTTATTAAATGTGTTGTACAGCATAATGCATTTGTCACTTTTTAAATTGTGAACCATTAAAACAAACGTGTCAAATATATTTGATATGATCCACGAAAGTTTTTACTTTTGGACAATTTGTGATAATATTTTTTTAAAAATTTGGCTTGTGGATTTGATTTTCTTTCTCTTATTTTCTCTTTTCCTTTTCTATTTTTTTTGTCCAATTGTGGTCAGTGAGGATCGCCGGCCCTTGTCAGCCACGGGTGGGTAAGGCTGCCTTGCCCACAACCCTCGCCCAAAAAGCTATTGTGATCTTTGGCAATGCTACCTTCACCCTTGGTTGCAATGGCCATAGCAGCCTTTGGCAAGAGCCATGCAATCCTCACCTGTGGCCGGCGAGAGCCCGGCAGCCTAGGATCCAAACTTTCCTTTAGCTCATCAATCATATTGTTTAAAAGGGGTATCGCGCAAAATGCGAATTGCGGACATTTGTGGGCGTCGTAAAGAAGATGTCCTCCATGATCTTGGTGACCTGTTCGCCACTTAGGACGCCTGGAAAAGTGTCGTTATTCCTAATTCAAGTTTTATTGTGACACGGAAGAAGATGATCTCCAGCATCGTCAAACTTCATCTCCCTGGACTTTTCATATACAAATTAGGTATAAATTTACCGTAAGTCAAAGTTATCATAAAAATATAATTGAGTCTCACAACTTTTAAAAAATGCAATTTAATCCCAAAATTTATCAAATTTGTGCAATCAAGATCTTTCATTGACACTATTAACTTAATTAATGAAAAATGCTAACATGAGATTTTTAAAAAAAGGGATTCCCATCGACGAGTGCAGAACCAAAATTTTAAATTAATTTCATTCTCCTACATGGCATTTTTATTATTATTTTATGTATATATTATTTAAATTAGTTTTAAAAACTAAAAAAATTAATATTAATATTTTTAAAATAATAGAAAATAAAGAAAAGGAGGGGTGGGTGCACTGTTGTCGCCACTGCCCATTGCCGGATGGGCCAACAAAGGTTGTTGGCCCTAGGCAAGGGTGGCCGACCCTCGCTCATGCCCACGATATCTAGGCATCGCTAGCCCTCACCTGAGGCTAGTGACCATTACTTACCTTGGGCAAGATCTCATGGCTAGGGGTGTGCAAAGAAACCGAAAACCGCCTGGACTTTCCGGAACTAGCGATTCTCATGGAGATCGGTCCGGCTCCCGATTCCAATTTGATAGAATCGGTGAGTATCGATCCAATTCTCAATTCTAGGAGTGGAATCGCCCACCCAACCATCAGGATCGAACCGGTATATATATTTAAAGAAAAAAAGAAATTCCAACACAATTATTTAATTATTTTTATTTTTTCAACCATGTAGTATTGGATATTAATGACTAATTTTATCTCTCAGGTGTGTAATAAAATTAACCTCCCTACTTTTTGTTCTTTCTAATAATCCATTAACTTACTTTCTTAATCAAAACAAAATAAATAAATGAAGAGGATGGAGGAGACTGATCGGAGATGTTCATGATATGAAATTAAGAGCCAATGGCTCGTTTTAAGAGCATAATTAAGCCTCTCCTTAGCCATCCCCATAATCACATTAGGTTGATGTTAAAAAATAATGGATCAAGCAATTAATGTTTTGACTTCCGAGGAGGTTAGGACTTCTAAAGTAGGTCTAATTCTCCATATGTTCCTTCCTAAGGAATATTGTTGATTCATTCTACCCTATAGGTTTCAATCCTTAATTATAATCAATGGCTCGCAATTCAACCTGAATTTAAAGCCGAACAATCTTTAGTGTTTTACATGGAAATTAGGTTCACATAATATTAATTGATTAATGCAATTTTGTAGGGATTGGAGACTGGTTCTATGGATCCACTCGAGAATAGGACCAGACCCAGTGAATCCATGGAACCAACAAACCATTCCCAATTCTGATTTTTCGAATTGATCTTTCGTAAGCGGTTCACGATTCTAAGGTGGAAACCATCTACTCAGACTATGCTCACCTTGCCCTTGCTTGGGGCTCACGAGCCTCTCTCGCCAACCTCACCCAAATCTAGGTGAGCCTCACTTGTCCCAAGCAAGGGCCAACGAGGCCTCGCCCAAGCCTAGCAAGGGTCGCTAGCCCCAAGCGAGAGCTGAGGGTTCCTAGGGCAGGTGAAGGCCGACGTCGCCTAAATTTGGGTGCCCTAACTCGGGTCTGGCGAGGGTTGCTAGCCCTCGCGCCGAGTCAATGAGGACCAACGACCTCCACTAGCCTCTCTAGTGATGGGTGGTGGCGGCGACAGACCCCACCAACAAACTACCCCTCCCTTTATTTTATTTTATTTTATTTTTTAAATAAAATTTTAGCATTTCTTTTTTGTTTTTTAAACTAATTTAAATAATACTTGAATAAAATAATAACAACAAATCTCATGTAAATATTTTTCGTTAGTAAGTTGATAGTGTTTTCATTCAAAAAAATTTGACAGTATTATCGAAAAGCCTTAAATTGCATTAATTTAACAAATTTTAAGATTTGATTGCACTTTTTAAAAATTGTTTTCATGATAAATTTTAGGATTTTGATGAATTAATCCCACAGAAAAAAGAAAATATTGTATCAGCTCAAACTTGTACACGACGAGCCTACACATTTCTATCTTGCATAAAAGCATTATCTGTTATGTTCTGTTTTTCAAAGCCGGAAGATCAAACCTTTGCACTTTCTGCAGTACACAAACTTCATTCTGTGCAGTGCTTCAGTAACTAACAACTCTGAGCTGCTAGAATGATCTGAACAACTCGACTAGCTCACTCAGATAATGGCAAGAAGATCCACCATCACTTATACTAATAACATCAGCCCTGTGCTTCAAATCCAAGACCCTCTGCCTCATCTCTTCACCTCCCTTTTCCTTTGTTAATGTTCTAACAGCTCTTACTATGTACCTCTTTCTATTTCACCCTCCACTTCTAATCCAACCCTCCATTCATGAGTCAAGTACCTCGCATTCACCTTTCGGTCGCCAAAGCATGGTTGACATATCATCGGAACCCCTTCACATATACTCTCCAAAGTGGAGTTCCATCCACAGTGGCTCCAAAACCCTCCCACTGCGTCATGAGCCAGTACTTTCTTCTGAGGTACCCATTTCACAATGCATCCCCTTTCCTTAACACATTTCCTGAATTCTTCATCCATTGACTCTATCCATTCTGAACCTGGAATTGAGCCAGGCCTAATAACCCACAAGAAAGGTACCTTGCTATTTGCCAGACCCCAAGCCATTTCCGACAATTGGTCTGGGTTCATATGTGCTATGCTTCCTAAACTCACATAAATGACTGAATTATGAGTTTGCTTGTCAAGCCATGAAACGCAATCAGTATCCTCTTGCAGTAGGCTAACATCTGAGGTAGGAGCGACATCTGAGGTAAGGCTGCCTTGCCCACAACCCTCGCGCCGAGTCAATTAGGAAGGAGATAAGCGTAACTCAAATTAGAGAAAGAGCATGTACCTGGGATAGGGATGTGCCCTTGTGCCTATAACTGGAGAAGAATTGGGCGAACTACGGTAGTTGCAGCACTGCTCGTGCGTAAAACAATGCTAGGAATCTTCAAATCACGGGCAACACCTTCCAAAACGTAAACACGTGCATCATAGATGATGCAGAAAATCTTGTCAGCCGGCTCCATGCCTGGGCCCCGAGTTAGGCACTCCTTAAAAGCTGGACTCACAATTGACATTAAGCCTCAGCAAAACGGCTACCAGATCAGGGTTTTGAACCTCTTCTTCAGAAAAGTCATCAGGAATGCACAAGAAGGTGAAATCGGGGTGAGCAGAAGAATCGGGACCGTTGAACTGTGTGTGAGCAATTGTGATGGAGAAGTCCTTGGACTTGAGGACAGTCGCCAGCTGAAGCATGGGAGTGAGGTGGCCCTGGAAGGTCCTGGAACCAGCACCAATCTCTTACCATTTCGCCCTCGATTTTTCATCTTCTCTATCTTTTTTTTCAATCGAAGTTATTCAGATGCTATGTCAAGTTACTCTCTTTGAAAGTTTACATAGAAGAGAAGTAATGGAACGGAGGATGCGAAGACTCGGCAACGAAGGGCAAGCAAGCGGGTCACTGCTAACAGTCAATTTGCGAAAGGTAGGAATAGTACCATATTGTAAACGTCCGTGGTCAAGTTTGACACGGCATTTAATGAATATTTAGAGTGCTTCTCTCTATGGCTCTGTAGTCCACAACATAGTGAACTAGTGAAAAATACTGGCTAGGGAAATTCTTAATAATTCTCAAAGTGAAGCCAAACAAAAGACAAGTGAACAACATCAAGAAGTAAAGCAAAGGCAATACGGGGCTGCGAATTGTATCGTTGAAGTTAGGCTTTACATAATAGTATTGCTTTTTCAGATTACTTCAGTGTCTCTCAGAGACAACAACCCACATTGATATGACTCTCAAAATACAACAGAAAGAGACGAAACAGACGGACTCTGCACACACGAAGCCACGAATTCACGTTGGCAATCTGAAGTTACCATCATCGACTCAGCCAGAGATGTCAATGGCCTTGACCTCAGGTTTCTTTTCCTCCGCTTTGGCTTTGGGAACAGTGACAGTGAGCACTCCGTTCTCCATCGAAGCCTTCACTTGACCCACCTTCGCATTCTCTGGCAACCTGAACCTCCTCATGAACTTCCCGCTGCTACGCTCCACTCGGTGCCACTTGTCGTTCTTGTCCTCCTTCTCCACCTTCCTCTCTCCACTAATCTGGAGCACCCGATCGTCCTCGATCTCCAGTTTCACTTCCTCCTTCTTGATCCCGGGAAGATCGGCCTTGAACACGTGGGCTTCCGGGGTTTCCCTCCAGTCGATACTGGTGTTGACGAAGGCAGAATTTTCACGGAAGGTAGGGGCGAAGAGGGAAGAGGAAGGGAAAGGGAAGTCCTTGAAGGGGTCCCAGAGGTCGAGAGAGAAGGGGTCGAAGGCGTCGCTGCGTCGGCCGCCGAACCGGCTCGGAATGAGCGACATCGTCTCTCCGGAAGAGTCGGTGGATTGAAGCTTGCGTCGGGAGGATGCTGATGGATAGACTTCTGCTCGGGTTTGGAGTTACTCGGGTATTTGCTTGCTTTCTGGATCCTTGTCGAAAAGAGAGGGACGTGCTGCGTATTTATGGGAAGAAGAGGAGTTATTCTCGTACGTTCACGAGATTTCTGGAACGAGGTTTTAAGCCTGAGCGAACGTTCTGGTTACGGGCTTCTAGCTCTTTCTCGAGGCTGGGCCTTGCTCATAGTCATTGGGCCCAACATGTTCAACTACTTGCCTTTTCTTCTTTTTTTGGTCGAACTTCTTCTTTTTTTCACCTTCCTCGTATTTCGCTTTCAGTTTTACGAAATTACTATGTTTTTTTTTTGCTCGAATATAAAATTACTATGTTTAGATGCTATCAAAGGGTTTCCATTGTGCTCTTTTTTTCCATTGCTTATTCACGTTTAAATATCGTTATTCGCTAACAAGTCATATGATATAACTATTATATAGAAAGTTTTTCTTAAGTTTCGACATTCCTTAAAATACTATTAGGTCATATGCTACAAATACATTAATGACTTGTTTCTCAATAATTAGGTTAGCAGAGAAAATGGGCTCTTCTAGAAGATTCAATCCTTGATTTTCATTATTCAGAGTATTGCCCTCTTATCCAAAAAGTCCATCATTTGTTTGTGATTGCCTGCTTAAGTGAAAATGCTAACTAAGCTCTGTGCTTCTGTCATCTTATGTTGCATGCATGCTATTCATGTGAGTGTAATGAATATGAGGCGTCAAATCATGTAGCCCCACGTGAGGCGAACTTTCCTTTTATATCATGCAACATCTTTAATTTCAATTCTCTCCTCGGTCTTAGAGACAGAAAAATTGTTTGAAGAAATTAGGGCTACATAAAATTCCAAACGAATTGAACATGATTAGTATATTTGGAACATGTAACCTTCCCATGCCAATGATAAAGATTAGATTGAGTGACAATTTAGTTTTACCCCTCATAAAAGGCTAAAAGACTCTATGTGACAGTATTTAAGTTAGTATTCGCCCATTTTGATAGAAAGTCACTTATCTTCAAGTAAAGAATGATTGGAGTCGTTCCTAAGAACCAAACTTTCCTTTAGCTCATCAATCATATTGTTTAATGGGGGTATCACGCAAAATGCGAGTTGCGGACATATGTGGTCGTCGTAAAGAGGATGTCCTCCATGATCTTCGTGACTTGTCCGCCACTTAGGATGCTTGGAAAAGTGTCGGTATACCTAACTTATGTTTGAAGAGCTTCACGGAGCTTCTTCGCATACGGATCAAGTTTTATTGCGGCACGGAAGAAGATGATCTCTATCGTCAAATTTCATCTCCTTGGACTTTTCGCATACAAATTAGGGATACATTTATTGTAAGTCAAACTTGTTACAAAAATACAATTGAATCCTAAAATTTTTAAAAAGTGCAATTAAATCCTAAAATTTATCAAATTTGTATAATCAAGACCTTTCGTTGACACTATTAACTTAATTAATGGAAAATGCTGACATGGGATCTTCTAAAAATGGATTCGCATTCGAAGAGTGCATAACCAAAATTTTAAATTAATTTCTTTCTCCTACAAGGCATTATTATTATTATTTTATGTATATATTATTTCAGCTAGTTTTAAAAACTAAAAAATAAATACTAATATTTTATTTTTAAAAAATAGAAAATAAAGAAAAGGAGGGATACGTTCACCAGTGGTGCACCGCCACCATCGCTGCCCATTGCTGGATGGGCCGGCAAAGGGGTGATCGACCCTTGCTCACACCCATATCTAAGTGCCACTATCCCTCACCCGTGGCTGGTGACCATCACCTGCCTTGGGCGGGACCTCGTCACTAGGGGTGTGCAAAGAAACCGAAAACCGCCCAGACTGTTTGAAACCAATGATTCTCATGGAAACCGGTCCAAATCCCGATTCCAATTTGATAGAATCGGTAAATATCGGTTCAGTTTTCGGTTTTAGGAGTGGAACCGCCCACTCGACCACCATGATCGAACCAATATATATTTTTAAAAAAGAAATTCCAACACAATTATTTTTTTTTTTTTTCAACCATATAGTATTGGATATTAATGACTAATTTTGTTTCTCGGATGCCTAATCAAATTAACCTCCCTACTTTTTGTTCTTTCTAATAATACATTAACTTGCTTTCTCAATCAAAATAAAATAAATAAATGAAGAGGATGGAGGAGACCATCGGAGATGTTCATGATACGAAATTAAGAGCCAATGGCTCGTTTTAAGAGCATAATTAGGCCTCTCCTTAGCTATTCCCATAATTAAATTAGGTTGACATTAAAAAATAATGGATCAAACAATTAATGTTTTGACTTCTATGGAGGTTAGGACTTCTAAAGTAGAGTCTAATTCTCCATATGTTCCTTGCTAACAATTATTGTTGATTCATTCCACCCTATAGGTTTCAATCCTTAATTAAAATCAATGGCTCGCAATTCAACTCAAATTTAAGGCGAACAATCTTTAGTGTTTTACGTCGAACCTTATATTAATTAATGAATGCAATTTTTGTCGAGATTGAAGACTAGAGGACCCACCCAAGAATAAGATCAAACCCGGTGAATCCATGGAACCAACAAACGGTTTTCAAATACAATTTTTCCAACTGATCCTTAGTAAGCGGTTCACGATTCTAAGATGGGAACCATTTACATGGACCATCCTCACTTCTACTTGCCACCCTCGCTTAGGGCTAGCGAGCCTCACTCTCGCCGTCTCCGATCCCAAGTGAGTGCCAACGAGGCCTCGCCCAGGCCTAGCAAGAGTCACTAGCCCCAAGCGAGGGCAAAGGATGCCTAGGGCAAGTGAGGGCCGGCGTTGCCCAAATTTGGGCGCCCTAGCCTGAGTTTGGCAAGGGTTGCCAACCCTTGCCCAAGTCAGTGAGGGCCGACAACCTCCACTAGCCCCTTTGGCGATGGGTGGTGGCAGTGGCAGCGCCCCACCAACGAACTACCCCTCCCTATCTTTTTTTTTTTTAAATTTAGCATTTTTTAAATTTAAATAATATTTGAATAAAATAATAACAATAAATGTCATGTCAATATTTTCCGTTAGTTAACTTGACGGTGTTTTCACACAAAAAAATTTGACGATATTAACGAAAAGCCTTAAATTACATCAATTTGACAAATTTTAAAATTTGATTATACTTTTTAAAAGTTGTAAACTCAATGACACTTTCATGACAAATTTTAGGATTTTTAATAAATTAATCCCATGGAAAAAAGAAAAGATCTTATCAGCTCAAACTTGCACACGACGAGCCAACACATTTTTATCTTGCATAAAAGCACTCTGTTATGTTCTGCTCTTCAGAGCCAGAAGACCAAATCTTTGCACTTTCTGCAGTACACAAACTTCATTCTGTGCAGCGCTTTAGTAACAAACAACTTTGAGATGCTAGAATGATCTCAACAACTCGACCAGCTCACTCAGACAATGGCAAGAAGATCCACCATCACCTATACTAACATCAACCCTGTGCTTCAAATCCAAGACCCTCTGCCTCATCTCTTCACCTCCCTTTTCCTTCATTAATGTTCTAACAGCTCTTTCTACTGTACCTCTCTCCATTTCACCCTCCACTTCTAGTCCAACCCTCCATTCATGAGTCAAGTACCTTGCATTCATCTTTTGATCGCCAAAGCATGGTTGACATATCATCAGAACACCTTCACATATACTCTCCAAGGTGGAGTTCCATCCACAGTGGCTCCAAAACTCTCCCACTGCATCATGAGCCAGTACTTTCTTCTGAGGTGCCCATTTCACAATGCATCCCCTGTACTTAACACATTCTTTGAATACTTCATCCATTGACTCGATCCATTCCGAACCTGGAATTGAGCGAGGCCTAACAACCCACAAGAAAGGTACCTTACTATTTGCCAGATCCCAAGCCATTTCCAATAATTCATCTTAGTTCATATGTGCTATGCTTCCTAAACTCACATAAATGACTGAATTATGAGTTTTTCTTGTCAAGCCATGTTATGCAACCAGTATCCTCTCCTAGTAAGATAACATATGAGGTAGGAGCAAGTTTGTATAGAGGACCTAGTGGAAAAATCGGAACTTGGTACTGTTGGTGGAGCTGCGCCAGAGGTGACTCTTCGAGGCAGTGAAACGTGTTGAATATAATGGCTGAAGACGATCTGATATTATTCGTCAAGACAACCACCTTCAAATAACAGTCCAAAATTCTTAAATTGGAGAGTGGTAGGTCTTTGAACCTGAGGGGCTGACGCAGGGGCACCGGAACCTGCAACGTGGAATCTAATAAAACACAACACAAGGCAGTCGTCAGTTAGCCCAACTACAAGTGAGCTAGAACTCATCAGCTTATATTTAGCAGTTTGACGACACTCAGGATTAAAATCTGGCTTGGCTGTCAAAACTTGGATGATGACGCAGAAACCAGTCTTGAATAAAGTATAGGTATAGAAGAGACTCGTCGTATTATAGATACAAGGTCATGCTGAAGGTCACGCATGCAGATTTTAAAAATGCAATCAATTTTTGGCAATACATCCATCCTCACAAACAAAATGGATTAGGAGCAAGATTTCTTCGTGACCATGATAATAATTAGGAAGGAGATATAAGCGTAGCTTAAATTTGAGAAATAGCACGTACCTGGGATAGGGATGTGTCCTTGTGCCTTTAACTGGAGAAGAATTGGGCGAACTACGGTAGTTGCAGCAAAACAATGCTAGGAATCTTCAAATCACGGGCAACGGCTTCCCAAAAGTAAACGAGTGCATCGTAGATGATGCAGCAAATCTCGTCAACCGGCTCCATGCCTGGGCCCCAAGTTAGGCACTCCTTAAAGCTGGACTCACAATTGACATTAAGCCTCAGCAGAAACGGCTACCAGATCAGGGTTTTGAACTCCTTCAGGCAAGCCGTCAGGAATGCATAAGAAGGTGAAATCGGGGTGAGCAGAAGAATCTCGACTATTGAACTGTGTGTGAGCAATTGTGATGGAGAAGTCCTTGGACTTGAGGGCAGTCACCAGCTGAAGCATAGGAGTGAGGTGGCCCTGCAATGGTCCTGGAACCAGGACCAATCTCTTAACATTTCGCCCTTGATTTTTGTCTTTTCTATCTTTTTTTTAATTGAAGTTTTCATTCAGATGCTATGTGAAGTTACTCTCTTTGAAAGTTTCCATAGAAGAGAAGTAATGGGACAGAGGATGCTAAGATCCGGCAATGAAGGGCAAGCAAGCAGGTTCACAGCATCTTGAACTAATGAAAAACACATACTGCTGGCTAGGGAAATTCTTAATAATTCCCAAAGTTAAGCTTTTATGCTTTATTACTTTTTCAGATTACATCAGTGTCTCAGAGACGACATCCCACATTGACACGACTCTCAAACCGTTACCATCACAGACTCAGCCAGAGATGTCAATGGCCTTGACCTGATGCTTCTTCTCCTCCGCCTTGGGAACAATGACAGTGAGCACTCCGTTCTCCAACAACGCCTTCATCTGATCCATCTTCACATTCTTTGGCAACCTGAACCTCCTCATGAACTTCCCGCTGCCACGCTCCACTCGGTGCCACTTGTCCTTCTTGTCCTCCTCCACCTTCCTCTCTCCACTAATCTGGAGCACCCGATCGTCCAAGGTCTCCACTTTCACTTCCTCCTTCTTCATCCCGGGAAGATCGGCCTTGAACACGTGGGCTTCCGGGGTTTCCTTCCAGTCGATACTGGTGTTGACGAAGGCAGAATTTCCAAGGAAAGTAGGGGCGGAGGGGAAGAGGAAGGGAAAGGGGAGTCCTTGAAGGGGTCCCAGTGGTCGAGAGAGAAGGGGTCGAAGCCGTCGCTGCGTCGGCCGCCGGACCAGCTCGGAATGAGCGACATCGTCTCTCTGAAAGAGTCGGTGGATTGATGCTTGCGTCGGGAGGACGCTGAGCTATAGACTTCTGTTCGAGTTTGGAAGGAAAAGGACGTGCTCGGTATTTATGGGAAGAAGAGGATTTATTCTCGTACGTTCCCGAGATTTCTGGAACGAGGCTTTAAGCCTGGGCGAACCTGGTTACGGGCTTCTAGCTCTTTCTCGAGGCTGGGCCTTGCTCATAGTCATTGGCCCAACATGTTCTTCTTCTTTTTCACCTTCCTCGTATTTCGCTTTCGGTTTTACGAAATTGCTATTTCTTTTTTTTTGACTCAACGGTTTCCATTGTGCTCCTTTTACCGTTGCTTATTTGCATTTAAATATCGTTATTCACTGATAAGTCACATAATATGAGCATTATATAGAAAGTTTTCCTTAAGTTTCGACACTCCTTGAACTATTAAGTCATATGTTACAAATACATTGATGACTCATTTCTCAATAATTAAGTTATCAGAGAAAATGGGCTCTTCTAGAAGATTCAATCCTTGATTTTTGTTGTTCAAGGTATGGCCCTCCTATCCAAAAATTCCATCCTTTGTTTATAATTGCCTGCTTAAGTGAAAATGCTGACTAAGCTCTGTGTGTCTGTCATCTTATGTTGCATGCATGCTATTCATGGGAGCGTAATGAATATGAGGCGCCAAATCGTGCGGCCCCACGTGAGGCGAACTTTCCTTTTATATCATGCAGCATCTTTAATTTCAATTCTCTCCTCGGCCAGAGACGGAGAAATTGTTCGGAGAAATTAGGACTACATAAAATTCCAAACAAATTGAACATGATTAGTATATTTGGAACATGTATCCTTCCCATGCCGGCGGTAAAGATTAGATTGAGTGATTATTTAGTTTTACCCCCGTGTAAAAGGCTAAAAAGACTCAGTGTGACGGTAGTTAAGTTAGTATTCGCCCATTTTGGTAGAAAGTCACCTATCTAGGGAAAATTAAGATAAGTTGACAAAGTTGAAGGGTACAAAGTTAAAAAAACCCAGCCCCCTACATTAGAGGTTGCAAAGTAAAGTAATATAGACAAGATTAAACTTTAAGACTATGCTACAGAAGTTAGGCTCATATAATCTGTCCATTTCGCCTGGTATATGGCTTGAAAACTGAAAGCAGCATGGCCGGTTGATTCAGCAATACATTCACCGCCGTAGGATAACTTCTCGAAGGCATTCTGAGACGAGAGATGGCCGTCTGAGATGGTTTGGTAATGCTGTATCAAGGCCTTCAGATGCCCAGTAACACGATGTGAATGAAGATTGGACATATTGGTTCAAAGGGGTAAGTCGTCCTTAATGTGGAAGGGGATGATAAAGATAGATATTGACGACCCCGCTTACTTACTGACATAAGTGAGGTAATATCTATAACTCACAAAAAAAAAAGAATCTAACAAAACATTAAGCGCGATGGCATATCAGTATTTATAAGGCAAAATTAGTATTCATATGGTCGACCTCGCTTACAGGGATAAGGCTCGGTTCATTTTCATGTTTTTGTAGAGATAATGTCTTGACCAGGAACATTCTTTCTTAAGTCAATCAATAGACACCGCTTGTGTCATTTGACAGAAGGAAGAAGCAGTAGCACAGATATTGGTCGTTGTAAAGCCTGTCCTCAAGGAAAAGTATTTTGACTTCTGTAAGGCCTTTTATGGATAGAAAGAGAGTGGGACTGGATCCAAGTTACTAACGAGCTACAGGTGATCAAATTGGAGGAGTCGCCTGAGCCGAATAATTTAAAACCTGCAAGGAGATGAGACCAAGTTTCAGGATGGAATCAGATTGACTAGAAGCCCTGGGTGAAGGAAGCTAGCTGCCAAGATGAGGAACGTCCTCTGTTGGCTTTAACATTGAGTTGTGCAAATCCAGACATGAAAGGAAACAAAATTTCAGGTATCCTCATGTAGTTTTGTTTCCTCCACACAGCTCATACTTTCCTGTCCTCCTGTCGCCCTTCAAAAATGTGATCGGTTTGGTTGCCATTTTTTATGTGACCGCCCAGGCAAGAAAGACAAATTAATTAGACAATTTCCTTAACATTTCGCTGTTGACCCAGTACTGGAAATAAGACCGTGGCTCAGGTTGTGATCAGATGAGAGAAATGGAGGGATGACGACAGAGAAGCAATTGTAGATTGGTGCTAGTCCCTTGTCAGTTTCAACGACCAATAACCCTGATGCTCAATTTAGTGTCAGTCCTGTATTCCAAGGGCTTCTCCATTGTAATAGCTCACGCTAATTTCGATCATTCCAAGCCAAAGAGAAAGTCAACTAATCAATATGACTCAAATATGAAACGATGTTTAGCCAAGCTAGAGAGAGTCAACTAATCAATGTGGTTGGATGTAAATTGCACTCACAGCTCTCAACATTAGTCCGAGTTGAAATATTCAGTTCGGCATGGGATTCTCTCTTTCTTCAACTCACTAAGCAGTACATTAACAGAAATTTTTATGTTTTCATAAAATGCACTTGCTGGAAAAAGAAGGTAAGCATCCTAGGTTTTTTAGGACTACTCATTTTACAGAAGACGAAACACTCAATAGCCGTCAGTCTAGCTGTCTAAACCAGCCATTACCCACACATGCTGAAACTGCATGTAAAAGATCATATTCTGATCTTTTTGTCGAGCAATCTGACCAGGAAGAAAGAAGGTATGTCTACAGTGTACGAAGTAGGAATAAAAGGAGTATCTCTTTTTCAACTTGCTGGATTATTCAAATCTTGGACTAGTTTTATGTCTTCTATCAGACCATGATCTTGTAGAAGCAATACATGCTAAGCTGCACTATTTTGACTGTTCAGATCCTACATCAGAAGATCCCATTCCAGGCACTTATCCCTTGAGATGCAAGGATTTGCTTCTTTTTCCTAACGATCTGGAACCCGTGATCAACTTAGCAACTATGGTGATCGATATCAAGGCATCTTGAGTCATTCTTTGAAACTCAGTGAACCGCCCTGGGAAACAGCTATCAGACCTACTCCACAAAAAATATCGAGGGCCATTTTTCTCACTAGGCCCGCTGCACAAATTTGCTTCAGCTTCACCAACCAGCATATTGAAGGAAGAAACCGATTGCCTGTTTTGGCTTGATAAGCAAGCTAATATTTCCGTCATATATGTAAGCTTAGGAAGCTTGGCTTCCATGGATGAGGGAGAGTTTGCAGAAATGGCTTGGGGCCTGGCAAACAGCAGCCAGCCGTTCCTGTGGGTAGTCCAACCTGGCTCGTTCAGAGGCTCGGAGTGGATCAAGCTGTTGCCGGAAGTGTCCAAAGAAGCCACTGGAGAAACCAGCCATGTCATAACATGAGCTCCGCATAAGTAACATTTAGCACCGGGTCCAAAAGCTCCAGCAGCACGGTGTGAAGCAGTCCAATGACCCACTGCAAATGGAATTCGACCTTGGAAAGGGGAGTCCCCATGATATGCCGACCGTGCTTCAGGGACCAGAATGTGAACACGAGGTACTTGTGCCCAATTGGAGGGTGGTTCGGAGTTGGAAGGTGACCACAAAGTGATAGCAAGAATGACAAGGCTAAGGGTCGATGGGGAAGGGAAGGGGATAAGGCAAAGAGCCGCGGCTTTCTAAGCCCAAAACGAGCTGAGCATCAGGAAAGGTGATTCATCAGACTGCAACAGAAGAACTAGTGAACTTGATCATTTCTCTTTGATCTGGTGATGATGGTGGGGAAATAAAAAACTTATTGGGATTGCTGATCTTGTTACCTAACAAAATTGATAGAGTGCAGCAGAACAGAAGGAACCTTCCAACCTAGTGCTGAGCTCAAAAGGAGTAATATGGTTTCGTGCCTGGTTTCTTCCAAAACGTCGGTTTCTTCCAACGCATGTTGCGGTTGCAGGTACCCCAAATTCAGTTGAAGAGATGATCATAATGTGCGAAATATGGCAATTGCACTTTTGAGAAATTCTTCCTAGTAATTGAATTAGTTCGGATAAAGCAGTATGCGAAGGCAGGGCATTCTCATTCTAG